>JAGWCC010000356.1:0-600000 GCA_022651775.1 Drusus annulatus | reverse complement strand
CGGTAGTATCTTTGACACTTTCATTTGTATTAACTGGTTCTTTTAGTTCAGTGAGTGTTTCAATGACAGGTTTAGAAAAAATTGCAATAATTTCTTTAGGTATATCTTCCTCTATATCCCTTTGTTTTGGCGGAGAATTTGGACAAACTTCGTCATTTGTTTTCTCAGGTTCTTTAGCAATGGGGTTCGGCTCTGAAAATTAAGATGCCATTATGTTTTATTAAAACTCGCACAAGAAATATATGTAACACTTTGATAATTATTTATTGAATGACAAATAACAAGGAAAATAGGAGCTTTAATTATTGTTAAGGGAGAGTATAAATGCCAAAATAACACACTACTGATATTTAATTACTTCCCGCATTATTCAGTAATGTCATCTTACAGATACATGAAGTAACACTAAGGATAAAATAAATTGTGCGAAATTTGATTTAATTCAAATAAAATTATTGTTGTAGTTCACTGATCTTTGAAATTCAATTGTCTATTGAAATTGTCAGTATGTATTGGAACATCAAGCGGAATGCAAATCTTTTTAAAGTGTTAGAAATAAGTGTGAATAATAAGTAGATTATAAACAAACATACTAGGTTGTTCAGTGACGGGAAGTTCTTCAGCCAGTGTAGTGCAATCTCTTTGTGTTTGTGATTCTGGTTTGGGAGATTCGGTTTCACACCTGTCATTTGGACTCGGTAAACTTAATTCTACAATCTGTGTGCCGTTTGTCTTGCTGTCTTTTGTTTCTACGTCGTCATCTTTCCCTTCCTCCTCATCGTCTAAGGCTAAAGGGTCAGTCTCCGGAATTTCTGTGACTCCGTTGCTATCTTTATCATTATCAAATTTGGCCAAGCACATTTCAATATCCTTGTCCTTGTGATTCAAGCTCATCTCCACGTCAGTCATGGTGAAAAGATAAGTAAATAACCGTCGTTCGGTGCTTATTCAAACAAACACAGCAGGGGGGATGATAGACCTAACCCTGAAACGCAATATTCAATCTATAGCGTTCACCTTACAAAAAATGACTTGCTCTATAGCCTGATGTTGGTATAACCAATTTGGATCGAGAATCTATATTTTCAATGCGAAAAATATTGTTTTGTATCGATTAACGCCCCGGTTGCATCTTTCCGCAAACTGTGTTTGACACACGACATTCTTATGTATTTCTTGACTTTCGCTTTAATTAAACATTTATATTGTAATGAAGCGAAAGTATTTTCAAAACAACTAAAACACGATTATAAATAACTTATCGAACAACTAAGAAACACTCGCTATCGGTTTGGTTTGATGCAAAAATAAATTGTACCAAGGGGCATCTCACGTGAAGCTGTATATTAGTTCTAGGAATTGTTGATGGTTAGTTTTTTGATTCACTGTATCTCCACTTGTCTAATGTGTAAAGTAATTTATCTAAACGTATACATTTTGGATGAATCATTTTGCGTACACATTCGCCTTTCATTTAATTCTCACGAATTGTCATTTTTAGGTCATGCAACTGCATAGATTTTGTTGCGCGTGCGTTTGTTTAGTATCGTTTACAGTGTTGCTAGAGTTCAGAGTTTACTTTATTCACAATAACTCCATAGACGAAGAATGTAATATCGTGCTGGGAAAAATTTTTATATTATATTAACACTTTCTGAACCTAAGAGTTTTCTATTGGAATGCAATTTAAAAGTTATCTGGAGTTGGGGACGTCGCTACTCAGATATTGTGGTTACCAGAAAAAAACAAATTAGGTGGTGTCGGACACTACCGCAGTTATTTTTGTGAAATGAAATCCATATTCATACTTGACCCAGGGTCGTCAGATGCAGCTTGAGCGCGCTTACGTTATCTATATTTGTGGTAAGCTGCACTTTGGTTTTTGGTCCGGGCTTTGATTTTCGCGAAATTTCCAACCTTTTTCAAATTCACAGCCTTGTATTTTATTTTTGAGATACACACTTGGAGCCCAAGATGAGTTGTAACATGTACATTACTCTTCAAAACAACACTTGGTTCACTCGCATCAGGATCGAATAATCAAGTTTCTGGGATATGATCCCGTTTATGGACACGTGGGTTGAACCTGGAAACTCGAAAATCGTGGGTTCACTTTGCGCTTGAGCAGTTTGCGATGTCCGGCCGCCATGAATGTCAGAGTGGCACAAATTTTCATCTTTCCTCAAAATAAATAAATAAAATGAGACCTTGATGGCGGTGCTGTGTTTTTAGCTAAGTTTTTGAAGTTTGAAATTTTAATAGTATTTTTTGTGAGTTAAGAAATATAAGCATTCAAATTCTTAATTTTTAATGCCACCATTTAAAGTTTCAGAGCTCGAGAAATTTTCCATCTGCAGGAAGTTCATAGCACTGCATCTCCTGACATAATTCCAGTGTTCCTGCCACTTTACACTGAGCCTTTCCACCACACAAAAGAAGAAAAATTTTTGTAAATAAATGTTTTTTTTAATGGAAAAGTCACAATTACTATTTATTTTATATTGGTTATTGTCTGTCATTGTAGATATTTGAATGAATTTTTCTTGCATTTTAAAAGTAATATTAATAAAATAGTAAAAAAATCTAACTTTCAGTATAAATTATAACATGACAGTTACTAAATATATATTTTAGATTGTCACATATAAAAAAATAACCCTAGGGTTTTTTAACTCATCCAGCCAGTTAGAGTAGTAGAGGTTACTGTGTTGTTTTTCTTTCTTTTATTTTGTTTGTATTTATCACTTTGATACATTATTTTAAGATCTATTACTTTAATAGAGTTGTATTTAACTTTATCTATGTATGTAAATATTAAATATTCATACAACTATGGTTTCTCAAAAAAAAAATTAGTAATAATAAAAAAAAAACACTTTTTCAATTTCCCTTAAAATTAGACTGCATAAATTTGCCAAGATTTTTGTGGCCTCCATAGCTACCGGTAGCTTTGAAAACTTTTTCTCACCATCTTCATTACTTTAATCTCGTTAATTTATGTAGTTAATTACTATGTACAGATCTGTGCTACATTTTAATAAACAAAGTTGTACTAAATAAATAAATAATGTGCAACATTGTAATGCGCAGAAAAAATATTGCAGTAGGTTATTTGGGAACAAAATTCAACTGTGTACTTATGCAGAAGAAGATTATAAACTGAGTTATTATAAAAGAACTTGACATAATCTGCTGGTGTTCATATATTTCTCTCCAATTACCAGTAATAGAAAATAGATATTATACTATGTTGGGTAAAACAGGTTTTTAAATAATGGCAACAAGAATTAATTAAAATAATAATTTATTAAATTATAATACAACAGAAAACGTCAACATTCAATATATTTGAAAAAAAATTGTATAAAGGAAAGAAATCTATAAAATCACTATAAAATTAAGTTGACTTCATTAAATAAATGATATAAATATATATTTTAATACTTTATAGTAGTAGTTAAGGCAACGCTTAAAATTATGTACATTATGGCAGTTCAGAATTTCTTCTTCGGCGTTTTCAAGGGGTGGCCACCTGAAATAAAAAAAAATGTTTCATCAGATTTTTAATTTGATTACATTCACATACAGTTTACACAGAGGAAAGAAAGGGGCGGAGGTGGAAATATGAACATTTCTTCCGAGACGACTTTCGTCACCCACTTTAGAAACGAAGGTTGGAGTACGGGAGTGATTTTTAAGTTGCCACGCCCATCCATCTAGTGGAATACTCACGAAACACCATGGCAAATATTTGAAAGCTTGAACTGGTTTTGCTACACGTTACACGGCTGCAACACTACAACTTCGAATTAAAGTAGTTGTGATGCGTAATTAGAGGTAAAAATTTAAATTTAGTTAATTTAATAATATTTTACAAGCCAACATACACTAGATACTAAAACGTATTTTATAGTTTGTTTTTTATTTTATGCAAATTGTCATCTAGTAGTGAAAATAACAATGAAACTAAGATGACTTACGTTAACACATGATGAAAACACAAGTGTTTGCAAGGGAAAAAAAAGCCATTCTTAGTTTTCTCCCTAAATGGATTTACAATATTTCACACTGCACCTCATTGTTTAAAATGCTGCAAATGCAAGCTATAGTTTATTGAAGAACTGTCTACTCAAGTTAAGTGCTGGAAAAATACTAGTCCAGACACGCTCACTAGGCCTGTGGGTTGCGATGCGCAGATTGCCCTAATGCCACCTCTGCTTCTTTCTTTCCTCCGTGGTTTATTAGGAATGAATAGTCTCTCTCAATTAATACAATCTTAACTATAAAGCAGAATATCTGTGTGCTGAAATAGCAAAACTATCAAATAGTGTGAGTCTCGGTGTCATGAAATATAAAAAACGTTTTCTGTTTGGAATATTTTAGTTAACGCAACTCGCAATATCATTACCATAATGCACTATGGAGCTTTGAGATATTAATTCATCTGTTTAAAATAAATCAAACGACTTATTTTACTATAATTATTATTATTGTGAAGAAAGAAAAAACATAAAAAAAAGGGTTAGTTTATTTACCACAAGTAAATGTCCACTCTTGTTTTTGTGGATAACTGGCGTTGTGCCCGTTGTGACCTCAATTAGACCACCTTGTTTTCCACCCGCTAGATTGTGAACAATCCTGGAATAAAACACAATCAATATAAAAATCTGTAGAGTATATCACAAGCAAAAATCTACCATAAAGCAGAAATCTGATTGTCTGAAGCAGAAAAAATATCAAACGGTGAGCCCTGGCATCATGAAATTTACACAGCTATATTTCTAGATAAACAAAAATATTTTCATATATATTGTCATGTGATCTAAGGCTTCGATATATAAATGGATCAATTTAATAAAAGGTTTCTATAAAAGAGGGTCAACACTTAGGTGAAGCCATGTAGTAACTACTAGTGATGAATAAAAGTAATGCTTAATAATAAGTTGTATCACATTTGATTGATGATCAAATTGACGATTGGAATTATTTTTTATTTTTGACATTGCATGGTTCCTGTTCAACACCGATTCTCGGCCCGTTTCAGTGATTGATTGTCCATCAAATTAGACGAGGGTTCAAACATACCAACCTTAAGAAAGGGTTACAAATACACAAGTAGCAATAGTTTACGATCCAGTTGTGGTTCAAAATTTAGAAATACATAATATATTTTGTTAGAATATTGTTAAATGGAATAAAAAGAGTATACTTACGATCCTGTGTCAACCACGGAAACGGAGTTAACTTTTTTGGTAATGTCCAATATTCTAGTCACAGCCTCGATTGGGTTTGGTACCGCCAAGATCAAGTCGCCCTGTAAAAAAATATTTATGAATAAAAAAATATTTCCTTAAAAAATTTCTCTAGCTTGATTCTTGAAGATGAGACAACACAATATTTTTAACCATAGAAAGATAATCTACACCGCTGAAACGTTTGTGCCGCAAAAATATCAACATACAAAATAAAATTTAAATATACTAAAAATACTAAATAATGCGATTTTAATATTGTATGTTGCTCAAAAGCATGATTATATTTATCGTACATAAAACTATTATTTTCTTTCTAGGGTTAAGAAAAAATGCATTATGCAATAGTATATGGTTGCATGTTTTGATTTCAGACCCATAGATTTGCCCAGTGACACATAATTAAATGTAAATCTATCACTGCATCACAACAAACTTCTATTACAATAAAAAATATGACAAAATTAAACAATAAAAACAGTTTTCTTAAAATATATTATGGACTTATAGCTAAGATTTTACAAAAGGGTGTAAGTGTAAGTAGGTTACCCGCTGTAAGCATTGGCCCATCCAACCGCTAGTCAAGCATTCTATTCATCTGGCTATCGACCACCTTAGTTACCATCAGTGAGAACATAAATTTATAGCTTTTAAAAATAAACATTCACATAAATGACATTTTATTGCACAGCCTGCATATATTTTGGGCTTTTTTAGTGCATATAATCTGATGCATGGTTATTATTAACTAAAAAAAAGAATAAACTAAAATAAATTTCGAATTCATGTCTTACCTTATCCTTCTTCAATTCCGGAGGGATCTTAACAATTAGCAGGTTGTCGCTTTCGTTGGTGACAACATACTCTAGCTTGTCAAGGGGTAGTCTGTGCTTCAGCTTGAAGGCCTTCTTCCCGTCCAAGAGGTAGAAGGCGCGGTCGCTGACCAGCAGAACTCGCTCGCGGGGCTTGTAGCCATGACGGTCATACTTGACCAGCTCTGAGGAGTACTGTTAAAAGAAAATGATTAAACTAAATGACAGTTATGTAGAAACCTCTTCCTCTTTCTCAAAAATAATGCATGTATCAGAAAGAAAGGTTACAATGGAGCTCTCAACAGCAGGACCATAACAAACAATAAGTAGTGTTGTCTAAAAATAATTAAGCTATACTTTAAAAATGTAAGCCAATATCTATTCTGTAGTTCCTGAATGCATTATGTGCTGGTAAATTTACATTGATTGGACTGTAATATTATTTTTATTTTGATTCTGATTGATTCAACAAATTATCATGTAGATAGTGAGAGTTGCTATTGTTTACCTTGATTTTCTCCCCTGCTGGAAGAGAAGAACTTTCAAATCCTTGTTTCAGGATGAACTGGTCGGGTTTCAGTCTCTCCTCTTTGAAAGGTGGGCCAACGCTCTTGGGGTAGTTCTTTTTTTTGTCTGTAATGAGGAAATGTCATAATGACAAATATATAAATGTATGCAAGGTATTGCCTCTGATTTTTTAACAACATGGCTCCATGGCATACTGAATAGGTGAGACGTGAAAGATACTAGTTTGAGTGCGGCTATTCTGGCTATTACTATAACGGTGTCGCTAAGAATGGAATGGCGTAAGCGACGGATAAGGAAATTATTAACTTAATGCATAATATGTACCATAAAACAGAGCGAAAATGTGTAAACAAATATTGTGTGTAATTTCATGAAATAAAAGTTTTAAATTTTCCCAGGGTACTTTGTCATTTTTTATTATCGAGAGATATAAATCCAAGTACGTTTTTAGCTTCGTTAATGGATGAAGATTATTACTCAAACAAGTTTTTTTTTTCCTTAAAAACTGAAATGGAACATGGAAACTTTAGCGTATCTTTGCACATTATTGCCATCTGTTTGTCCCTCACCTTTGAATAGCTTCTCAGCCAGGACCTTCAGTTCCAGCTGCCTCTTGCGGTCTGCGGATAGAGCCAACCTGTACTTTCTGGCGAGGTAGTTCCTGTGCATCTTGTGGAGGTGGGCGGAGGCTTCCTGGCACGCATAAGGGCATGGGGGCCAGCTCCTGTAAAAATACAAGGAGAAAGTTAAATTATCTGAATCTGCTTAGTAAAAAATCAGGAGAAGATAATTGAGTTTGTTATAATATAACTAAATTACTTTTTTTTTAAATACCTTATTATGGAAACAAATTATATACAGTCAAAGATCATAAAGGAAAGGAATACTCATATACTAGCATATCATAACACAACGAGTAGCAGCCCATAAAAATGGTATCCGGAATTCTGTCAGTGTCTAGGCATTTTACAGGAAGCTGTTGGTCAAATCAATGTAGTTATTTGGATGAAGTCAATATATCCTAAATAGGTATTGCTTGACTGTACTCATGAAATGAATCTTAGGTGAAACCGGTTCGGTCTAAAATAAATAAGTGGAACTATGTTATAAAAGTTTTTACTCATAAATTCATACTTAGGACAAACGTTTACAAACTTGCTCAATAGAAAACCACACTCACTTGTCCAGAACTCTCCTGGGAAGAGCCTTGGAGAGACGCTTCAGCCAGTGCGACTTAGCGATCTCGATGAAGTTCTTATTGTCCGCGTTGGGCGGGTCGTTCCTTGTGATGAAGCCCTTGATGAACCGGCGGATGGTGTTAGCAGCTTCGCGCTTTTTCTTGGCCTGGCGCTGGGCCAGGAAACGGCGTACCCACTTTTGAATGACGATGGCCGCTTTGCGCATGCGCAGGTAGCGGCGACGCTGCAATATCCCCTTCCAGTGACTCTGGATGATAGCCGCAACGAAGTTCTTCTTCTCCTGAAAGGCATCTTCCGTTTGGAAGAGTGTCTTGGGGAAGCGGATGAAGAGTTTAGTGCTGAAATAAGCAAAATAAAGTATTTTATAAACGGTTTTTGATATCCCTGCTTTTTCCTCTTGTGGTATGTTTTTTCTTCAGTACATAAGTATATATTTTGATATACATAAATCGAAAATATTATCTTTTTGCATATTTTGATTCACAAATAAACATATACGAGTATAATGGTAGCTAGTCAACAGCCTTCGTAAACATACAAGTTAAATAAAAGTCTTCTTTAAGTTGAGGAATTATAATAATAAAATATTGATAAACATCATGTAATATTGTTTAGAAATAAAATCACTTCAAGGGTGCTTCACATAGCCGCTATAGTATATTTTTGGTTTTTTATGAGTGGAAGAATGACTTTGAAAATCAGACTAAAATCTATCCTTTGCCAAACTTGTAATATTGCTGCTTTCATCCTATGAGTGACATATTTTGAGGCTTCTGATCAATTAAAGTAGCAATTTATGACATATATAGGGAATTTTTTAGTTGTTGTCATTGGCTGCAAAAAGACGTCGACCTATTTATAGTCAGTGAATTATTCGCCAGATCTGGAAAGGGCTATAGTAAGAATATTATAAGAAGTGTTTGTAGTGGTAAGAAACTGTACAGGAAGAGGTTGGGCCTGCAATGGACGGAGGCCGAGGAAGATCTATCAAAATTAGTAAATTTTTTATTTGATATCACTTACTTGCCCATCCTGAACTCATCTGGTTCGTATTTGAGGTGCTTGACCAGCTCCGCCACTCCGTTCTTGGCCGGGCCGTGGTAGTTGGGCCATGTGGCCTTGGTCAGGCACTTGTAGCGGTGCAGGAAGAGGTCATACGGGCGGCGGTATGCAAAGCCGGCCCTGCGCGCACGGAGGTTCTCCATCAAACCCAGATATTTCACCTGGTGGGAGACCACCTTATCGTCGAAATGGCCTGGAGTTAGGATATATTGAGTTAGAAATATGATACGAAATAATAATGCTGATGTAAAGAACATTAAGAATATGTGAGAAATGAGATAATTAAAGCAACTAAAAGAAGTTCATTTTATCATGAATACCTGGTGCCTATAGGCACCGCCGGCATACAATGGCTTAGTGTATTACAAAAAAAGCTGGTGTAGAGTGTAAAAAAAAGATTGAATATTTCTGTTTTGTCTAAGCTATGGGTATTATTATAACTGGTATTGCGGTTCATAGTGCATATCATGCTCTTTTACTGGAAAAAAATGTTCTCCAAAATGTGCTGGTTATTTCCTAAGTATCACAATCACTAAGTGAGATCTTATCCATCCAAAAAATAGCATTAAAACTCCAACATAAAAAAATTGGCAAAATAATTACAAAATCCTACCTGATGCTTGAAGTTCATTAGGTTTGATGCACCTAATGTAAGAGGGTTCCTTGCCCATGAGGATCTTGACCAGGTCGTTGAGCGAGTTCTTGAACTGAGTGATGGCCGTGTCGGGGCGCTTCTTGCTCTCCCACTCGGTAGCCGAGAAGCAGCTGTTGATGATAGGGTTGGTGGTCTTGGTCATAACCTCGCGCAAGTCTCGGAAAAGTAGGTCGTTGTTCTTCTCCAGGAAACCGTTCACATTATACGTCACATCACCGGCATAGTGTACGAGACAGAATTCCTAAAGAAAAATTATCAATTAATGTTTTGAACAGCGAATACTTCTTTTGAAGGGGAGCGAAAAAAGTGAACATTTTTTATATAAAGCAATATATTTTTATTTTTAAAAGGAGAAAAACTATTTATACTTTAAACTATAAGACTACTTAATCTTTGATCAAGTTCTCCAGTTTTACAACAGTGGTGCGTGTTGATCGTTTCGATGAGAAGTCCACCATATTTAAAGTTTTATCTCAAAGTATTTTATCAGAAGAATCTGTAGCGAGGTTATTATGTACATTAAGCACTAAAAATTGCATAAAAAAACATAATGGCAATGCCAGTATGAAAATACAACACACTCTTTTTTACCTAAACTATTTTGTGTTAAATAAATATGTTATACCCTACTTATTTGTAATTTTTTCGACGATGGATTACTTCTTCGATTTCCAAATCATATTATGAGCCCTTTACTAATTGTGAACACACATATAGAAAAAAATATGTAGTCAAGCATTTTTTTTTTCCCAGGTTACAAAAAACTTGTCAATATTTGAAAAACTCCTACTACCATCATAATAAGCGAAAAATGTTGCTTGTGCAACGATGGAGGACTTAGCCAGCAAAAAAATTGAACCCATGACGCCCGGGTGGGAATCCGACGCGTTTGTCCACTCAGCTAATAACCGGTTAAAAATGATACAGTTTGTTCAATATTACAGTAAAAAAAAAACTAAATATTCTTCTGAAATACTTACATCCCTGCCCATAATTTTTTGGGTCTTGATGTCTGCCTTCATGTGCCCAATGAAATGGGGGTGCTGGGAGAGGTGCTTGTTGATCTTGGCCAAGAAGCTTAGGTCGGTGGGTTCTCCAGGCCTCAGGCATTCCTCGTCCATTAGGGAAATGATACCTATAAGAGAAAAATTATAAGTGATAAAAAAGTACATACGGTTTTTTCAATACATGAAGGAGGTCTTTTTCCTGAAGTAAGTAAATACTTTATAAAACGATTATGTATATGTTAACACTATTTTAAAATTAAATATTTGAATTAGTTGAAAATTCATACTAACAACTTACTAGTGATCGTGCTTCTGTAATACTGATGAAATTATTTTTTATTTGGATTTCACCATCATGGTGGTATTCGAAATAATAGCTGCATAGTGACATATCTTGACAATGTCTAAGAGAATAATTCGAAGCATCATTCGAATGTTAAGATATTTCGATTGTGATCATCACTAGTTTAAACAAAAAAATCGTAATCACAAAAAGTTATAGAAAATAGGTGGAATTCAATAAACGATGTCAGGGCGATAGATAACACAAACAGCTATCAGAGATCTCATTCCACCTTTCTAGCTATTAAACATAATATAATTTCATCAGAACCTACATGAGTTTGTATTAAAACATGGTCAGGTTTAGACGCGTGTGTTATTTGAAGGTATTCCACTGCTGCTAATGATGTCCTATAGAATAAGTGGGATACCAAATCACTAAAGACGGGGTTTTGGAATTTCTTAAGTGAAGTGATCATATTGCTTAAGTGAACAGTTGAAATACCTTTGTGCTTCTCCTCAATAAGGTCACAAATGACCTGGTTGTTGAAGTACTCCACGGGCTCCCACTCGATGCCCTCGCGAAGGTACTCCTCCTGCTCCGACTTCAGCGTCAGGTGAATGAAGAGCTGTTGCAACTTCTCGTTGCAGAAATTGATGCAGAACTGCTCAAAGCTAGAATAAATAACAAATTAATAATACGTTTGGTTGGTTTGAACGGGAAAAGGAGTGTCAAGAGAAGATATAAAGTGTCAGTGGATGTAAAGAGAAGTCAGGTAAGTATCTCCAAGGAAAAGTTGGTACGATTAAGTGAACTAAATAATTGAGTCGGGTCGTGTCAAGTATCGGAGCAAGACAGAGCACATATGAGACTATGTATGAAGGTGAATAAAGAGTGTGCTTTGATAGAGTTATGTGGAATTTCACCCTTTCTAATTAACCCTACGACTAAATGGTACAGTGCTTAGTTAGTTTCAAACTTTAAAAATATTTAAACTGTTTATTGATAAAACGAAACCTTTCTAATATAGTATGTATATTCGTAATGTTAGTCTCAGAGCAATAATATACTAGGAGGGATAGCTTTGCGAAACTGTGTAGTCAGGATTGTTGATTTTTTCCCGACTCGGGTGTGGCTAGGGTTTTCATGGACACACCTTTTTACATCCATTCATAGCACATGTCAATATGTTTTTTAAAATTTTTTTATGGATTCTTTCGTAATCCTCTAACTAGCTACGGCTTATTCAAATACCCCTTATCATGTCTAACTAACTTGTACTGCGGCTCATTAGGCCTTATTACTATCAGTTTTGTTTATTTGTATAACCACTTGTTCACAGTATTAAATATAGGATATAACCTCAAAAACCGTTGAGTTATGTCGCAAAACAAAACGTATTGGGCGGAGTCGCCGTAGACGGAAAACATACTTACATACCTAAAAGTGGTGCGATATTATGTGACAACTTGTCTTGTCTATTTCTCTCTTACGGTTTAGGATGTAAAAACCCCAAGAAAGTGATTTATCGTAAATTTGTATAGGTTGGGTAAAAATATTTAGCTATCTCTCCATATATATTCTTACTCCAAGATGTTAAACTAAAGCTAGTGTGCTAAACATATAGGCCCATATTAATTATTAGGAATAAAAATATATCATCTTTTCACCTGTTCTTCTTGAACACCTCGAAGCCGTATATATCGAGAATACCAATGACGGGGTTGATGTTGTGGGTGGGCGGCTGCAGTGACTTGTTAAGCTTGGACACGAGCCAGGTGAAGAGGCGGTCGTACACGGTCTTGGCGAGAGCGTCCCGGGCGAAATGCGCCAACTCCATGCTGAGGGGGCTGGTCACCACGTCTCCGTGGGCATCGATGGTGCGCTGAGTCAGGGCCGAGCGGAGGGACTGGAGGTCGCAGCCTAGAAGCTGGAATGATAATTTGGATTGAGTATTATAACAAGATGAGCTCCCAGCTTCGGATGGGAGGCCAATGTCTAAAGTTGGACGCCAGAAGACTGATAACAAGACGTAACGGTAACATCAAGGAGGCTAAAACTCTACATGAACTCTAAGGCCATTACAGGGGTGTAAATTCTATAGAGGCTGTAAAGATTTGCATGCACTGTATAATAAAATCCAGATAACAAAAAATGGTAATCATAATTGTACAAAGAAAAATTCTGGTAAAAATAGCAGAAACGTAGTTTAAACATAGAAAAGTAGGTTTTAAGTAAGTACATAACATAGTTAAAACTGAGTAGCTAGTTCTTCCGCTCTACATGCCCAAACCATCTAAGCATCCCTTTTTTACTATTCTCTAGTAATACATTTGAATTTAATATAACTCAACAATGATTTGATCAAAAATGAAGAAAAAAAAACACATTTAAAGAAATGGCTTGATGAAAAAACATTTTTATTCCTTATGACATTCCTTATGATATCCCTAAGATAAGGCTGCAATCTATAATATAAATACATTTCTGAACACTAATTGATAAGATAAAAATCTGATGTCACTTTTTGCTTATGATAAAAATAATGGCATCAAAAAACCAAAGGTAATTTTTTTGCAGTAATGATAACTTATGTGAATTCACACCATTTGAATACATAACAGCCGAACCGTGGTGATATGTATTTCCTAATAAGAGTTAGTGAGTGGATTTACTATTAAAAACAAGAATGGTCTATCTTTTACAATCCTCATTATTCTTATCTATTTTCAAAATCACCCAAACTGTGATATACATTTTTCAATATTTACAATACACAAATATTGTTTTGTACTTGTAGTTAGATAAACTCATTTATTACCCACCTTTGCAATACTCTCGGTAGCTGTGTCATCGTTTGCCACCTCTGCGTGCCCCTTCTCTGTGGGGGTGTGCTTAATGTTTCCAATGTGCAGTATAGAGGCCACGATTTCAAAGATGTCGCTGCGGTCCTTCTCTTTGATTTCAATGGTTTCCATGGCCTTGATGATAGTGCGGTATTGCTCCGCATCTTTCCTTGTGCTGTCGCTGGTGGGTACCTAAAAACATTAATTTATTTGTAAAATTTTAATATTCTATACATACAATATTACACTAAGCGGGAATTTCGCCACCTCTTAGTTAACTATCGATAAGAATCATCTGTTTCACTGCTGAGTAAAGCTGCCCGCCAAGTAAATGTCAGTTTTTACAGAAATTTTAATCATATGATTAAAGATATTTCATGAGTTCTCAGAGAAACTGTTCAACTGTTTATTCAGAGGTGGTGAAATATCCCATAAAGAAAGGACATACTAAAACCAAAGCAAAACCTTTGTCCCATTCCAACAAATTAGTTAGTTTCAAGTCAGTTCTGATTTTGCTTTGTGCAATTGGGTCATCCAATTTCCGTAATAGCGGTTTTCAAACAAAAAATATTTCAATACACGTTGTACTTATTTTTTTTCCATGCAGTTAATGCTATCCATATTAAACATCAAATAGGTACATTATAGACATGGCAAGCATTTTTTTTATTCACAAAGACAAGTGTGTAATTATTTATTTATTTACTAACCCAATATTGTTTATGAATGATAATTTCAAAAACATAATATATTGCCACCCAACAAACCAGCCTAATTATCTAACTAGTTTCTGGAATTTTTTAATTATGTTCAAAGAGTTATTAAAAACCCTTGAAAACCTGCTAGATGACGGCACTGAATTTCAGTATGTGTAATAATAATATTCACAAGTATGTATTATGATTCTGACTCTCCCCTCTGAAGCATCATTGTACAAGTATTTTAACGGAATAAGAGGTACCTATCTACTTATGTGTAAAAAGAAAAGTAAAATAAAAACCATTATGGATATGTATGAAGAAGGGGAATGGAAGGTTGGTAGAAGCATAGCTTAAGCCATATCAAATGGGGAAGGGTTTTTGTCCCATAATATGAAAATGATATTAGATGTAACCGGAATCGAGATATCGGTAAATTGCACCATCTAAAATAAAGTAGTCAAATTTAATAGGATTAATAAGAGTAATCATACCGCTTCTTTGGTGTATTTATAGGCGTCTGATCTGCTCTTTAGATGCAACCTAGTGAGGGTGGCCTCATCAGCCCCCGCCAGCAGCTGGTGGAAGACATGGAAGTTCCTCTCCCCATTGGACTGGTGGATGACCCGGGACTTCTCCAGTAGGTAGTTGATGATGTTGCCGCCGACCGGGGCACCCTCATAGTTGAACTGGATATCCATGTACTTGCCGAAGCGGCTAGAGTTGTCGTTGCGGATGGTCTTGGCATTGCCGAAAGACTCGAGGACGGGATTGCTTTGGAGCAGCTTGTCCTTGACGCTTTCCACGTTGGGGAGGTGGCCTGTCCTGGCTGCGATGTATTCAACTACTTTTTTGGAGGTCTCGGTCTTTCCAGAACCGGACTCGCCTAAAACAATGAATAATGTGTTAAAAAAAAGCAGAAAACGGCGTAGGGCGCTATCGGCACTTACTGCACAGGGCGCGAGATGTCGTGAAAGGAATGACGTGTGCTCATTTCTAGAGCATTCATGAAAAAATATAAAACAAATATTACTTTTATAATAAATTGAGAATGTGAAAAAAGCTAATTAGCGCTCGGGATTTGATAAAATTGTAATCAAGATTGTTAAAGAATTCGCCTATAGACTTATTGATTATTCCATGTTACAATCGATAGGAGATAGTATAATATTATTATTCGATAGCGATTATCTGTGAGGTAGATTAAGAATTTTACCTGAAATGAGGATACATTGTTCCCTGTTCTCGTCCTTGAGAGATCTGTAGGCGTTGTCTGCTATGGCATATCTGAAAATGTAAATAACTTCGTCATTATATGCCATGTTTACATCTTTTTGTAATACTTATTTATTTAAAGTTTTTAATTAATGAGCGGGCAAGTGAATATTTATATTTTATATAGGTACATCATGGTTCTACTTTCCAAAAAAAAATTGTAATATTTTCTTTGAAAGTTGTCGAAAACTTGTATTGTGGTCGTAGCTTTACAATAAATCAATAGTTTATTACGTCATTATTAACATCTGGTGGGAGTAGATACCCGTCTAGAAATAAAAAAAATAGTCAATCAGTCGCTAGGTTACGGCAGCCCAAATATATTTCGCATTTAGCAAGCCAGTAGCGGTAGATTACTTTCTATACTAGGCGATATAATGTTTCCTATAAATGATCGGTTACACGTTACCCAGGGCCAAGGCCAGGGACGGTTCCACGACATATAGCGCCCTGTGCAGTAAGTACTAGTGCGCCCCCGAACCCCCGAACCCCCCACCCCTCACCACAATCCTTTTTTATTTGATTCAAATAATCAAACATTTACAAATTGCTTTGCGAATTTAAGTTTTGTAAGAAATGATTCCAATCATACAATCCTGAACTAGCCAAAGCACTATTTACTAGAGGATATAGAAAATAATTTCCAACAAAAACAAAACAAAACTCTACCTATGTACGTAAAGTAAGACCTATGTATTTCTTCTCGTATTATTTTTATTTTGACATAATTTTGGCCAACATTAGTTTAGGATCAAGAAGCTACTCCCCATACATTTTGCTAGTCGTTCAATGCACACCAATGCTGCAAGCACAATAAAAAAACACAATTACCCTATGATGTGGGTAATTTAAAAAAGATATGGGGAAATTTTGATATGATTTAGAGAAAGATTTTTATTTTCACGGCGCCCAGAGATGGTGCCTATATTTTTTACACAGTTCGAACGTATGGTGGATCCGGCGCTGCCCAGGGCCGGTTTCGCGACATCTCGCACCCTCTGCAGTAAGTACCTATTGCGCCCCCCCCCCCTTTTAATCGCCTCGATTTTAACGTACGACACTCCATAGAAAAACAGACTCTACGTCCAAGTAACTATTACGTAATTCGTAAAAAAAATCCGTGATAAAAACTTTTTCCCATACATTTTCGACTGTCGTTGAATGCACAGTGATGGTGCCAGCGCAATAGAAAACATAGTTATTCCATGATGTGGGTAATTTATAAATGATTTAGGGATTTTTTTAGTAAATTTAAATAAGATCTTTATTTTCACGGCGCCTCTTCAGAGATGGCGCCTTTGTTTTTTACACAGTTTGAACATATGATGGATCCAGCACTGACGTTACCGTACGAAAATACAACATATGACAGTATTTTTTTATTTAGGCCTTAATGATGATACACCGTGTTTCGCGAAAACCCTGAAACACGGGGTTCAATATATTCTGTAGGTGTGTAGATTGTAATCTTTAGAACAGGTGGGAGTACCGTGTTTGTTCTACCGGTAATTCAAGAGCTCGGCTATGGAATGACCATAACGTTTTCTCTCAGCTATACATACATATCTCCAAGTTCGCTCCATCCTATCCTTAAAAATATCTTACACACTCAGGGTCTACTTGCGAAGTCAATATAACAAAAGGTAATTGGAAAGACCAACACAAAAACGATACTGCATACATAATTTTTTTTTCGGCCATGAGGAATATTTACATAATGTCGTTCTACTTACAATAAAAAGTATTCAAGGGGAGATTCAAATAATGCATCCACTTAATGAAGTTTTTTTTTTATTGATTCGTAAAATACTTGCTCTAAATCTAATACATTTTTTTAATAACTTACACGTGCGGGGGTGCTTCGAAGAAGTGTTTACTGGCATACTCCTTGACCTGATCTTCTCCGTAGATGGACAGGGTCTTGTAGGGGTTCACAGCGATGAGGACTTGGCCGATGTAAGTCTGGAATAATATATACGAAACTAAATATAACCACTGAAGAATTATTGATAATTATCACATTCACAACCGAAGAAAAATTGATTTCAACTGAAAAATTAATAGTAAATATCACAGGTATATTACATAATACATTATACTCGTATATGCAAGTGAATATTTCGGCCATATTTGCGCGGTAGTTCATATTTCAAGGCTTTCTGCAAAAATAGTCTATTTTTTAAAAAAATTCGAAGATCTACTAAATTGCAAATTTGGTATAGGTCTCACCACGAGACAATACTCACACAGATGCATAGCTTACGTACAGCTTGTCGAACTGAATGAATAGGACATGCATTTACAATATCAACATAAACACTCGCTGTCCCTTTTCCACTAGTGACAATAAGTAGGCGTAAACAAGACAAAGGGCTCTTTCTTTATGACACATCGTAAATACATCACCACTGGAGCGTACACCGATACACAATAAACCCAACGCTATGAATGTATTGTTTGTTTCAACTCTTGTAGCGCCAGCTATACTTGAGTGGAACTAGTGGGGGGGCATTTGTGAACATTCAGCCAAGTTTAGTTACTATCACGTCAATTTTCGGCAAGCAAATAATTATTCCTCGACAACGCGTAAAGATTTTCGCCAGGAAACATCGGAGCACTGATTGTTGCTCACTGTGCATTTTTTTTTTCAAAACGTTAAAAAAAACTTTCGAACTTTTTTAACACCTTCTTATTGCCCTCGCCGCACGCTTACTATCCTTCAATGCCCCCTGTGGCCCACCGCCCCTAAATTTCTACAACGCCCCCAGTTTAGGATGTTCGCAAAGTGGTATGATGTCGGCGGTACTCACGTAGATGATGTTCTCGTTGAACCTCTTCTTCATGTTGTCGATGAAGGCCTCCTCGCTTTGGAACTTTTCCAGCAGCACGAAATCCTGGACGCCGACCCGGTCCCGGTTGTGGAGGTGTTTCTCCATGGCGGGCCGGTGGGATATCCTGGACAGCAAAAGAGACGACACATTAGAATTCATCATGGAAGCCAGGAAGCCAGGAAGCAGACACATAAGACAAGTTTAGAGGTATTTTGATGGAGCCTGTTTGGAGGAATTAGCAGCAAGGGTCGGTCTTTGTAAGAATTGAAAGTACGGCTTGCCTAACGTCATAAAAAAATGTTTTTTTTGCACTTAAAATACCTACATGTAAAGACTTAAAGCGAAGACATCGTAAGTATCTCGACTTTTTGGCAAAAAATAGTTATGAACTGGACTCGACTAAGGAGAACTCAAATTTGTATGTGTAAAAATATGGCATCTCTAACTCGCACCCATAGAGTTGGTAGAGTAGTATCTATCCAAGGTAGTGAAGTCAGTTTTGGACTTGTTTTTGATAATTTTAACATGACTCGGCGCACCTGGGCGTGGAAGACTAAGACTGTGGGCAGGAGGATATACTGCCACACAAATTTGTCTTGACACATACTCCTTGATTGATATTCATACCATATCAATAAGTTTTCTTGCGGAACAATATCGTCACTGAGCGGAACCGGACGTTGGTGTGAATCAGGCTTTATGGTTACGCTTTCCTGCTAGCCGGTGCACATGCGATAACACCCGTTTAAAGTTGGTTTCGGCTGCATGAGAGCGGGTCATCTCTCCGATTCATTCTTACGTAAAACGGCGGAACTTATGCAAGTGGAACGAGCAAATTTTTTATCCGTCTTTCTTCCCTCATTTAATCTGGTCCTTTTCAAGATTAATAATAAAAATCCCCCCCCACAACCTCTTGCTTAGCCCACCTTCCAACGTCGCACAACCGGCAAGTATATTTGTCTTGCGTGTCTTGTTGGTTGTATATTAACTGTCGGGTGTCACATAAAAATGAAACGTTGAAAAAAATTGCAATTTAAAAACGATTAAACCAAGAAGTGGTTACAAAATCAATAATATCAGATAAGGTATGTAACTTGCCAATGCAACAGGCCCAAAATAAGTACCTAAACACGAACCGGGTTATCAACCGCTTGTCTTGTTGACAAGACTTTAAATAACATTGTCTTTTTTTGTAATATATTTTTTAAATTTCATAATTTTTCGACCACAAAACCAGGCAAATGATAATAATAAATATGTTAACGGCTGATCGACATGATATTGTTCATCATGCGATTGTATTTTAGTATGACTCTGCCGCTTAGAGCTCCCTTGTAATAAGGTGAAATATCAGTGAATTGCGCCGTACGAAATTTTATTTTTATTAACCTTTCTTTTAGTTAAAAAGTGGCGTTTATGGGCGAGAGGGTGAGGTTACAGGAGAAGAATAAAGCTATCCGTGGCATATTATATGTAAATATTGAGGAAAAATTTGTAACACGATTACCTTAAAGCAACTCAAACCGTTACCCCTATTATATAATACATTATAATAAAATTTACCAATGCAAGTGTATGACTTGATGGCGATTTTTCTTTATCTATTCCATATCTTTAAAGATACGCTTATGATCCATGAATGTTTCACAATATCAAATCGCTTCAGCTTATAATGTAGGTAAACATAGGTACTCGTATATACAAAAGTAGAAAGGCTGTGCGAATTTCATTAATGAGATCATCGTAGGAGAGTTTTTGTTAGTTCATAGAAGTAGATATCTGCTTTATAGCTACGTTATATTTGGGGAGAGTATTTTCAGTAAATTAATAACGAATAATATAAATTTACCGTGAAGAACGTTAGAACTGCGCACAGCTAATATTATATTAAAAAAAAAAAACTTTTTAGTTATTCGCAGGACTAACAATGAAGCAACCGACAAAAGCGGATTTTCATAAATATATAGAAATTAATGAGTTTAAAACATAGCGTTATTGAAAATGTAGGTTGAGGTGACAAAAAAATGCGGCCGAGATAGGATATTTACTGCACTTTGTGTTAAAACATTATAAACCACTCGGTAAAACAAATTATTAATAAAAAAATACAAATTCATAATATATAACTCGTCTGTTATTGGGAGACTGAAAAATGATTACAACTTATTGCTAATACGAATGCAGAATCACATTATATTCCATATAGTATATTAAAAAAACACGATTACCACAAGCGGAGCTTTAAGAAATTATCGTGTTTACGGTTAGCGGAATTATCGATAAAAGAAATCTCCACTAAAATAACTAGCGGAGTGACGGTTGGCAAAAAATTTCAACATTAAAATGACAAGTGAAGCATTCGTTACAATAAATTTCCATGTTAAAACTACAAGCGGAGCGATGGAACAATATATTTCCACGTCAAATCGAGAAGTCGAGCGAAGGTCACAGGAATTTCCCATGTAAAAACGACCAGCAATTTTGGGCGGTTACCAAGGTACGCAATAAGCATCGGAGCGACGGTTACAATACATTTTCCATGTTAGAACTTTAGAGTAAAAGGTTAGAAATCAAGTTTATCAAGAAATTTCCACTTCAGAATGACAAGCGAAGCAATGGTCACAAGAATTTTCTATGAAATCGACAAGCTGTGTA
This sequence comes from Drusus annulatus, assembly GCA_022651775.1. NCBI lineage: Eukaryota > Metazoa > Arthropoda > Insecta > Trichoptera > Limnephilidae > Drusus > Drusus annulatus. Next base: position 578,897 of record JAGWCC010000356.1, on the reverse strand, counting down.
CAAACTCAAACGTAAACCTTCTTATGAAGTTATATCTGACAAAAAAAAATGACAATATTTCAGTGACTTGAGAAACGTATAGATATAAATTGAATCACATACCTCGGTAATTTGTTTAAAACAACACAAAATGTTCCGACACAGCTGTAGCTGGTTATGCAGCTAGAGTAAACTTAACTACTGCTTGGCGAATTTTGATAACGGGTATCTTCTCATTGTAATACTTGAATTTAACAGTATAATTGAGTATTTCGCGCACGTATTGGTTATTAAAATACCCAATGGAAGTGCAGAACCCCGATAGCAATGATAAGCTGTCTGATTTCACGACGAAGATGTGATAAAATAAATATGATTGCTTCATTGTGGATATTGGACGAAGGGTTTAAAATATTTGAAAACAAAATCATGTGAATGGAAACCGAGAGAATCTTTGCTTGAAATGTGTTTATTTACATATTAGTTTTATGTCAAACACGTGTTAAATGTGCAAATTGTAATAATGTGATGCTAATAACTATTTTAGAAAAAAAAATAGTCCACATAATATTATTTGTACTCCAACAATAAACAAACTCATAAACCATGTTTTCCTAACTTTCGTGTTTATGTTGTGTCACAAGTATATTTGCCGTGTTTCACGCTCATATCGCGAAATTTCGGGGGGTGTTTATATGAGTTATTTGTGAACTGGACGCAAATAAACGTTTCATTGCACCTTTTTATTTGGGCCATGATAAGATTTTTTTCTTAGATTTTTATGAATCGCGCTCGTTTCGCTGTACAAGCAAAAAGTACGGTGCGTATTTGTACATCGATGAGAAACGAACCTGTAGCCTATATTTCTATACGTTTTACATTACCTCTACACTAGATACTAGAACACCGAGGCGCTAACATAATATTATTCGTTCTTTGGTTTTGTCTTTTGTTATTGTTTACAGAAAATTGAAAAACAGACTTTCAGCAGCACGTTTAATAGCATGCCGAGCATGATGAACGAAGCATTAATTTAAATTTGACTACAAAAGAATAATTGAAAATCCCCCTCTCCTTTCCTCGGTAAATAATCAACATGAAACCAGAAGCAATATCGATTGGAGTGAGAGCGATATCCACTCCCTTATTTGTAAATTAAACCAACACCTTTGATTGACAGTGCTTTCTTCGCCTAGTAAATTGTAAACAACTATTCCCCAATGGAGTTAGGGTGAACGATAAAATGTATTTTAAAAGCAATCAGGAAGGTCGTGGAGGAATAATATACTTCCTCCAAAGTGCCAAACCAACTCCAAATTGTAACCTACGTTGCTAACAGAGTATAGTTTTTAGTAAATGCGTATTTATGGTACTTGAATATTCTGGAAGTTTGGTCGTACGTCAATTCAGATAAGATCTTTCGACTTCTAGGCCCCAGGAAATACTGAAATAGATTATGTGTTTAAGAAGAATTGCGATATTTGATGAAGTTTGAACAATTTTCACCTGAATTAAGACGCAATCGGTACTTACTGCACAGGGCGCGAGATGTCGTGGAACCGGCCCTGGCCCTATGAAAAGCGGGGCCCTTGCAATCGTGAATAGCGCGATTTGATAAATCTGCCACTTTTTTTATTTTATTTTTTTATATGAATACCGCACAAGAGTCTCAACTGCTCTCAACCGTCTAGAGCCAGTGAGACTATGGCATCCCCAAATAGGGTATGTTGTGAGGCTGAAGGTACTGGGGAGGTGAAGGATATTGGGAAGAGGAAGGTTGGGAAGTACCCGGCTATTCATATCTGGTCACCAAACACGGTTAAAGCCATTTCAAGCAAAGTTTCAATTCTGAATGGGTGATAATTAGTGTATCTACCACTCTGGAACGTGCGGCAAATATACTTTTTATTATTTTTATATGAATTTAATGTGTTATGACACATATTAATTAAATAAAAGTTATTGGCGCACGCCTTTAGATTCGTAGTCGAGCGTCTTACCACTCGACTATGGAGGCCGCCACTGGTTTTAGGTACCGAATAACAATAGTTGAAATCACAGAATTACAATAATTTATGTGGGAATATTTTCTACCATATCTTATTGTACTGAATCCATCATTATTCATTGGAAAGGCTGTTAATTTTATTGCAGATAATACAATAGAACCATAGGGACTTCCGCGTTGGAAGCTTACTTCCAACAATGAGACGTGAGAAGCTTTCAATCATTTGGACGCAATATTTTGAATTACCAAAAGACATTAGAATATCCGGAATTATCCATAAAGGAGTTTTGCGAATAGTAAAACATTAATCTGTAAGTTAAATAATGAAAACTCGCTGACAGCTACACATTCAATCAGTGAACCAGCAACCGCAGTGTTCGGAAAACTGCTGATCGGCATGATTCTATTAGCTCCGTTCTGTCTCGCAAAGGATCGTCATGATTCAAATGTACCTAGGTATAGTGTTGTAATTTATCTGCCTATCCCACGACGAGAAGGTATTAAATAAATCAGTGTGCGCAAGGAAGAACGGAGATGTTCAGGGGAGCAAAAACAAAATTTAGGAATTCAGTTTTTCTGTATGTAATCATGTCTTATGTCCTTTTTCAATAAATAATAACACATTATTTTATTATCTGACTCATCTCATTTTTTCTTGCTATATATGTATCTAAGAAATAGTAGCTGAGTGGACAAACACGTCGGATTCCCATCTGGGCAACGTGGGTTCAATTCCTCTGCTAGCTAAGCCCTTCATCATTGCACAAGCAACATCTTCTGTTTATTATGATGGTACTAGGAGTTTTTCAAATAATGTCAGGTTATTCGTAACCCGGAAATTTTTGTCTTTCTTTAAAAGAAAATTTCATAATATGCACAAATATACAATAAAAACAGAAAAGTGTAAAATATATGCATTTAAAAAAATGCAGTGCTGAAAATATATGTAATTTTTTTCTATGGAAGTTGAAAAACGAAATTCGAGTATTAGTTTATATACATAGCCTGTTCAGAAGAAAAGGTGAATTTTGAATTTTCGCGGGCTGTGTACATTCGATTATCGTTTTTTTTGTTGTTGTTATGTTGGCACACATATGTTAGCATTATCAGCCATTTTGGATTAGTGGTTTGTTTTTGACAACTTGAAAGGTTAGTCACGTTTTTGTGTGTTCTTCGATTTTTTACTTTTGAAAAAAATGGATCAAAGAATAAAATCCATGATTTGTTTTTCCACAACTCCAGGACGCTCATCGTCATCAACATCTTCTCGGCCTTCTGTAAAGCGCTTGTACCAAGTACTACTTATTACGATTATTATGCAACTTGAGTTATCAAGTTTTTTTTTTAGTTGCTTTAATACACCCATTTCAAATATAAAATAATGTCTGCTAAAATACATTATAGGTAGGGATTTAAAAAAAAATATTTTTTAAAGTTGATAATTTTCTGAACACGTTTCAATAAATTATTTATAGATACTAATGTACAATGCATCTGCAAATATTCAAATTGCATACGAATCGATCTCTAATAACAACTAATAACTTATTGATCTTTAGAGATTTGGTTTTGTACTATTCGTATTTACAGCCGAGAACATCTCCTTTCTACTTTCCCTTTCAAAGTAGTACAACTCATCCTCATTACAGTCGTTACACACTCGGCGGGTACAGCCTAGATATGCTGATTCACCATTCGATTTCATTACCAAACGCGAATAGAACCTGCTGAATAAAAGGTAGGTAACATCATAATGATTACATTTCATCTTTACCCGAAGCGCTTGCTCACGTGCTTAGATTTATTTTGTGTCTTGCGCGGCAAGAAATGCCTTTGGAATTTTTAATTAGGTAGGTACTTATTTAGTAAATACATAGTATTTATCCATAATTTTTCGTAGATATTCGTTTTTAATACAGTGCACAATGTACGAACGGAATAACCCTCTGAAGCGTAACGCTTCCACTATGATATCAATAATTATTATTGAAACAATATTTTTAATTAGCGTTGTGACGGCTTTGAAAGAACTACTTCTTTTGGCAACAGTTCCTACTTCATTCATTGTTCATTGAACAAATACTACAGTTAAAGTCGGTTGTTCATTTTAGCGTTCATTCATTTCATTGAACAAATACTTCAATGGAAGTTAGATTACAAAGAACTACTTCAATTTGCAGCAGTACAGTTGTGAAGGTGAACTTCAAAGCCTATAAAGAAGTACTTCAATTGTACGTGTTTTTTTTGCGAGGAACCAGTTCCAGTTCCAGTTCTTTTCGTTTTCAAATCCCTACCGACTAGTGCGTGTTTTTTCGGCCTGAACAAATAACCGGATAAATTCAAATCTCTGAGTTCGACTTCAATTGAAGTGTTCACTGCGAAGGGTTCATTTTAAAGAACTAGCAATTCTCGAAGCATTCACAAAACATTGAAGTTTTTCCCAACGCTTTTTTTAATACTTTAATTTTATTATTGAAATGTTATTATTTTGTTTTGTACTGTTACACGCTATGTACTTTTTGTTTAGTTTAATTTTGTACCCTGATGATGCTTAAGATAAGCGAAACCAGTCGCTCATAAAAATTAAAATAAAATCTGGGGTCTTATACAAAGTTATTATTTTAATTTTCATGAAATATTTTTAATCTTCGCTTACGGTTAATTATAAAAATGGATTTTCACGAAAAATTAAAATATTTCTAGCGATTTTTAAGAAAATGTGTTTGATATAAACGACGGTACGTATGGAAAGAGCGTTCGGTGGCACAATGGTAGAGCGTCCACCCGGTAAGCGGAAGGTTCCAAGTTCAATTCTTGATTGCGACCGAAACTTTTTCCTTTTCTGTGTGTTTTTAATATTGTTATAAAAATAACATTAATGAATTGTTCAATGGGTGGTATCATGGCAGATTAGAGACATTATATGGAAAGATCTGAGAGGAAAACGTTTCTTACCGAAAAATATGAGAAACTTCTCGAATTTGCATTTCTTCGGCAAATTTAAAATCATATTTTCGGAAAGAAATTCATGAAAAGATTTTTATTTTCATAATTTTGTGTCATTCCTTGATCTAAATAAATTCCATTGAAAGTAACACTGAAAAGAGATAAGCTTCCATATAATGCTGGGCGATGATTGCATACTCGTGTTATAAATAACGATAATTTTATCATATCAACAGGCAATGGTAATTATATGCAGATTGTAGATATGAACACTATAAATGATAATTTTTTTCATTAGTCATCTACTTAATATGCTATTATGAATTGATAATCTTGCATACGTAATTATAATAAATATTCTAGTGCTGTTACCCGTGAAAAATCAAGGAATGCAACTTGAATGTCAAGAAAAAATATTAGTTGCTTGAATCCACCCATTTCAAATATAGAATAGTGTCTGCTAAAATATATTGGCAGATTCTTTATTCGGTAGGTAGGGATTTAAAAAGATAATTTTTATAATTCGATAATTTCAATTTACTATACATCAGTTATAATTTTAGGTTACACTCGTATAGGTCTCACCACGAGAGTTGGTGCCGGCCAATACTCACACAGATCCATAGCTTAAGTACAGCGTGTCGAACTGATGAATAGGACACGCTTTAAGTGCATTTACAATATCAACATAAACACTCGCTGTCCCTTTTCCACTAGTGACAATAAGTAGGCGTAAACAAGACAAAGGGCTCTTTCTTTATGACACATCGTAAATACATCGCCACTGGAGCGTATACCGATACACAGTAAACCCAACGCTATGCATGTATTGTTTGTTTCAACTCTTGTTGCGCCAGCTATACGTATGTACGTACGTACTTACAAAATAAATTATTTATAGTTACTAATATTTATTATGCATGCAGTGGTCTGTTGCGAGTCGTGTACCTACCTATATAATATAAAGTGCATGGCTATAAAGTATAGCAATTTCGGTTATTTTTTCTGTTACATGCAAGGGATAGAATAGTGCAAGAGTGGTCTAACCCTAAATTTCTACGGTGGAGAAAAATGTGATTGAAAATTTATAAATATTTTTTACCTTCATTAAAATACACTTTTAAAAATATTATTGTATATTTTATTTTGTGCTCAACCTTGTGTGTTTTGTGGATGTAATTATTATATTGAAATAAAAGTGACCGGTTAGTAGCTGAGTGGACAAACGCGTCGGATTCCCATTCGGGCGTCGTGGATTCAATTGCTATGCTGGCAGTAGGAGTTTTTCAAATATCGTCAGGTTATTCGTAACCCGGGAATGTTTGTCTTTCTTTAAAACAAAAACAAATAAAAGATTTTAAAATATCAATGCTAAACGTGTATTTGATGAATAAACCACTATTACAAAAACAGTGTTTATGGCCATCTTTTTTCTTTGCGAAAATGAGGGTTGATGTTTTTTTTCTTATGGTACATCACAAATAGATAAAGTGAAGGTTAAACCGTTCTTGTGCTAGTGACCTTATATGATAACGGCGCACCGTAATCATATGTTTTATGGAACGGCTGCCCAGATTGTTCGAGAAAGATGACCACGCACATGCACACTTGCTTGTTTCAACCTAATTCATTATTAACCTTGTTTTTAAACTAATGCTTTGTGGGAACAACAATATGATTCGTCACTATAATTGTCAAAGGACCTTTTTGGATCCATCGTGACTGCTTACGCCTTCTGGCAAAATTCGTCATGTCGTCTACCTACTTGATATTTTATTCTCGATCGATCGAACCCCCATCGTGATTCAGGCGGTGAGGTCAGGCGGCTGGCGGTGATGTCATGCATCGTCTAAATGTCGGAACCTTTACGGGAAACGAACGAGAGATAAAATAAGTTAAAATAGTGTACGTGGTGACGCCGCCCCACCTCGGGTACCCAGGTACTCCCCTGGGATGTCACGGTGAGCAGTGACATTTACCTGTCCTATGTGATAATACTTATAATGTGTTCGTATGTCCTCCATATGTCACCTCGAGCTAAGAGCATGCGAACATTATAATCCACCTATACACATCGTCGCTGGAAAGGCAAAAGGGCTTAAGCGACACTTTGGTAAAAATGAGTTAAATGTGCAGTTTGGATTAAGTTTTTTTTCTGCATCGAATGCTATGACTCTCGTTTGATTCTGAAGACTTGTGGCCCTTCAACCATCTAAAATATATTATTTATCATTTGGTAGAAGGCTTGACTCAAGCGACACAAGTTCGGGACTTTTTTTTAGCTTTTTGTCGCTTCAGGTAACTCAGCGAGGGCATTGAGTTACCCGAGTTAACTTTTTTTTCAAAATCAAATCAGGTACTGAAGACTTATGAATTTTATTGTGAAACAAAAACTTTTCAGTGCTCTGGTGTAAACTTCGCAAAATGGCGATTCAGACCTTTTGCTTTTCCAGTGACGATATCTAACTACCATCTAAAGGGGCTCACATTTGAATGCGTCATTTTAAAGTCATACCACATAACCTACTTTTATTTCATTAGTTTAGTAGGTACTACTTTGTTTCGAATTACCATAGACATTTTGATAAAATGCTAATGATCCCAAGTATGTTAAAAGTATGGTTGCTTAAGGTTTTTTTAAATCCAATTTAGACCTTTTCCCTAAGAACTCACTAATGTAAACTTAAATTCAGTCAATTAAATACAACCATCATATGGTGATAGTAATAAGGCCTAATGAGCCGCAGTACTAGTTAGATAGACATTATGAGGGGTATTTGAATAAGCCCCAGCTAGTTAGCAGAGGATTACGAAAGAATCCATAAAATCAAAAAAAAATCGGTAAAAAGCTCCAAATGATCCCCGTGGTGGGTGGCTAGTGCTATACTTATTTTCATTTCACCCTTGAATGTCAAAATATTGTCACTTCTTTTCATTCATCAATAAGAATTAAATAAATGGGTCGGTCTGTGTGACGTAGCAGACTAGTAAATGAAACGATTACGATTCGTGACTCAACGATTAAGATTTTTGATTCAACCATACGACTATAGCTATAGGTATCGTAGCCAGAGTTGACAAGAGCACAGTGCTCACACCGATGCATTGCTCGCATACAGCATGCTTCAAATTTGTTATTCGTCTTCAGAATAGAACATTTTTGTGAAATTGTAAAAAAAACATATTTTTAATAAAATAAAAGAATATACCCTAAAACTTTTCGAATATTCAAATTCCAACAATGTTTATCCCTTTCGCCAAAAACAATAAGTAGACGTGAAAAAGACATTGCTGTTTCTCTGTGACGATGTAATAACATCACCGTCGAGAGTATATACATATGCACCAATACGCACAATTCTAAGGGTGTTGTTTAAGTTAACTCTAATTTCGAGACCTTTGCTTTTTTTTTTTTTTAAGAAAGACAAACATTCCCGGGTTACGAATAACCTGACAATATTTGAAAAACTTCTACTGCCATCATAAGAAGCGGAAGATGTTGCTTGTGCAATGATGGATAAGTTTATATATTGCTGTATGTATTGACATTGTAAAGATATATGCTTTCTATTAATAAAACAATATGAATTTACTCCCCGTCTCAAAACAATCATGATCTTATGATTACTGATTGAATAATTGCAATCGACAAATAATAACGTGAATCTCACCTACCCGCGTTCAGTTGAACAATCTATTTTACCAACAAACTCGATCTAGATCTAATTATATATAATAAATATTGCAACATCATGGTAAACGGCATAGATTAGAGTGACAAGGGTCGTGCTAAGACCGGCCATGCATTATATTACATAAAACTTTACGTATCTTTTCTCTACAAAAGGTGACCCCACCTACCTGAGAATAACCTGAGGCACTGAGCGAGTATATGGTTATCACCATTATAGGATCTGGTATCACGTTTCACCGTCATTGTGCCACCCGAGTAATGGTGGTGATAAAGCAAGTCTTTATGGTTTTAATGGGTGCATTCAAACACCAAAGGATGAGCACGCGATCAATCAGGATGCAAGCGGTTTGAATTTCATGGTGGTCTTGTCATGGTGATCGATGAATAATGTCGAAAAAAGCATTAATATTGTGGATAATTCATTCTATTTCATGGTATTAGTAATCAAAGTAAATACAGGCGATTTATTGCCAACACGTCTTTACTAATCAACCTGAGCGATTGCTTAAAAAAAAACAACTTAATATTGCACTATTTAGATGTCACCAACGCGGCCTTTTCTGATAATTTTCGCTCAGCGGTACACTCATTGATAAGACTTTTTAAAAACATAATTTGTATATAATTAACGTAGGAATATAAGTACATAGAATATTTTTCATTTAATCCTTATAATTTTTTAATGATAATAATTTACCTCTCTAACTAAGACATTATATTTATTTATATGAACTCCTTCGCTATATTTTGAACTGTTAAAGTAGTTTTTAACAAATAAGAATTAAAAATATATATTTATAAACAAATCTGTGATAAATAAGAGTTGTTAATGCAATCTCACTCATGCAGGTAGAATTAAAGTTTAATTGGTATTTTTTGTTAAAGGAATTGCGTAAACGTTAAAAACGTTAAAAATGATAAAATAAAAAAATGTTATAAAATTAATGGTGGAATGGAAACGAGTAATTTTAGGTAAATCTTCCCCTCGGGGAAAATGTAAGTAGATAACGACATTCGTTAACCATATAAGGGAAATCTCAAACAAGGGTATACAGATGTTGGGATATATAATAAGTTTATAAAAAAATTACAAGAATTGCTTGCAGTAATAAATTTTTAAATACTAAAATCAGGATATATTTCAGTGCAGTAAATTCTGGAACTAAGCACTCGTCATTGTCTAGATTGTTATTACAGGAAAATAATTATGCAGCGTCGGCAAACATCTTTAATTCGCCACTTAATTAAAATTAAAGATTTTTGTTGCGACATTCTGGTTATGTTAAAAAAAAAACGATAATCGTTTTAATTACATATTATTGCATCTTTTGTTTTAGGTAAATTTTTTTATTGGTTTAAGTTTTATGTGTATTATTAATGATTACTATATTTTTTACGTTGAGATAAATTAATAACAATTTCAATAATGAATGATGACCAAAGAAGCACTAAAGCAAAACACATGACTGTATATATATATCTATATATACAGTCATGTGTTTTGGTTGATTTTCTGTAGTTAGTCAATTTTAACATGCAGGAAAACTGAGAGAAATAAAAATCTTTTACCCACTGTCGTATTCTGTTGAAGCCGCTTTATTTAATAGCCCATAGTTCCAGCAGCTGTACCTAGCAAACAAAATGTCACATTTGAATGAGGCAGCTTTTCTCGTCTTTTTGTAAGTTGTTATTAAAAAAAAATATATCGCATACAAGTTATTTAAGTTAATTTAATTTTTTCGCTCTCCATACTAGTCCCTGTGTTGTTCATTTGCATGTAACAAATTAGTCATGTATAATATATAATATATTTATATTTACATGTACGTACAAGGTTAGCAGAGGTAGCGGCAGCCCCTTTTTTACGGACGGAATTTTTAGACGATTTAAAAAAATGTATGCCTTTGGCGCATATTTGTTGTGTTCAAATCAAATGTTTACTTCCTATCCACATATTCCACGTAGCGTCAAATTATTCAGGGGAGCAAAAAAAGGAAAAATTATGCATTTTTTTAAAATTCGGATTTTGTTCTATTTTCTTATAGAGCATAACTGTTTTTTGTGGAATTTATTGTAATTTTTATCTGCGATGAGACAGCAAAATTTTGTACAAAATGGCATTTTTTGACCTGTGGCGTTGACACACACTTTTATAGTTAACCGACGATACATATTATATTTTCACAAGAGAATTTCCGCCCGGAGGCAATACGAGCATGTAATGAGAATATAGGCATTTGTAGGTATATGTATTTATTCAAAGCATATAATTTCAATGTAAAACTATTCAGTTTACAAGACAGCCCGAAAATTTACTTACGTCAATGATTTAAGTATGAATCTTTTTGATTGGTGAGATATCAGAAAAATGACATTTGATATTTTGTTTCTTCCTGGACCAAACGAGGACGCAGACAAAGGCCCAAGTTACAATCCGCCCCTGTATCTTAGCTAATTGATGATTTCGATATTAGAAAACTAAACGAGGCCAGCGGTAGTGAAATATAATTATGTTTTATCTTTGCATTTGTACCTATAGAAAAATAAAGGCAATTCTAAAATACATGCAATCCATCAATAACTCTTTCTTTTACAACAGGGCCAGATTAAGATATTTAGAGGTATCGATAGAAATACTTGTTAGATGTTTAGATTTAAGTACTTAATATTAAGGAGACCCTTCATGTAGGTATATATATCTATTCTAGACGTATACATATACGAGTAAATATTATACATTAGATTTTTGTCATACGAGCGGTATTGTTATTTTTATGTGGATGATTATCGAATTATAAATTTGAACATTTTCTTAGAAGTATCATGACATCATAGTTCGTAATTTTTCGATACCCACAACATGCCAAATTCGCGTAGATAATTGTTTCGACTAAAACCGCAACCGCTGTAAAAAAATGTAGGGCGATGAAGTAATGTTTACCAATTTAGAAAATAAAAATATTATGGTTGGATAACATAATATTGTACCAGCAAAAAAGTCGAAAGGTGGATTCGCACTTTCTTTGCATTAGAAATGAAAAAGTAATTTTCAGAGAATGCACACTTCGAATATTATAAAATGACTCAAAACACTGATTTAAAACTGTTTTCATTGGTAATTATTTTCAGCAAAGCTGACAATCTAACTTAATCTTGCGGCAGCTCGTCCTAACATTGGAATTATCGAGCCTTTTTATAGGTTTTCAAAGTCCATGGATGTCAAAACCCGGATAAAAATGTTCCATGCATCACTTTACATAGATTTTACCATTTGTTTCGCGTTATATCCGTTTTTTTTTAAATAACAAAAAATACGGCGTCTTTAGTTGCTCTTTTTAGGATGCCCGAAGAGTTAAATATGTCAAGCTGTAATTATGATTACCTACCTATTCAACTTAGTACTACTTAGACTACCTTAGTATATTAAATTATATTGTATCAACTCCATTTTTAACTTTTGGTAAAAAGGAAAGTGATATCAAGCGAATATATATATCGTGTACTTGGGAAAAAGCACAGACAATCGCTACAAAATAAAATATTATAATACGTAATAGACTATTATCGATAAATTAAATTATAGTTAACCTCGTCGGAATACATAATTCAATACTAAGTTTGCAATAATTTAGCGATAACGTGTGAAATGTGAAGAAGCTATATATATATATGAAATATGTACATAATATGCATACATAATGTACAATATCTACATAAATTACAGCTTATAGCAGCCAAATACCAAAAAAGGTTAAAGCTTTATCTTTCAGTAAGGCTGACGATGACACCCGAATCACTTGGTGATGTTACCTATTTTGGCCAAAGCATTCATTGACATATTAAATAGTAATAAATCCGAATTAAGTCAATTAATTGGTATCCAGTTTATGTTTCAACGTATCGAGTCAACATAATTATTACCTTTAAGTACTTTGCAAGACAGCTAGCAACATCCAACTCATTGGTAAATTAGTAGGGGAAAAAAACTCAATATGTTATCAACGTATTTGCAATGATAAAGCGACAGGTGTTCGTGGCACATGTTTTAGTTGTCTATTCAGCTGGCCATTAGCGAAAATTTATTTAATAATAATTGTAAATAGCAAACAGACGAGAACACTTCTGTGTTAGTTCTATTGAAAAACCTGCAGCCTTGTATATTATTTCATCACTAGTTGTTACCTATGAAAAATCACGGGATGTAACATGTAAATTGACTTGCCAAGAAAAAAATATTCCCATTTCAAATATAAAATAATAATGCTTGCTAAAATTATTATAGTTGGGGTACTTTATTAGGTGGGTAGTACTGGGTAGGAATTATAAAGGATTATTTATTAATTTCATAATTTTATGAACACATCTGTCGGTTCCAAATTTGAAAAGTTCCAAATTTCACAAGTTCACAAAGTTTAAAAAGGCTGAAGATGCATTAGTTCACAAATGGAGACATTTCAATAATCTCAAAGAGTAGATACTAAATAGTTATTGTATTTTTTTTAAATTCAGTAAACTTATTCGTGCATAGCTAGAAAAATCGATTAACTTAATCATAATGAATAGTGACTAATGAAATTTATAATTCATTATGAATGGTGTAGATTTAAAAGAAATTAGAAAAAACTTCAATGATTGTTTTCATAATAGTAAAATAACATATACTATTCGTTGAAAAATAATGATTTCTTAGGAAAAAACTTCAAAACAAAAGATTAAAGGGCATTAAATAAGTAGCTACGTTTACACACAACCCATAGCAACTAGCTGAATTAGGCCAGTAAAATATAAGGTTTCTAGTCTTGATTGCGCTTACAGGCTGTACACAATTATACACGCTACATACGATTATATAATTATCATGTACATTTATAAATAAGAATATCCCACAAATATTGGCTAGAATGGCTATTGGAAGTAAAAAAAATGCGTCTAGCTTTCGATCAAAATAATGTTTTATTTTTAAAAAAATAAATACCTGACATATCTATGCTGTAAGTATACGTTGTTTTTTGTCTGTCCCACAAAAATCCTGGAGGAACATTTCTTTTGCGAAATAATAGATACAATCAACGATTTAAAGCTCTTAACATCGTACCCACTCCAAGGTGTAAATGTATATTTTGAGTTTCCATTGAAAAAATCATAAAAAAAACAGTTTTTCAACAGGTTTTCAGTCATTATTTTAGGGGGAAATTATCAATGAATATTTAGGGGTTAGCATTTTTATGTTTGTTGAAAATCTCACACTTGTGCTTAAGTGATACAATGTTTTTTTATGATCGTATATCGTGGTGGGTATAAAAAGAGCGAAACGTTTTTGAATCGGCTTGAGGTACGTACGAATTTTGTAGCATTATCGAAATTCTACCAACATTCATTTCAACACTCGATGTTTCTGTATTTACGATGAGTTCAGATAACAAAACTCATTAGAGCCAAGGTATCAAACATTAATTGTTCTGAAACAATCAAACAGGAAGATGTGTGTGTCGCAATAGTGATGTTAAAACACAAGTTGGCAAAATAGCAGCCGGTAGTCAAGTGCCTAATGGATTATTTCGCCAATTTGAGATGAGTGCGATAAGAGATGATGACAGGAAATAGTCATTTGTTTCTTCTCTACGCGGCCATTGGAGCGATGACACAGTTGGTTCAATTAGGATTCGGGTGTAATCGCTGATTCAAGAAATGCTGTTATAAGATATGCAAACCGGTAATAGGAAAATGTAGTTTTAATAGAGAGATGATGATCAAACAATATTAAAAGCATTTTGACACCTAGTCTTATCACGATCCACTCGACAGAATCCAAAATCGGGCAAGGCTTAAAGTATGGAAGATTATGAAGTAGATAAGTTGAGTAGGTGCAGATGTTTTTATTTCTTAATTGGTAGTACGTACGTACATACATACGAACGAGTTGTGAACTTTTCAAATTAGGAAGCCATCAGATGTATTTGGAAAAATTTCAAATTTAAAAAAGAACCTTTTAAAATCCCTACCTTCCTAATAATATACCTACCTATATTGTGTTTTAGCAGACATGATTTTTTATTTGAAATGGGTGGATTAAAGAAACTTATATTTTTTCTTGGCAAGTCATGTTACATCCCGTGATTTTTCACGGGTAACAATTAGTTTAATATAAAAATGAATGTAAATTTATCTTCTAAAAAATACCACACTTTTTCACTAATCTAAATAAAGTTTTCAAAACTTTTTTTTAAAACATTAATCATATAATTGCATATTTAGTGCTACCATTATAGCCTTTGAGTTTTAGAGACTTGATAGATAATAATAATGACATTGCATTTATATAGTGCAGTTTTGTGATGTTTCACCCCAAGTGCTTAATACGTTCCATTTCGGAATTTCGAGGAAATGTGGTATCCTTTTCGGTTTTCTCAAAATTTCTTGAAAAACACTTTAATTTTCATAATTCGAAAAACTAAAATTTAAATATTGAAATATTTACGATAAACCCAAAAATCAAATAAAAAACCTGATTCAAAAGCAATGCCGGGAATGCAAGCACTAAATAATAAGATAACGATTTGAGTGGATGTAAAATAATTCCTCCAGACAGAAAAAAAAAATTAAATATACTTAGTGAGAACTTAATAAAAGTAATGTTTTGTAATGTAGACACATTTTTTTTGCAAATCATCAACACAATATTTAAGACGAACATTAATAAGAAATGTCATTTGTATATTTTTTGTGACATCAAAGTTAGCATTTATTGGCTAAGCTTAATTCATTGAAAAGATTTCTTCCCCGTACCCAAAGTAACTTCACCTGTGCTAATTCTGAATAATTTGTCGGTTGCTATCCGTTCAAATGAACTTTTAAAGTTTGATCAATTTCGAATCAAATATCTTTCATTTCTAAAATCGGTCATCAATTTTCCAACAATATCTGATAAAACAATCATTTAGCAAGCCTGAATATAATATTTACAACTTCAAGTAGCTACATATTATTTGAAATCTAGTTAAGCTACTTAACTTTACCAGATGTTACCTGAAAGTTAATGTTACCTTAAAATACATAACCTTTAAGGTCTCTCTCAATTTGTGACTTAAAGAAAGTACCCTATGATCGAGACATAACAAAGTGAAATCATTCCCAATCACAAGGTCACGTGTGTATACTGTATACAGGGTGGTTAGGCAGTGAACTTTAGTGTTTTGGCTGTGTAGCGAAGCCTAATCGCCTTAATTATTATCGCTAACCAGATATGATAGCAGAGCTTATCAAGCTGTGCTGCGGCCATTAGTCGATGTGATCGATATGCGCTAAACCGCTTATCGGCGGCCTTCGACACAGTGATGTCGTGATGTGGACAATGCGAGTTCTGAGGTTAGAGAGAGGGGGAACTTTTTCATGTTACCTCAAATAAGAGTTTATTTTTAATATTGGGGATTCCCAATCAGGGATACGTTAAAAAGAATAAAACAATAGGTAGCACAGAAACTTTTATAATTTTCTTTGGAAATCAAACGAAGACTAGTCAATCATAACTAACCTATAATCAATACGAGACAAGTGATAAGATAGCCTAAAAACACTTAAAAAGATTCAATACCATTATATGCATCTATGACGTCAATATGTTTTTTTCTGACGAACTCTGTGACAGAGCGGTAAGCTCCTTGTCTTCGGACTCAGTGGTCGCGGATTCTATGCCCGATGTGAGAATTTTACTTATTTATCGCATATTCGTAAAAAGCATTTATTTTGTGGCTTGTCACGATAAGAACATATATTGAACAAATAACTAACTTAATTTTAACTATTAAACATAAAAAATATAATTGTCGATCGGTTTCGGAAGCACCCTTCCTTCGGAAAAGCCATTAACCACGATATTGACAGCCCTGCCATCGTCGCCCCTATAAAATTTAATATCCTAATGAGGAACACAAGGCAATATGTAACAAGTACACAACCAACTATCAGCCATACGCACTAACTAATAAAATGCATGATCTGGGCAACAAATTGTCTCCATTCATTGAATGAAGCGTAATCTAAATCAGCGCTTAACTGAATCCTGTAAATTATTGTAGCGAAAGTACTGTAGTTCCAGTATTTTCTGTTTCAAAATAGTTAAAGTTTCTATTTTATTTTATGTTACTGATACCTACATGCTTTTCAAATACTGTTTAACATATTATGTCACCGTATGCCTTGAATACTTTTTGTGCAATCTTTTAGATAATTCATTATATTATTTATTACTCTTCTTTAGGTTATTAACCTAAGAAAAAAATAATTTCTGTTCCTCAATCATCACTCTACTAATTATGGGTATCATTCTCCACTATCCAGAATGTCGAGACTTGTTAACTCAAGCCATGGTCTTGACATTTTTGGTATTAGTCCTAAATGATTTTTGTCATTCTTTACGACTCTATCAAAACCTTGCTAGGACTGACTTGAGTTTTCTTTCAAATGTGTATATTTTCGTCTTATTTTTGTAATTGTTATATGTTAATTATGTATGTATTGTTCTTTTTCCCACTTCTTTATGTTTTTTTTTGTAATCGGATAATGGTCCGTTAATATATAAATAAATAAATGTAAATTTAAAAAAATGTGTTCGTAAATAAGTCAGAATTTAAGAACAACAACAAAAAATGAAATGTTGCAAGAGAAATAAGATAATTCTGTAAACTCATATGTTATTTATATCTAGAGTTGTGTTTAATTAGTAGAACTCCATATTAATTTGTTTTAATTTTAATCTAATAAAATTTGATGTCACTTTTCGTTATTAAGTTTTGCTAGGTTTTATTATTATTTTTTCCGTTGAGTAGGCGTTTAAAGCCATTATAAAACTGTGGTTAAGCCACACGGTCACATTATAAAACTAAGTCATTTCCATGAGGCCTAACCACAGTTTGACAATGACTTTGAACACTGAAACAGCTGTGAATACTATTAACTAGCAAAATTTAATAATAACAATCTTTTTGATTGAATTTAAATTACAAAACAAAACTGTTACGTTATTCCAAGACTCGAGCATTAGTGCATTGCTTGCTATCGAATTCCACCGTTGCCTAAATAATGGCTGCCTTTAATCTGACCAAGTGGTTTTTTACAACTTGATAACAGGCGAGTCAGCCATAAATGGTGCATTGTGTGTGCGAAATGATTCACAGCAAAAGCATCTTAATCACGACACGCATTTTTATATTGCAAGTGTAAAGGTCAATATTATTAATACCTGACGTTTGTTACATACGAGTCTCAACTGCTTCCAACCGCCTGGAACCAGCGGGACTATGAGACTTTTGAGGCTGGAAGTAGTGGGGAGAAGAAGGAGATGGAAAAGAAGGAGACGGAGAAGAGGAAGGTACCTGGCTATTCAGAGCTGGTCACTAAACACGGCTAAAGCCATTTCGAACAAATTTTTGATTCTGAATGGTGGTCTTTCACCCGGACGATATTAAGAGTATCTTCCAATTTGAATAAACAAATATTCTACATTTATTATTTTTAATGAATTATTATGAAATAATACAAGTGGAATTAAATTAAATTTATTTGCGCACACCGGGATTTGAACAAGCGACCTCTGGATTCGTAGTCGAGCATCTTAACCACTCGACTGCGGAGGCCGTCGAAGATGTACTAAAACTCCTATCACTACATGCGAGAAAATTTGCACATATTGAGTGTACTTATGATAAGGCAATGATAAATTTTAAAAGATATTAGTTACACGACGTCAATAGAATATAAGCAAATACCTGCAAGAGCAAGGCACACCTCAGGATTTCTCAGAAACACGTACAGTAAATGCGATAAATTATCTTATTTTAATATCTATGTATACCAAAATGTAAGTACACCGTGGTTCCGGTGAAAGTGTTTTGACTTAGATACTTCTATTCCCTTTGAATACTATATTTTCTATATGCATTTTCGGTGCACTTTTTCCATTGCCAAGTAAAACTGGTGTGTAGTTAGTTATTCGTGTCAAGTATAATTATTACGGTTAATCAAAAACGAAATAACAATAATTCGTTTAAAACGGCTATTTATAAACCTGGTACCAATCCGTATTCATTAAACGGTCTACATACGGTACTATAATAACAGTGTAAAAAAACACCAGTAAAAACGTATACTAGGGTTTCAGATATATTCTTAATTTATGTTATTTTCTGAAACTACTTCGCATAAAAACATTGTAACCGCACGTACCTGAAAAGGTAAGTGGTTCGCAAATAACAAACCTACGCACCTTAATTAATATTGTCTTGAATGCATTCATTAAAAAAAATAATCTTTATCTACATGTACGCTCATTGGGACACTTGCATTAATTGTAATTATCACCATATTGCTGTACTTAGAGTGAAATCAAAATAAGGACTAACAACTAAATAAAATAAGAATAGCATATTACATTAGAAATAAAAGATAGGAAAACAACATCATAATAAACAAAAGACTCACATCAAATTCAACGAGAAAACAACACCAACATTAAAGAAAGAGCAACATAACACGTCGTTGACTTACATACAAGAAAGGCAGAAATGATGGAGCTGGTTTAAAAATATAAAAGCCCGCATCCAAAAGGTGTGTTAACTCTGATCCAATTAAATATTTTCAGAGTCACGGTCCGTAATATAAATCTTCACATAATTATCACCATTTTCAGAGATACAAGCAATTATCGTCCAAATCCACTTTCACTACAAAACTCGAGAGTGATGATATACTATTTTATGACCTTTGTAACTGGAAATATTTCAAGAGTTATGGACATAATATTCCGATCAGTTTAATTCTTAGATAGTGCCCTTTCATTCTGTTTCTTTAATAATGACCTAAATCCTACAAGAACGCAAATGTTCCAATTGTAATTACTCGATTGATTTATTGTTTTACGTCACATGAACCTCCGAGCGGAGACGATGTTTTAGCAGCCCTTGACACCAGCCTAGCGACCAAATTCTTGAAAAAGTTTTTACGAATTCTATGATTCAATTGAAGATTTAAACCACTATCCGATAAAAATGGAAATGCAGTTTTACGGCCCAAACATAAATACAGTAAAAAATATTTTTTCATGTTTTAACATCTAATTTATTTGCCCTTTCAGACATCTTTTTGGAATAACACCCGATTACGGTTATTACACTGATTACTGTTGTAATAATATTATATCGTCGCGATCGTATCTCACAGATTATGAAAGAATAGCAAAAATAGGATTAATATATTCTCATATTTTCGTAGAAAGCAATAACTTTGTGGTTTGACAGATTTAATGAAAATGAAAAATAACTTTGTTTAAGATCACAGATTTTATTTCAACCTTTATGACCGACCGGTTTCGCTTAGCCTCATCAGGGTAAAAAATTAAAATTAAACTAAACAAAACATACATGCTGTGTAGTTATATTTACTCATACATACAGAGGGAGAACACAATATAAAATAAAATAAGAGAACAAAAGTTATTATTTAGTTATTATTTCTCTTATTTTATTTTACATATTGTTCTCCCTCTGTATGTATGAGTATATATAACCACACACCATGTATTTTTTGTTTAGTTTAATGTTGTACCCTGATGATGCTTAGGCTAAGCGAAACTGGTCGGTCATATTTTTTTAAATAAAATCTGTGGACTTATACAAAGTTAGTATTCAATTATCATTAATACATTTACCAATAAGTAAAATTATTATTTTTTAAATCACTATCAATACAGTATATCCAATATTGTATTAAAAATAATCAAATCTTCACTGTTCTTATGTTGTATTGATATTGTTGATCTTATTCAATCACTTGTTATGTACATAAATGCCCCATGGGTGTATTTACAAAAATAAATATTGAGAAATCGGTAATGATTGTTTTATAAAAGCGTTATAAGGATCATGATGTAGATGATTCTAAATAATAATAATTAGAGTACATATTTAATAATCAATTTGTAGGTAACTCAAATTTTATTGACATTATATTCACTCAGACTCTATATATTTACTCAATTTCTCGTAGATGAATATAGAACATGCAACATACCATTAGTAAATGCGGTTTATTGACTTAGACGATCATTGGGCACGGATGGTAAAAGTGGATTGTGGATTAATTATAATTTGTCAACAACAGCTTCATTAAATTGTAACAGTAAATAATAGCTGGGCGTTTATTGTCTATGGTCACGTAACTTACTCTCTTTGCAGAAAAAAATGAAAAGGTGAACTGACAGGAGTAGAAATATCCTTCAAAATACCATTTTTTTTTACTTTACTTTTCTGTTCTAAAAATTTGTGTCAAACTTTATTTGTACCTACGCAAATTAAAAAAAAAACGACACATTGGAGAAAATTCCTTTAAAATAAGAAATAATTTGATTGATTTGGTTTTGATGCTTTGTGCTTAGCATTTTCTTTGTAGGAAAATTATAAAACTGCAATGATCTCTCTGAAATATTAATAATCAATTTGTAATTTTAGGGTTCTGACAAAGTATTAGGACAGGCTATCCCCTTCGTAATATCTATATAATATATACACCGCGTTTCAGCATGGTACCGCGAAACTTTAGGAGGTGATTACTTACTCGAAAAAAAATCCGATGAAGTTTTCTAATGAGATCAATTCTACTTTCCAATGATTTAAAAAAAAAATGTTTGAAAGCTGTCGAAAACTTGTATTGTAGACGTATCTTTATAATATAATAGATATATCGTTTATCATGCCATCGCTAACATCTGTTGGGAGTAGATACCCGCCTATTCAACTAGGTATGTATGTGCATAGACACTGAGTCGTCAGGTTACGGTCGGTCAAACAGATTTCGTATTTAGCGAGTTAGTAGCGGTAGACTACCGCCTAGGCAGTATAATATTTATACGCAAATACAAAATATATCATAATATTTTTATTTAGGTGTTAATGAGAAAAAAAAGTTTTTTTTCTTTAGATTTTCATGAATAATCACCCCCTGGAGTTTCACGGTACTACCTTGAAATACTGTGTATACTCGTATATACGAGTAGATAGGTAAGATATAAAAAAAAACTGTACGACTACCAGATTAGAGGAAGATTAACACTATACATTATAAGCCACCTGATTTACTATAAGGTGATCAGTTTAGAATAGGTTATAATGCGATACTTCAAGTATTTTTTATTATCATTTAAGTGCTTCTTTATTATAAAAAAAATCACGCACCATTCCTCGAATCATAAAGCTAATTTAGCGATCACACATATGTAGATTAAATAATAATCCATTACGTCTCACGATCAAAAGAATATCGCGTACGGGTACAACAGATTTCAGTGCTCTTGTATGTAGATGTAATTATTTCTTTGATGAATACCTTTCGCCATAGAAGAGTCATGAATTGCAGATAAATAATAAACAATTTCCACCGCTTTCTAGATCTCATTATATCTTGAGAACACACCGGAGACTGGGGGAGTGTGAGTAATTGTATGGTTCGAAGTGACTGTCTGCTTTTAGAAGTTTTGTATATATTATTGTGAACAATGTACCACATTACTTCATAGTCTAGGTCGCAGAGAGATTCATTTGCATTTTAGGACAACTCTCCCCGAGACAGCTCTTCATGCTTGTGAAAGAGCCTGTGATCTGTGACAGACCACTATTTCAATTTCGTCTGAATAAATCAAACGAGTTTTTGATATTCTGTAGGCTGTTAATTATATGTAAATTCTACGTGTATGTAATTCAAACAAATAACGCCCGATTAAAAGCCTTCAATCATAGTAAATAAGTGTGTGTTATGTGTTAGGTAGGTACAATAAATTAAAGAGAAAATTGCCAAAAGAAAATTTTCCAAGATTATGCACTGTGTAACTGAAAAGTGTAGGTCTAGGTGGGGAAATGAATATTCTGAAAGTATTTTGCCTATTGTATAGTGGTGATGCACGGGGTAGGTATTTATAATAGTACAGAAGATTTGCAGTCTCTCTAAAGACATGGTATTTGAAAGAGAGGTTACGAAATATCGCGTAATATAATGTTGAAGGTGAATGCTTGGAGTAAGTGGATGAGTTTGTGATTTGGGAATAATGATCGCAAGAAACAGCAAGACTGATATGGACATTGACAGAAGGGTGATTGCGGGAAAATAATTTTACAAACGATCTACTCGTATGTGTTTCTTCCGTTCTGTTTCTTCCCAGGTGCAGAACTAACTTACCAATGGTGATGCCCCTGGGCAGACTAACTAGGTTAATTAACTGCCTTGCAGGAAATTTGGATATTTTTCACACGAGCTACAACAAGTTTAAGCAAGAACTAGCTATTAAGTTTTTACCATATTATGTACTTCTTGAAAACTATTTTGGTTTTGTTTTTAAACTTCTTTTTACTCTAATCTTTGTGTAATTATGATTACCATTTTATGTACTTTTTGCAATGTTTTGGTGTAAAACTGTTGCAAATATAAAATAAATAAATAAAATGTCGGTCGCTGATACAAAGTTATCAAAAAAAGCGAGACTAGCAGTCCACAATGAATATCAGATACCAACCCTGATGTGTATAAGGCGTGACTCTGGTAGAGGAAGGATAATATTAGTAAGTAGCCATGAGTGAATTACAAACGAGGAGATCCTTAACGACCGGTGGAATGCCCCGACAGCGGCGCTAATGTAGGAAATAAGTTAGATCTAAGATTTCTCAATACAAATTGTAAATTCTATAATTTTATGTATGTTTCTCTCGGCTCGCTCGGCCGCAAATGAGACAAGAGGTTGGCCTTGAGGCTAAAATCCCTAGACCCAGGCTGCGAATAACGCAAACGCGAGCGGCCTAGAGCGGATCCTCACGACCGAGCTTCGCAAGTCTCAGCGCGGACCGAGGCGAGAAAATCAATCTGTCTGACCTTATAACGGGAGCCAGGTCAATCACACGACCCAATAAATTATACCGTCGTAAAGGCCTGACTCCCAGCTACAAAAAACAATGTAATTTCATATATGTAAATGTTAGGCTAAGTTAGTAATTAAGATTTTTAGTCCAAAAAACGGGCACCTTTTTTGTACTTGTGTTTAAAAAATGTATTTCTTAACTTAATAAAAATGATGGAAGAGTGTGGAGAAGTTGAGGTTAAAGGTGATGCTTAGGAGAAGGGGATAGATTAATTAAATCTATCCCACAAAATTACCAGCGACCCGGAAAGAGCGAGAAAGGGGGGAAACAAAATTCCCCCATACAAATCTCCCAAATCCGTGGTCGCGCCCTGGAGCGCACAATATAAATTGCGCAAAAACCAGAAGGAAGGCAGATCACAAAGCATCCTCCGCCAGCATCATCTACCTACCTTGACTTCTCTTCGCCCTGACATCGCCTTCAACTTGACTCCTGACTTTTCTACTGACCATCGCCTGCCCCCCTGGACCGCCCTGACTACAACTTTCTCCGGACCACGCCGCAGCATCTTCATTTGAGAGCAGAACCAGCCCCTACAAGTCAACCCTAGTCGACTCCCTTACAACGAGACGACCACTTGGAGCACTTCGCAGATCGGGACCGCCCCCCCTATTACAGTTTACTTGTGTACCTGATCACGTCGGGTACATAAGTTGGTCCTTAACGAGCCGGATCCATCTGTGAAGCAGCGCCAAGGATGGCGCCTTCCCTACGCTCTGGGAAGAGCACGTCAGACGGAACGTCAACGCCTGGCCAGGATGATCTCACAACACCCGGGGCGGCCGGCATAGCGCCCCCCGGACTCCAGGATCCTTCGAGACATCTCGGAGACATGGAGAACCCCGCCGGTAGCTCTGAAGCACCGATACCTGCCAGCAGCACAGCAGCCCGCGCCGCACGAGCCCGGGCCGCCGCACAAGCTGCTGAAAGGACATCAAGGACCGCAGCCTTACAAACTGAAGTCCAATCCTCCGATGACGAGGCCTCTTCTCAAAGCGAGGCCTCTACTGAGGACACAGTCCGACAATTGCGGCGAGAGCTGCGGTCGGAGAGACGGCGCATGAAGCGCATGAAGGAGGAAGAGGCTCAGCGGACAGCAGATCTGATCTCGGCGCTGAGACTCCCCTTTACACACCCGCAGCCCGCGGCCCACCGCCACAAGACGGAGAGCCCATAGTGACGGACACAGCTGGGGGACCCGGAGCAATTCACAGCTCCGAAACACACATGGCCGTGACGGATTGCGCCCATCACGCAAGCGGCGATCAATCGACGGCCACAGTGGCGCCTCTGAGGCAGCCAACACCCACCGCCGCCCCAACGAGCAGCCCCCCGACATACGGCGGGGCTCCAGTGGCAGCGCAGAGAGCCGACGCCTACTACGGCGCGGCCGCTCAACACGGCGTTCGAGCGAGCGGGGCCCTACCAACACGGACCGGCCCCCCACCGATGCCACAACCCGGCCCAGCCAGCGGTACTCCACTGCAAAATGCGAGCAACTATTCCTTCAACGAAGAAACGGCTCGCCAAACAAGGGACTGGGTGAATAGCGGGACGGACCCGCTTTCACAAATTGCCGCCGCACTGGCGGAGGTCTTCCGCAATTCACAGGCCGGCGGTACTCCGCGGCCCCAAGCGGACGATGACCACAGGATGGCGTCCCTAATTGCGCGGCAATCGAGCGCTAAAGATTTGCCGCTCTATTCCGGGGACGCGGTAGAATGGCCAGCCTGGAAGGCTCAATTCTATCAATCGACAGTGACGTGCGGAATGACGGAGCCAGAAAACCTGATGCGCTTACAAAGGGCGCTCCAAAGGGAAAACCCGGGAGGCGGTCAGCCCTCTCCTCATGGACCCGATGCAGGTCCCAGAGATCATGGACGTCTTGGAGCATAGATTCCGGAAGCGCTCACTCCATCGCCACGGTGATGATGGAGAAAGTGAGGCGGCTCGGGCGGCTCAGCGAAGATGCCTCAACCGAGGCCCTTGTTGACTTTTCCGGGACGGTGCAAAATGTTGTTGCATCGCTCGGAAACCTACACAGTAACTACCCTGACGAACCCGGCGCTACTGAATGACATCGCCACCAAGATGCCGCTCGCCCTGAAGAGTTTGTGGCTTCATCACGTGGCGGAGCAAACACAGGCCGCCTCAGTGCAACAACTGGCAGCCTTTTTGAAACGACTGACGAACGCGATACCACGAGCCGGCCTTGCCGAGCCCGCCCGAGCACCAAGGCCGAACATTCCCGAACGAGCGCCGAGACCGCGCCGTGAAAATGTGTACTTCGCCAACGGGGACGATGCAAAATGCCCCGCGTGCAAGGACTCGCACACGCTGTCGAAGTGCCCCAAATTTGCCGCGGAACCTCTTTCCGTCCGGTGGGAGTTAATTGAAAAACGAAAAATTGTGTCGCAAGTGCTTGGATGGGACACATCAATTAAAAATGTGCAAAGTGAAAGTGAGTTTGCGGGGGTTGGAACGTGCCGGCTTCCACACCACCGCTTGTTACATGATTTCGCGTATCCCCGTGGCCCCGGGCCACAGACAGTCGCGAATACATGGGAGCGCGTGGATCAAGTGATGTTAAAGGTCGTTCCGGTGACCTTAAGTGGCCCCAAAGGGCAAGTTCAAGTGCACGCGCTGCTCGATGAGGGGTCAACCGTGACTCTCATCGACGCCGAAATCGCTGACGCAATCGGGGCCACGGGGCCTACTTGCGGTCTACGCATACACGGCGCGAACGGGATGTGCTCGTCGGACGAAACATCCCGGCAAGTGACAATGGATATCAGTGGGGACGGGAAAACCTTCGCGGTGAAGGCTAAAACAGTGCGGGCGCTAAACTTGCCCCGACAAGTGATTAGTGGCAGCCGGCCGGTGAAGCCGCGGCTATTACTGGGGCAAGACAATGCCAGCCTAATTGTCTCCCGCGAGGTGCGAGAAGAGCACGATAAACGCCTCGTGTCCCGCACGGCGCTGGGATGGATCACGCACGGCGGAGCCCACCCCACCCACATGACTACGCTGAGCCTGCAAGGAGAAGCGGACAGCCAGAGCAGAGCAGCGTATAACCGCGCTCATCAAGAAAAACATTCGCCGTCGACTCGCTGGGAGTGACGGCGACCGCCAGCCTAAGTGCGATTACGATCCGGGCGGATCGAATAATGGAAGCAACCACCCGGCGCTGCGGCGACAGAAGGTGGGAGACTGGGCTTCTCTGGCGAGAAAGACGTTTCAAGCCTGCCAGATAACAGGCAATGCGCAATGAACCGGCTAATGTCTCTAGAACGCAAGCTAGCGAGAGACGGCCCGCTCGCAGTGGCCTACAAAGCGAAAATAGAATCGCTAGTATCCCGCGGATATGCGAGAGAGCTATCCGCGGTCGAAACCGCAAAACCGGCAAACCGAAAGTGGTACCTACCGCACTTCGCGGTGCAAAACCCAAACAAACCTGGAAAAATACGGGTAGTTTTCGATGCTGCGAGTCGCTGCCGAGGTACGTCACTAAACGACAACCTCTTAACTGGGCCCGACCTGCTGTCATCACTTCTCGGAAATCTATTACGCTTCCGGGAAGGGCAGGTCGCAATAACGGCCGATATAGCAGAGATGTTCCTACAAATCAAAATCCGAGAAGAGGATCAGGACTCGCAACGTTTCTTGTGGAGACCAACACCACACGAGGAACCAAGGACGTATAAGATGACGTCAATGACATTCGAACAACATGTTCTCCGAGTAGTGCCCAATTTGTGAGGAACAAGGTCGCGGCGGAATGTGAACGAGAGAGCTCCCCGCGGCCGCGGCCGCCATACGCAATAAATTCTACATGGATGATTATCTGGACGCCGTCGATACCCGCAGGAGGCCGCCGCCCTTGTGAACAGCGTATCCAAAGCGCTGCACAACGGAGGATTCGTGTTGACAAACTGGGCCTCAAACAATATGGCAGCCATCGCCGAGGTGCGCCCGGACCAAAAGGCGGGCGCTCCGATACCTATCAACGGCGGCGCGGAGGCGAGCGAGCGTATATTGGGCCTAGTATGGGAGCCGGCGAGAGCGACCGGTTCCTGTACAAATTTACAGATATAGACGGAGAAATCGTCACGCAACCAACGAAACGACAACTATTGAGTTACGTCATGAGAATTTTTGACCCGGTGGGCTTCGTGGCGTGCCTGACGATCCGATCGAAAATGCTGCTTCAGGACGTGTGGCGGTCCAACACAGGCTGGGACGAGAGAATAAAGCCCGAGCACGCCGCCAAGTGGACAGAGTGGCTGCGTTCGCTACAACAAGGCAATGTAGCCATAACAAGGCGCTGTTTGCGCAACAAAAGGAAACCACTTTACACTTCACGTGTTCTGCGACGCTTCTGAGACGGCATGCTGCACAGTGGCTTATTTAATTGAAACCGCACCAGAGGAGAAGACGGCAACCTTTCTAGCCGCTAAGTGTAAAGTGGCGCCTCTGAAGCCATTAGCAATCCCGCGACTAGAGCTACAAGCCGCACTGATGGCCGCGCGCCTAGCGGCGCTAACATAAAGAAAAAGAATGCCAGGCGCTTATCCAAAAGACTGTGTTTTGGACAGATTCCACCACAGTACTCTGCTGGCTGAGGACGGATCCACGGACATACTCCACCTTCGTCGCCAATCGTCTGGGAGAGATCGACGAGCTTAGCAATATTGCTGATTGGCGCTGGGTCCCCACGAAGCTCAACCCTGCAGACATCGGGACAAGAGACGTCGAGCCGCTGGACCTCTCGCCGGACGGGCGATGGTTCACCGGCCCCTCCTTCATGACGTCACCGGAGACCCAATGGCCCCAAGAACGAGCTCTAGCGGCCCGGCCTGACGAACAAACAATGGAGGTGAGGGCGAAGTATGTCGGGGTGACATACACCCTGGAACAGGCGCTCCCCGCAGTCAGCCGGTTCTCTTCATGGAACCGGTTGCTCCGAACCACGGCATGGATGCTGCGGTTCATTCGGAGATGCCGCCAGGGTGCCAGCAGACCAGACGAGGGGCCCGCTCAGCCTGCAAGAGGTCCGCGCAGCCTGAAACAAACATGGATAAAGCACGCGCAAAAATTATCCTTCGGCGCAGAGCTCTGTGAAATCCAGAAAGGAAAAGCAATAGCAGCCGACAGCCGCCTAAGAGCACTCGCGCCCCACCTACATAACGGTATACTGAGAATGGGCTCGAGGCTAAAAGGAGTCAGGGGGTGCCTGACTCACCGATAATCCTAGACGGCGGAGAGCCGTACACTCGACTGATGATCAGCCATTACCATAACAAGGCTGATCATCCCAGCATCGAAAAGGCGATGGCGGAGATCCGAGCTAGCTTCTATGTTACGAAGCTACGCTCAAACCTCCGCCGGCTAATACACTTGTGCCCTACGTGCAAGATACGGCGAAGCAAGCCGTTCCCGCCGATGATGGCCCCGCTACCGGCCGCACGGCTGGCCCACAGAGTGCGCCCGTTTACAAACTGCGGGCTCGATTATTTCGGCCCTCTCGAAGTGACCGTGGGCCGGCGGAGAGAAAAAAAGATACGCCGCCCTGTTCACATGCCTATCAACACGGGCTATACATTTGGAGTTGGCCACTTCACTGAGCACCGACTCAGCAATAATGGCATTGCAAAGGATGTCAGCCCGGCGAGGATTACCGGCGGTAATATACTCAGACAACGGGACAAACTTCCACGGCGCCGAGAAAGAACTGAAGGACGCCGTGGAGGACATCCGCAAAGACCCGCGAGTACAGAACTTCGCTACAACTGAAGGGATGGAGTGGAGGTTTATCCCGCCCCGCAGTCCCCACATGGGGGGAGCATGGGAGCGCCTCGTGCGGTCCGTTAAGCGGGCGCTCACTGCCACTCTCAAGGAGAGGGCGCCCCGCGAAGAGACGCTACATACAGCACTGGCGGAGGCCGAATTCACGGTGAATAGCAGGCCGCTAACACACCTATCGGTCGACCCCCGTGACGAGGAGCCACTCACACCAAATCACTTCCTGCTGGGATCGGCAGGACACAGACCCGCCTGGCAATATACGAGGCAGCCGAGGAGACCGTCTGCCTTCGCAAGCAGTGGCGGATAGGCCAACAACTGGCTGATATGTTTTGGCGGCGGTGGGTCCGCGAATATCTGCCGACCCTCGCCACCCGTAAACAGTGGCAGCAACCATCCCCGCCAATAAAGAAGGATGACCTGGTACTGGTGATGGACCCCGCGCTGCCCCGCAATAGCTGGCCCCGCGGAAGGGTCCTGGAAGCCATAGCCGCACCAGACGGCCAAATCAGGACCGTGAGGGTCAAAACCAGCACGGGGGTCTACATACGGCCCGCGATAAAAATCGCCGTCCTCTTGGCAGCCTCGGAGGCTGCCCAGCCTCAAGGAGCCCCGCCGCGACCCCCAGAGGTCACTTGCGGCAACAACACCGCGCCCGGGGGTCCGGCCGCCAAGGACACCGCCGATCGAGGACACATCACGCCTCCGGACGAGCAGTGTAGCAGAGCTCCACGGGGGGAGTGTGTCGGACGCGAATGCCCCGACAGCGGCGCTAATGTAGGAAATAAGTTAGATCTAAGATTTCTCAATACAAATTGTAAATTCTATAATTTTATGTATGTTTCTCTCGGCTCGCTCGGCCGCAAATGAGACAAGAGGTTGGCCTTGAGGCTAAAATCCCCTAGACCCAGGCTGCGAATAACGCAAACGCGAGCGGCCTAGAGCGGATCCTCACGACCGAGCTTCGCAAGTCTCAGCGCGGACCGAGGCGAGAGAAATCAATCTGTCTGACCTTATAACGGGAGCCAGGTCAATCACACGACCCAATAAATTATACCGTCGTAAAGGCCTGACTCCCAGCTACAAAAACAATGTAATTTCATATATGTAAATGTTAGGCTAAGTTAGTAATTAAGATTTTTAGTCCAAAAAACGGGCACCTTTTTTGTACTTGTGTTTAAAAAATGTATATTCTTAACTTAATAAAAATGATGGAAGAGTGTGGAGAAGTTGAGGTTAAAGGTGATGCTTAGGAGAAGGGGATAGATTAATTAAATCTATCCCACAAAATTACCAACGACCCGGAAAGAGCGAGAAAGGGGAAACAAAATTCCCCCATACAAATCTCCCAAATCCGTGGTCGCGCCCTGGGCCGCAATATAAATTGCGCAAAAACCAGAAGGAAGGCAGATCACAAGCATCCTCCGCCAGCATCACTACCTATCTTGACTTCTCTTCGCCCTGACATCGCCTTCAACTTGACTCCTGACTTTTCATTCTGACCATCGCCTGCCCCCTGGACCGCCTGACTACACCTCTCTCCGGACCACGCCGCAGCATCTTCACTTGAGAGCAGAACCAGCCCCTACAAGTCAACCCTAGTCGACTCCCTTACAACGAGACGACCCCTTGGAGCACTTCGCAGATCGGGACCGCTACCCTATTACAGTTTATTTGTGTACCTGATCACGTCGCACTGCCGTGCGGTACTTAAATATCTTCAGTTAGAGGTTTAATTATTATACTTTATAAATTCTTCCAATAAAAATTATGCAAGTAAAGTGATTATATTTTATTCTACATCCCGGAACAAAAGCGCGCCTTACCCAAGGAGCATCTGTCGAGTTCGTCAGCGAACATTACAATATCCTAACTTTCAAATCGCCGAAACTCCAAATTTGTATTTTGGGGTTGATGAATTTAGCCTGAACGGGGATGATAATGTAGAGTTGCGCATTTTAGCTCTTGTGAAAGCACTCAGAAAAAACATGTTTGTAGAATATGGGTTTATTTTGAATAGGCTTAATCCGCAACCAACAAGTATTTAGAAAACACCAAAAATTGAAATTCAAAATGTTCACCGATTTTATTCAGCAGTATATTATACCTGAAATTGAAATGGAAATGTTCCACTCAAATGAGTGGGATAAAACAATGCCACAAAGCAAAAGTATTCATAACAGCGGATTAGCAGGCAGCACGCGCGTTAAACGATTTATATTATTACACGACGCATTCTCCGAGAAGTCTTATCGTAACCAATAAAGCCACTCAGCTGTGTGATGGCAATGTCGCTAATAGGAACTGATTTTTCATAAATGTGGTACCACACAAGAGTTAAGTATGGCCAATAAAGAGATAAACCTATAGAAGTGCGTTGT
This sequence comes from Drusus annulatus, assembly GCA_022651775.1. Classification (NCBI taxonomy): domain Eukaryota; kingdom Metazoa; phylum Arthropoda; class Insecta; order Trichoptera; family Limnephilidae; genus Drusus; species Drusus annulatus. Next base: position 547,133 of record JAGWCC010000356.1, on the reverse strand, counting down.
AGGCGTGTCCGTGTGCCAACGTAATACAAATTTGGACGTAGTTATGCAGAAAGCGTCCAATCCACAATTTACCGAAATCGAGTTTTACATTTTTTCCTATGGATAAATACGAGATAAATGCTGAAAACATACAAGCTCCAAATGCAATAGATTTTTAATAATATTTTTTTACTAACGCATATTGCAGATATTTTAAATAAATTGAAGTTTAAAAACATTATAAAATATGGGATAACATAAGAAATACATTTTTTTAATAAACACATTGATAGATTATAAATGACCTATGTTTAATAATGCTCATAAATAAAAATAAATAAAAAAAACACTGAAATTCACTTTACAAATGCCGATTACGCATATTAATGTTTTTTTATCGTCATATTTTCAAACGCCCTTTTCTCAGTTTCATATTTTTGGGGTTGGATGCTTTCCGCATAACTACGTCCATTTTTACTTACCTCTGCTAATATAAATATCGAAATTCTTTCTTGAACAGATACACAATTTCATTGACCCGTCTGGGAGTCGAATGGTCTTATATAAATTGATGAGTTTTAAAAAATCAATTCTAGGGATAATCTATTCTGTGTCTATGGCACATCCAAATTCGGGATCTTTTTGTATATTTGTTATTATTTTTGTTGATAGATACATGACTGTAATGATGTGCTGAATATTTACAATCGAAAATAAAACTGTATTTTTTGGTGGCTGTATCGGCATGCTGATGATCGAGATGTTATGAACTTAACTCTTAACCTAACCTAAACAAACCTAACCAAAAGCTTTTCTTCTCTTATTTTCAAAACATTAATTTGAAAATAATTATCAAGTCGTATTTACTAAACCGAGTAAGTCGTCAGTGAGTTGAACAATTTCAAGAGATCGATGGCGCTACGCTCTTAATTTTACATTATTTCAAGACTAACAGTGGTAAACGTGAACCGTAAACAGTCATAAGATATCAAAGTCATTATTACTATATATATAAATATATAATTATTTAAACTATCTTGCCATTGGAAAAAGGGAATTTAATCAAAATTTGATTTATGAGTATTTGAGCAAACTAAGATAAATTTAATAGAATAATCAGAGTTAGAATTTCTACTAACTTATCTGGTGCTTTATCTGTCTAACGATATCAATATTGATTTGGTTGGATTTAGTACAATTTATGATAGAGAGGGTGACGACAGTGATAAAGAGCCCAGGTCAGTTGAAGGTGCGGTAGGGTGGAAACCTCTAATGGGTACATGGTGTTTATATATAGATAAATGAAGACCATTACTCTAATCGAAATGATACAATACATTATTGGTTTCTTTCAAGTAGATTTTAAAATCATTTTGAATGACTGGTGAAGATAATTAACTTATCGTCAATACAGTTGTAAGGGCGAAGCAATACGTAAACGACTTTGATATTCGAACGAGATCACGCACTCCTTGCGCTGGTGGCGATGAGGTAGAAATTGCTACCCAACATAACGCCGGCCGCCTGTTTCGATGTATGCAAAAAAAACATCGCCAAAAAGCATGTTTATTTTATTTTGGGAAGCTTAGGCACAAACATCGAAATGTTTTCCGGTCACACATTAAAAAGTTTAATTTGCCACATTGTCCAGTAAAAGTAAAATTCCGAAAAAAGTTCGTGAGTAGAATATCTTACACTTCAAAGCGTTTTTAGAGGCCTGAATCATTATTTTTTTCTAGGCTTTTAAAAATACTCGCCTGAAAATGCCCGGTTAAAACATGTGTTCTACTCGCAGTATTTTGTAAGATTAATAAAACGTAATGAAAAGTAAAGCAGATTTAAAAACTCTATTATAAATTGTAATGTAATAATGCGTATTTAAATATTTTAATATAATAAAATCATTTCACTGTACAGTGATTTAAAAACTTATTTATTTAGAACCAGACCAGATTCACACCAACACGGATATATTTAGACTGATGTACTTTAAAATTACTAAGGTATTTATGAAGCGGAACAAGTTTTTATAATCATAATATTAAAATGGAATTATTATTTATTGACAGTTTCAATAGAATACACATACTGAATATTTTCTTCAGAGTCCTGATGTTTCCAAACAACCTTACGTCTCTTCACCAGAACTGGTACATTACTCAAACTGACACTTTGCACCGTGGATTCGTCAACTTCCATATTATTATTTAAATTTTTAACCCCACAACTTGTATCAACCAGATGATGCAATCGAATATAAAATACAACACCGTAAAGTGGCAGAATTCTAAATACAACGACGATGCACACAGCACTTGTCTCTGACAATGGACTAGTTATTGTTCATAAAGTAAAACAAAATACAAGTATGTCTCAATAATATAATACGTTTAGTTTATCGATCATTGTGATTTAGAGTGAAGAGATTTAATTCGTTATTTTCTACATTTTACGATACGTTTATGTTTGACACACAATTGTTCTAAATCATTATAATCAATTATCGTTCTTGGGAAGAGACATAAGTATATACAGATCGACATACTTATCTATACAGTCGGGGCATTGCCACTGTAGATATTGTGAATACAAAAATCAACGAATTTAAAAAATGGTTCGTTCGTTATTTTTTTGACCACCTGCATAGACAAGTATGACAAGCTGTAAAAATTTTTTCTCTCACTAAGCCTAATCGCTGGGAGAAAAGTAACTGTCATCATATGCCTTATTTTATCACAGATAAATGGATATTTCAAAGCCTCATAGTTCAAGATGAAAATAATCGTCTTGACCAGAAAATCCAGACAGAACAAACTGAGCAAATTGCAAGACACCGATAGTTTTTAGCGGTATGGTTTTTTGCTTTATATACGATGGATATATACGATATTATATATATGGTATACGAAGGTTATACATAAATCGCACTACTCTTCTGTTGTTTAAATATTTTTTCCTTCATTTTATTTCAGAAAAATTAACAAAAAAATAATATTATATTTTTACAAACATAATAAAAGCATACATTAAAAATACAAAGCAATGGGAACCCACAAAAGTGTTGCCTGCGTGTGGGTAATACTAAAAAAAACAGTCTAACTTACATTTAACCTTTTCCACTCTGGGGAACCCTGTCGGCCACAAATAAATTTAATCACCAATTTCTATGCACCTAAGTACATTCTACGAACTATTATTTCCGATAAGTAAAAAGAGTATTTTTTATATATCAAAATAAAAGTAATTTTTAATCAGAGTAGCAAATTGGTTCTAAAAAATGGTCAGAGTGGAAAAGGTTAACATTAAAAAAACAAAGTACATTTTTTTTTAAAAATAGAGTTAATCTGTATAATGCTCTCCAAATTGGGATTTATTATAAGGCTGAAGGAAGTGGGTAGGCGAAGAAGAGGGAAATATGAAGTTTGGGAAGCATCTGGCTATTGATATCTTGTCATTAATTGCGGAGGTTTTTTTAAATTCAGGTTACAGAGGATGGTAATCTTTTTACCACTTAATCGTTCACAAGCAAATAAAAAATCGTTATGTTAATCTGAGCTGGTTACTGCCTGAAACTTGGCCATGACTTTTGAACAAAAGTGTGAAAACAGTGATATATTACATACTTACGTACTCGTTATAAATAAGTTTAAATGTTTTCTTGTGTGTTAAGTATTATGGCATGACCTCATTTTATTCATAAGACTATACTTTTTTCACACAAGATTTAAAAAAAAAACTGAGCTTTATACGAGTCGGGCATACATAACATATGGCAGACGTGCCGGTACACGGTGTAAATATTTAAAGAACCAATCATTGGATATCGTGAAACAATGCTTTCATATTTCATGGCTTGTTTGGACGAGTGTATGTTTTTAATACTAATAATACTAGTAAATATGAATGTGACAAGCTACGCGCAGAAGAGCGGCAAACTCCTTGGCTCTGGGCCCAGAGGTCGATGGTTAAGAGCCCGGTAAAGTGCAGATATATTTAATTGGTATGATTTTTTTATCGTTTACAATATATATTTTTATAGTAACTTTTGCTAAAATGTTTCCTTTTTTATCTGTTTACCTTTTTTTTGTACTTCTGATTTTTTCTACTTTTCCTATGTATATTTCTTTTAATAGAATGACCGTGCTTTATCCTTTGTCGGCTTTTAAAATGATAAGGCTATTCTTGGTGATTTTATTTTTTATGGATTTAATATGGTGTGATTCAAGTGTCGGTTTTTGAAGTGATGTGGTAATTTTTGCGCATTTATTTTTTTATGGATTTTATATGGTGTGATTCAAGTGAATCACGCCGACAAAAGGAAATACTACTGTCATTCTTGTAAAATAAAAATACATGGAAAAATAGAAAATGGATGCGAGTAATGTTACGTTATTAAAATATGACCCAATCCGTAAATTCACCTCTGATCTAAATACAACTTTGGAGCACATGTAATACTCTAGTAAAAAAAGACTACCAAAATAAGTTGTTCTCTGTTACAAATCCTCAATGTCCACGCCTATATGGGCAACATAAGATACATAAAGAAAGCATACCTATACTGCCTGTAGTTTCATACTGTATTAGCAAATAATAATGGATATAAAGTGAGATACAAAATAGATTCTCTGCCAAACAAAAATAATAAATAAGTAAATCTATCAATAATAACCGAAGGCTTCACCATAAATAATGAGAAGAAACTAAAAAAAGTGGTCACGTAAATAGGCGAGGTACAAAAATAAATAACGAAATTAGTTAATAATAGAACACGTAATACAGCCTTTTTAAACTTAAACTAATTGGGACAAATACCAAATTAATAATAAAGATAAAAGGGATTTTTTTTGTAACTTTGGAGTTCACACGATTAATATTGTGGCCATTGACTTTCATACTATGTAGGCCTAACGGGAAGAGCCTTTCAAACCAGGATAAGAGGACATTTTTCAAGCTTGGTCAATAACAAAGGGTAATTGTCGAACATGGCCTCTAACTTATTAAACAATCATCATTTATTTACTCCTGCATACCTTCTGGAATAAAACTTTATTATAAATATACCTGCCACTGATGGAAAGACCAACGAGAAAACTCAGAAATAACCAACTGTTAAAAATAAATCTGACAACAATAGGTATTAAATTTAAAAAAAACATAGATAAATTCAACTTATCATTATGTAACCTGTCTCTCAGAAGGTAATAAACCAACCCGAAGGTATATTGTAAAGCCGCTACTGTCAACTATAAGTCACAAATGTTATATAGATCAAATTACGTTTATTTCGGATATAGATGCTATATCGTCGCTGGAAAGGCAAAAGGGCTTAAGCGACGCTTTGGTTAAAAATGGGCTAAATTTGCAGTTTTGATCAGTTTTTTTCTGCATCGAATCCTCTGACTCTAGTTTGATTCTGAAGACTTTTGTAGCTCTTCAACTATCTAAAATATATTTACCATCTGGTAGAAGGCTTGACTCAAGCGACACAAATTAAGGACTTTTTTAAGCTTTTTGTCGCTTCAGGTAACTCAGTGAGAGCATTTAGTTACCTGAGTTAACTTTTATTTTTCAAAATCCAACCATTGAATTTTATTGTGAAACAATAAAAAACTTGTGCTCCGGTGTAAACTTCCCAAAATGGCGCTTCAGTCCCTTTGCCTCTCCGGCGACGATATATAACATAGATATACTAAAAAATTACCAGCCAGAAGATTTCTGTTGCAAGATGAAACCGTTCCGGTCACAAATAAATAAGTAAAATTAAGTTTTAAAGATTTTTTTAATCATAAGTTTATATGAATGAATAATCATTTACGATTCTTGGTAGTGTCCAATACGAATCCAAATAGGTATATTGCTGATATATTTATACCATTTGTTCAAACTTGCTTCAAGATATAAAATATACTTGTTAATAAAAAAAAAACATACACTAAACAACTAATAGTTCAGCTATGTAACAAAAACAACGAAACATAATCCTATATTATCTTTGTCGTGGTTTGCGGATTAATTAACTTTTTCGAGAATATGTATGTTATTTGATTTGCGAGAAATAAGTCAATTATACTGATGAAGTCATTCTGTGACACTGGGGAAAATATGGGTTTGTCTCTACATGACTAAACGTTTTTTATAAAAATCAGAGTGTATCAAAACTGGTTCAAAACACTCGGTCCTCTCAGCAATATGCATGATGTATATGTTTAGTGAAATCATTCTTATGTATTTTCAAGAATATAAAATAGAAGAGCTGTGTCCAGGTGGGCAAGAAATCTTGTAAATAAAATGGGTGTACCGTATACTTCATTATACTTCAATTTCTTCGGAATATTAAATTTTATTTTTCTCTAGTGTCATACACTCCGGCATATTTACACATTTTATGCTGGTATTTATCTGTAAAAAAGCAAGTGAATATACATTGCATATATACCACCACAATGATAAATAAAAACTCACCGTAAGAAGTTGAATTGTGACTAGAGAATTACTTCCCTTTGAGAATATTCCGGTTTGGTAAACTACTGTTCATGATTTATGACACATTCCATAAAAACAGACTTCACTTAACCAAATATATTATTTACACAACACATTCAACTTAGAACTTCAAATTTATTTAGTACACACAGCCAACTATTAACAAGACAAACAACTTTAACTTTTGTTTCCACTTGAATATTTGAGCGGTAAAAATACAAACGTCAAATTTTGAATTGAGAATTATCTTTTCTATGCTTCACTTTTTCTAGGTGAGCAGTTAGGTACTTTTTTTAACTAGAGGGCAATCCACACAGAATTATATCGTTGAAATTATTTCATTTTTAGAAGCTTTTAACCTATGTCGCACGCACGTGTGTAACTGTCAACGGTAATAATTAATTTGAAGTTTGAATTGACTGGAAACGTGGAAACAGAACGCGGCGGGAACGCGAACGACCAACGCGATTCGCAGTTCTGTTTGCTTTGGCTTGGAGACTGAGCAGGCACTGCACGGAATACAGGTCGGGTGGAAAAAAGTTTTGAGTCATGTTAGCCCTGCCGGGCCACTCCGGTTTTAGTGGGGGGCATTCGCCTTCGCCTTGTCCCGGCAGCGCTTGTCTGCGGGAAAAGATATTCTTCGAACAGGCCCGCAGTCATTGAAATAAGATATTAAATAATAGATATATTAGTTTCAGTAATTATAATTAAAAATACAAGGTTTTTTTTATGGCAATTCTATTTCTATCAAAACACGACAGAATGAACAGTGGTGCTATCAACATTGCCTGTATTAAGGTGTTACAAAAAAAAATTGTAACCAAAATCAGAAAACTACTTGACTAAAATATATGGTACTATGTTACGTTAAGCGGAGTTCAAAAAGGTACTAAAATATTAATCGGTCAATACCCTTTTGAATAATTATTGTAATTGGTGCTTAGGAACAATAGGAACTCTATAAGTAAATGTTGCTTCGTTTCAATTCTTTATTTTCAACCAAACCGGTTTTACCCTACTATAGTCATCTTCAGACCACTATAGGATGTTTATGATACCTGGAATAGGAGTAACAATCGAAATATTCAATCAGTGTTTTTGACGACTTCACCTGCAAAAATATCCGTGTACCTTTATGTTCAATTTGGTCTAAAAAAAGATGCGGGCTTCTTATAAATTTTATTCCCGCTCAGTAACACGGTGATCAGAAGTGTTGCCTTTTATTTTTCATTTTATTTTATTAAGGAATAATTTGCCTTCATAAAATAAATAATTTTCTGTACCTACTTATTTCGGCCCTGGAGTTTTAGGTACCCACTGATATGTAGCATGGAAGGTGCTTACCGCTTTTGTTAAACCCACGTTTTTCGATACAAAAGTGAATATGTACTTACAAACACGTTTGTTCAGATAAAGTAATGTGTTTTTTCCCAATTAAATCCAAGTAAAAATTATAATTACGTTACGCCATGCTGAAAACGTATTTTCATTATTAATATAAGTATAATAAGAGTGGGAAGGTATTTTAAATAATTTGCAATAAGTGGTCAAAACGATTAAGAAAATTAGACAATTCATATAGATTTACAAATGTATATGTGTAGTTCAGACATCCAAAAATATAACTAATATACAGATGAACAATTTATTTGTCACGTAACGCACAGATAAGTTTGCATATCTGTTATTTTTTGTCATTGATATGTAGGTACTTACTATTCAAAACTTGTTAGTTTTCTTAGTCCGGACATTATAAAATTTTGACTCCATTTTTATATTAATGGTAAGCACCATAATCCATACTATACTGTCTATAAATGCATATTCCGAAATTGAATATAATTGATCGTCCACAAAAAAATATACTATGTCTTAACTTGACTTAATTAGATATTGATAAGATTTTAATTGTGACGAGAAAATCTTTCTCTCGTCGTTATTGAGTAGCTATAAAATGAGTGAATGTTGAACGTTTTATTTATTTATTTTATTTTAAATATGTTTAACATGCATTCAAACTACAAAAAATCACCAAAAGAAATTCGGTCCAAAAGTATAAAAAATAAAATCTGGAACATTGATTGCCAACGTAATAATAATAATAAATTCCTGCATAATACTCGAGACGAGAGCAAACGTCGACTAAATTAACTGCACCAAATTTTTAATTACGTTTGTAGGTAAGTATGTCTTCTGCTAAAGTGTTAAAATAACATGTAATTATTTAAAATTTATTCTAAAGTTTGCCGCGCCATCTTATTACAAGAACGCTTGGTTTATTTAAAGATTCACAGCGTGATACGTCCATAGCAACAATTTTCTTACGGATGTAAAAAATATCGAGACACTGTATTTGATATGAATAAAAATACAATGAGTTTTTTTCACATCCGTAATATTTTTTCAACGCGGGAATCCTTGAGTTGGTCAAAAAAAGTTGTGCAGTGCAAGGAAAACCACTGCGGTGAATGCTATGGAAACTTTTCTCAGAATGTCATAGAATAAAAACATCACAATTTGACCGGTTAGTAGCTGAGTGGACAAACGCGTCGGATTCCTACCCAGGTGTCGTGGGTTCAATTCCTCTTCTAGCTAAGTCCTCCATCATTGCACAAGCAACATCTTCTGCTTATTATGATGGTAGTAGGAGTTTTAAAAATATTGTCTAATTATTCGTAACCCGGGAATGATTGTCTTTCATAAAAATAAAAATAAATTGTTGTAACAAGCTTTGAATGAAAAAAAATAGAGTTGTAAGGATAAACATCACCTAAGTGGCATAGAAAAGAAACAACTTTATTGTTAGAGACAATGACGTTATATATATATAGACACGTTGTAGTGCTCTCAAAGTGGCAAGCAATAATCACGCTAGTTGGTGTGATCGGTGTTTTAGCCGATTTAGTACTAAACGATCACGCGTCGTTTGAGGTCGTTTCAAGCAAGTATGGAACGCGGTCCGAGCTTCGGATCTGTTTCGTTCATACACATATATTCTATGAATGTCTATCTTTGTCATACATGTCCGATATTTAAATGATGAATTAACTGATAACGTGTGTGTTTTGCTTGCCACATTTTGTGTTAATATTCTAAGGCTATAACGTATATATATATGTAACGTCATTGGTTAGAGGTGCAAAAAAAACACTAAAAGTTTGTAAGAAACTTTGACTGCTAAACTTGGCTCAAAAAGTCATATTATGTTTAAAGGTAAAATATCACGCTTAAGATACCATAGGAACTTTGACCCAATAGCTTGTCACAAAAAGTCGTAAAGTTGTCGGGAAAAAAACTTGATAAGTGACATAAGAGACTTTCAACGACAAACTTGCTCCAAAAAGTCATAGAGTTGTTACGAAAAGCATCGTGATAAATGCCATTAAAAACATTTAGTTCCAAAAAGTCATAGAGTTGTTACGAAAAGCATCGTGATAAATGCCATTAAAAATATTTAGTTCCGAAAAGTCATAGAGTTGTTTGGAAAACATTATGATAAATCTCATAGGAAATATTACTTTACTGTAGGTATTGGTTAAACTTTAAGTTAACCTAAAATTTAGTACAGGTTTAAAAATACGAAAGGGGTACCCTTTGCTCTGTTGATGAAGCATGATTTCAATGGGTTCAGAATTATATGGGTATGTTTTTTGTGGTTGATGTGGTGATGGGTTTATGTAAATAAAGTAACAATAAACTGAACCTTATATTGGCATGAAAACCTTTGTCTACCATATAGCGTTATCTAACAGAGTTGACTCAAATAGGTCAAGCTGTTTATAAGCGGCCATAAATCTGATCGGAGAGGTCAAGAGGCGGTTGGGAAAGTAAAGAGTGGAAAGGAAGATAATATTTGTGAGAGCTCGTAACAATATGCTGAGAGTCATCGTTTCTTTACACCATTGAGAAACCAAATTTTCGAGAGGTTATAATAATATCGGTTACTTACCTTAAGGAATGATACATATTTATTTTATGTGGATGTTATGGTTGACGAAATGCGGGTCGCCACAAAAGCTTAAACACGAGATAGCGAATGAGTAATTTAATTTTTTTATAAACCATGCTTCACATTGGCAATCAATTAACCGTATTTCGTTTTAAGTACTTACCTAAATTAACACGAGTCCTTCAAAGAACATTTTTACAGCGTTAAAAGTATTTTTTAATAGATGATGAACATTATGTTTTAAAACTAAAATCAAACAATTTATTGGTTAATTTTATGTTTATGATATTACGTTTATTATGAATTTATAAGTCAATTTATATAATGCCTTTGAACTCCCAGACCTCACACAGGTCAAGGAAATTGATTTTATGTAGACTTTCGATGATTTAAAAGTGTATGATCAGTTTCACCTGAAGAAAGGAAAAATTTGATCTTGCTTTAGGCACACACACACGCTTACAATATATATATATATATATTAAAACACAGTTTATATTATTTTTTATTTTAAAGTAGTAGTACCGCACAAAAGTCCCAACTGCTCCCAACCATCTAGAGCCAGTGAGACTATGGCATCCCCATTTGGGTATGTTGTGAGGCTGAAGGTAGTGGTGAGAAGGAGATGGGAAAAGGGAAGGTTGGGAAGTACCCGGCTATTCAGATCTGGTCACCAAACACGGCAAAAGCCATTTCAAGCAACCTTTCGATTATGAATGGTGGTATTTCACCAGGGCGATACTTGAGTATCGATATGAGCGATAACGTACCGCAAATACCCTGTATATTATTTTATAAGAATTAAATGTGTTATGAGACATATATAAATGAAAATAAAATGTATTTGCGCACGCCGGGTTTGAACCCGCGACCTCTGAATTCGTAGCCGAGTGTCTTACCACTCAACCTCGGAGGCCATCAAACAGTTCTATCTTCGGTGATCTACTCACACTTCATTCTCAACCTGTTTAATTTTTTAATACTTATTTGAGTTAGAGGTTAACTACTTACGACGATGATGAGTATGAGCTATAATATTTCCAGTGTCAACTTATTGTTATTACGTTTTGCTTAGCAAGGAGCTTTCTGTGTGCGGTGCATAGTGACGATAAACGCATTACGTGCAATCGCGGAAGAAAGTTCAGGGATTCACCTTGATACACCATGCATTCATGCATTGTGCAGAGATTACCGAGTGCAGTGCGGTTGGAAATGTAACCGCCAATGTTAAAACTTCGACTCATGTAGTGATAGGGACTGGATAAAATCTTTTTTGAGACTGTCTTTATAAAATATAGGTATAATATATATTACAGATAAAACACACGTCTATACCTACTTACACCGAGCGCTTATTTTAATTAGGAAAATAATTAGTTAAAACTGACTAGATGATATTTATTTAAAACATTGAAGGATTTGATGGGCATGCTTTATTATCAAGTTATTTCGATAAATTTCTTCTGTATAAATGATTCGATGTCCCTATTGAGTACACATATGATACGTTTTGTGTACACTTTTATCGTAACATTAAATAAATATTCAGTCATAACACAATTTCATTAAAATTAATATTTTCAAACATTTCTTATGTGTTTGGGTGATTTATTACTATTTTAGATGCACGAGCAACGAATAAAATTATTTTAAATATAACAACAACAAAAAAAACAGTATTTTTGCCTAGTGCAAGTTTTCATAATAAAACATAATAAGAAAACGTGTACCTCCCTGCCAGCCTGAAGATAAATTAAAGTAGAGAAGAAATTGAAAAAAAAAATGTATGCATGTAGATAAAGTATCAATAATATCAGGACTAAGTCTTTCAGATACTCGCTTATACCTAGATTGCATTTAGTTTGTAATATATACGCAGAGGTGGCTGATGTATTTAACTGGACGGAATGTAGATACAAGAACGCTATAACATCATACATCTTTAATCAATAATATTTTTATATATTTAAACACTATTTTTTACTACTCTACAACTATTCCTTATTTTGTTTGGGCATATAATTCTCATTTTTTCACTGTCAATTACTGTAAACCTTTTATGTAAAAGCCCTCACGGGCGTAAACAATAAAAATAAAATAAAAATAAGTAACATATGCCGATAGCAGCTTGAAAATTGCCAGATCAAAAAAAATATATATATATATGGTGGTATTATTGAATCCCATCGGAATTCCCCACCTACATGCACCATACACCTACCCTCCGTCACTCAGATTATCAAAATCTTAGATTGATAATAAATATTTCAGATATTTTGCGTGTAAATGGACCCGTAGTTGTAATATAGGCATTTTGAGTGACGCAATTATTATCATATAGATGATCTAATACTCGATTTGATTGATTTGATGGGACTTTTGACTGAGAGCTAACGTCATTGTAGAAGTATAATTAAAAAATATTCAAAATTTAGGTTGATTTTCAGCAACAAGGAAAAACAAATGAAATAGACTGAAACAACAATAGTGCAATAATTAAGTTGACGTTTCTACAAGAAAGAGATTATTTTGTACATTTAAATCATATTTAGGGTTTGAATTTTTATTCATGTATTTGAATGGTTTGGATTCCAAACCTCCTTCTTGTAAAGTTAAATAAGTCACTTTATATTGTTATTTTATAAACTTTTCAATTTGAAAAAAAGAAAGAGGAGGGAACAAACCCTTTAGCATATTCAGTTAGAAATCACATTTAGTTAAGAATTGTTTACCTTGTAGAATACATTTTCATTGTATTGGCTAGAATTCCATATTGCAAATATATCTGGTTAAAAATAATAATAAAAGCAATGAAACTTAAATAATCATATACGACAATTTATGATAAAAGTCTAACAATTTATTAGCTGACAAAAAAGTGATGACGTACTTACTTATAATCGTTGATGAATCGATTATGTTATAGAAATGTCTTCTTATCAAACGTTAATATAATAGTACCGGTTCATCGTATTTTAGATAAAGAGAATGAAGGAACACGATTTTTCAATAAGCGTTTAAATTTTGTATTTTTAATGTTTGTGATAAAGAAGTACCTAGTGTGTGTATATTGCAATTCGTAGAACAACAATTTATCGGTATAACAGTAACACATACCATTCTCGATATCATACTAGTTATTACTTGTGAAAAATTACGGGATGTAACTTGGCTTACTAAGAAAAAATATGAGTTCCATTTCAAATATAGAATAATGTCTGTTAAAATACGTACTCAAAAAAAATAAATGATTCAAATATATTACCATATATATTACTGCTTTTTTCAAAAGGGAAATTTATATTATTATTTTGAAATGACTTTGCAATGAACATCGCGTCATCCCTTACTTATTAGGGAGATGCTTGCTATTGGTCAAGAATCACCCCCGCTGCTCTAAGTTCACAGATCCCCTGGAAGGAATATTCATATCTGCGAAGACCTATAAAAGGTCATGTTTCAGTTCCAGAAAGCGAGTTCATTTCCAGATGGCTAACGCGCCTTTCAGCCTTTTGTGGTAGGTCTGACATCTGGTTTTCAGTGAACAAAAGCGTGGAGGGAACCTATAAAGTTCCTTTGGGAGGATTAAGACGAGTATAACTTGTTTCTCAGTGGACCAAGAAAAGGAAATACACCAAAGATATTGCTATTATACGATAGAAGAGTCAAGTGTTACAATATTATATTATCTTATCATTGTTGACTAACGTGCAAATTGATTATACCCAAATAAAGACTAATAATTGTGGTTACGGTGAAAATTGTGTTATTTAAATGACCCGTTACAAAGTCCCCTTACAGTGTCGTCCATCGCGGGACCTAATTGTTGTAACACAGTTGTTACAATACGATTTTAAAAACCTTTGACATAGATTTTCAATGATCTGAATAATATGCAAGTAATCGATTTTATGTCATCGATCGTCCATAAGTATTAATCTAAAAAAAGCACTTTGCAACGATCAGGCATTTATATGACATCATAGCAGCAGCAATGTTATTTACACGCGGTGGTGATGCAAATAATATCAGTTTATTTATTAAGTTTGTCGATAAGAGTTTTAACAAGAAACCATTGAAAAACTCAAAGAATCGTATATTTCCTCCGAGGAAAAACAGACAAATTTTACGTAATTTTTTATTCGAATTAGTGGTTTAACGGCCCTCTACTAGCCTCAAATTATAAATTTAAAGTATTAAGAATTTCGAGAGTCAATCAAAAATCTAAGCTGCAAATCGCAAAATTCTAATTTCTAATTTGTCTTCGCTTAATACCTTATACTTGTAATTAACATTTAAGCCGACTGAGTTAGGCAAATATTTAGATGTTCGTTTTAAGGTGTTTAGCGTAAATATAAATAAATCTCTAATAGCATCCTGGATTTCGCAAAACTTTTCGGTTAATTTGGTCGCTAGTGTAGAGGGCAGTAAATTAATAATATTTTCCGAATGAAAAAGAAAAAAACACTTACTTTCTCTCTGCCGTATCATCCATTTTGGGGCTTTATCCAGTCAGCAACTGCAAAATTACAAAAATATAGAAATAAATTAAATAATGTAGGTATGTGTTTCAAAGCAGAACAATTTTTTTATGAACAGGAATCGTTGACTATATGTATTTACTCTATTTACCTACACACGAATTAAATCGAAACTTGCATATTTTCAATACGATAAGAAATCACACCAAATAAATTACAGAGAAAATGTAATGTCATCAGAGAAGTTTTATATAACACATCTAATAAGCAAATAATATTGCTTTATTTGTCGATGTTATCATATATAACTATGGAACAATTAAGATGCAGAACATCATGAAAGACCATGAAATGATCATCATGAAATTTGCAGTCTGAAGTTTAAAGGTTAACGCAACTATTTTAAGCTAGCAAAGTTGTATTCGTCACGAGTTATGAAGCTATAGAACTTTGGAATATCAATTTCATTTTCATAAAAAAAGACACTTTACTGTGTGTTCCATATTTTCAAATATTAAACACGGTGTCAGGAAACTCGTGGTACAAGCGGGAAACTGGTGAATCTACATCATATTCGGAGTCGATTTTGTGGAATAACTTTTTTTAATTTGAGCTTTCGTGAGTAGAAAAGTAAAAAAATATTTTGTCGCTTCTATCAGCTGTTCATTGTATTTGAAAATACTTCGAAGGGTAAACCCGGCTCCAATAGTTTCTTAACCTTAAAGTTGCTGAAAAAACTGGATTTAAAAAAAAATTGTGAAAATTCTCAAATCGAAAAAACTTATATTTATTTGGGTTCTCTATGTGCTACCGATGATAACATATTTCTGCTGTACCACGAGTTTCTGGACACCGTGTATATACAATACAATATCTGCCCTGATTATGGACACTGCAAGGCTGTCCGAAACGTTGGTTAAAAGAGGAGGAAGCGCAATCCGGCTTATTTTCCCAAAAACAAATAATCGTGGAACATGTTTAACTATTCAATCAAAAAGGAAAATAATTAAATTTCATTTTGCTAAAGGGACAAATTATTAACAAACAATATGTTTGTCATTTTATAAACACGCTTATGTTTGTATGTTTAACATTTCAATAAGCATTGCGTCTGGTTTCAGATTCCTGATTCCTGATTAGTGATTGATTACACACTGTTTGTACAGTGTACGTGAACATTTACCGGCCAAAAACAACCCGAAAAATTGAAAAATAAATCACACCTGATAAAGCAATCCTTGCGAAATAGTTAACAGCGTTAAAATTAGTAACAGCGAAAGTAATCACCACTCACTTTCCACAGACACGGAACGTCTTCGATCGAGGATCGAATCTAGAAAATGATACCAATTTTACGTAACGTAACTCGTACATCTTGTTATCGACAACATCCAATAAAACACTGCAGATAAACAATCAGTAATTAAAAAATGTACGTTGATAATAAATATGAACGTTGCTGAAAATATCATCTAGGTACTGTGCGTACCAGTTAGGTACCTACCTCCTAATAATAATAAAAAAGATTATTATTAACACTATCTGCGCTGGTGTTTTTTAAGTCTTAGGAATTTCATGTGATAAATATTCAAGTTGTTGTACCAATTTTTAAAAAAATGTATTGCCAGTATTGTATTGGCAAGTAATAAAATGCTGGATACATTATTTCAACCGAAATCAAGGACAACGATAAGGGATATGAGACAAAATTACGAAAATGTTTTAATTATTTTTTTGTCTATAAAGATTGTGACTCCAATTCAGTCTTTATAAATTGTCGATTTGTAAGGTTTTGTGGCTCATTACTACCCGGCTTAGCCCGAGATTCGAATTGAAAAATATGCAACAAACAATATGGCTCTTAGTGTTTTCAATAAATTTTCCAAACTTGCTGTGATTATTCTATGAATATCTTTTCCAAACGAAACAGTAGCATTTACCTTGAAATTCTAGACAGAAAACGGTGAGCAAATAGCACGACGTCAGAGCTCATCGTTTGAGAGTTTTTGCTGCTTCAGATTAAAACAAACAAAAATATTCTCTGCTTTATAATGACTATCAATTTGGATCCATATCGTATTTTTATATGTGCTCCTAAGTAGGTACTTAAATAATGTTGAAATTATGTTGTCATTTTTAAACGTGCTTAACGAAAGGTGCAGCCATACATGGTTAATTTATAGTCTTTAGTGTAGATTTTGAGAGTAAAATATCTATGTGATTTGAAAAAGTTCTTCTTTCCTCCTTTGACCACTTACAAAAAAAGCGCGTCAAGCTGCAAAGTGCGTTTCTGTTCATGAGATCCATAACTAACACCTTTGGATAACCCTGGTCTAGTATTCAGTAGCAGCACATTATTGGCTGAGCTGAAGAATTCGAAGTAAAGTACAGGTTGTTCAAAAACTATTAATTTTAATTATTTTGACCACCAAACTATATTAGTAGTGGTCACATAATACACAATAGGTATACTAAAATGTGTGATAATATAAAATGCATTCTGTGTTTACATTTTATACAACCTATATATATTTTACATACTATGAAAATACAGGGCTTCAAAATATACGCTAAAATATGCGATAAATTATATGGCAGGCGTCTAAGCACCCCATATTTAGGTACATTTATTATTATATTACTAGGCTTACCTAGAATTAAGTAAAAATATTATATAGATTCTGTGTTTATATTAATTTTATGCTATTTATTATACATCCTATAAAAATACAGGACTTAAGAATGTAGACAATACGATTAATTATATGGCGGGCGTCTAAACCCCCCGAAGTAATTATCTTTCCCTACGATCATTATAATATTAATATGCATAGTTAGAATTGGTAAGCCTTAAATATATTCGACACAATATCGAATGACAAATTCCCAGATAAAGTGCCGGATATTGCTTTTCCAACAACAACATTTTTCCTTTGTGAATATGTATGTACATACGTGCGAGTATGAACTTTTCAAAATTGGAACTGTGATGGATGTGTTGAAAAAATAATAAGATTATTTTTTTTTTTTCAAATCTTTACCTACCTAATAAAGTACCTACCTATAATGTATTTTAGCGGACATCATTCTATATTTGAAATGGGTGGATTAAAGCAAAAAAAAGTTGGCAAGTCAACTTACATCCCGTGATTTTTCACCGCTAACAACTTTTATATACTATAACTTTGTACTGCGGAAGAAAGTGTTTGGTTTATTTTATTAAAAGGTATTTTTTTAATCATAATGTTTATTCGAACTTTTTTTCTCAGATTATACAGGTATTTTCAATTTTTATTTATTTATTACATGCAAATAAGGTTGATTTAAATTGAAGTATTTTTTGGCTATCACTCTAGGGATGTCCCTGTGTTATTAAATTTGCAACGTAAGTACCCGATAAAACATAATACAATCTAATTACAGCTCTACAACGTTTTCTGTGCAGGTGGCTAAAATATAAACTAAATATAAAAAAACCTGTGAGTTTTGTTACAATCTTTAGTTAAAGGATAAATATTCATTCGTTGTTGAAGGGAAAGAGTTTTGTTTATGTTTTAATGATTTTAATAAGTGATAGATAATATCAGTGTCGCCTTGATGATAGATCACCATTCAGGATCGATACTTTACTTGAAATGGCTATAGTCGTGTTTGGTGAACATATCTGAATAGCCGAGTACTTCTAAATCTTCCCCTTCTCCATCTCTTTCCGTTCCCCACTGGATTCAGCCTCATAACATATCCCAATTGGGGATGCCATAGTACTACTGATTCTAGACAGTTAGGAGGAGTCTTGTGCGGTATTCGCAATACTTTTATTTTTAAATCGATAAGACCATAAAATGATAAATGTTCTGATGATTTTCAAGGCGGAGGCGGTCGTGGACGTTAAAATGATACGCAAAGCGCCGATAATATCATTTGATAGGGTAGGGACGCGTTGTCACCGCCAAAGGTATGTGTTATCAGCTTCACTTTGGTCAAAATAAAGTTTAGACACATATTTTTCGCTGGTAACCCCGATATCTACAGTAGCAACTCCCCCGCTTTGCATAGACAATAATCGGAACTTACCCAGATTTAGCAAAATATTTAGTGAATACGGGGTCAGTTGTTATTTTTTTTTTAAATATTCTTCATAAAGCGATCCATACAGCACGGAAAAAAATCTAGGAGTAGACATCTCATGTATTTATTAATCAATTATTGTTCATGTGAAAAGTAACTATTCCACTTAACCCTATTGATAAAATTACTGATTTAATTGGTTAATAATAATTATTTACTAGAAATGTATCTTGACTTACCAATAAAAAAAAAATAGTTCAGATTTCAAATATTGAATAATATCTGCTAAAATCCATTATAGGTAGGAATTTTATTAGGTAGGTAGGGATTTTAATAGATTTCGATTAATTTTAAAATTATTTCAATAAATTAACATCAAATCCAAATTTGAGAAGTTCACACTCGTATACACGTACGCATGTACTCACAACGGAATAACTGATTAAATTGGTTAGTAATTATAAATGTTCTGACTACTACTTACCACGTACTAGAAACGAATACATGCAAACGTGTGAAAATCTTGCATGTAAATTATACCTGCTTTGTTAGATATAGAATGCAACATTAATAAATGTTTTTAAAGTGCACCTACTCGTACATGAAGAAAGGTTCCTTCATAAAGATAGATATTATCTGGAAAATTTAAAAGAATATCACACCCATCATACTATTTTACACTTCCATACGCCGTACGCGGCATTAAGGTAATATGCGAATAAAGCCTGATTCACACCAACGTCCGGTTCCGCTCAGTGCCGATATTGTTCCGCAAGAAAACTTATTGATATGGTAATAATTAATAATAATAATTAATAATTAATAAAAATATTATTTAGTGATAAAAATATGGTTTTTGATAAAAAAAAATCTGCGATGTCAGTATTTTTACACTTCAAAATAATTATTTAACTAAATAAATAGTTAAATATCACAAGGGTGGGCAGAAGGATATACTGCCACACAAATTTGTCTTGGCACATACTCCTTGATTGATATTCATACCATATCAATAAGTTTTCTTGCGGAACAATATCGGCACTGAGCGGAACCGGACGTTGGTGTGAATCAGGCTTAAATATGCAAATATGTATACATTTATTATCTATATCAATTACAATTACTTTTTTTAAGAGCCTGATTCCTTACCTCTTCTTTGAGGCTATTCTTAGTTTGATCGCATACCCATAAGTCCTAAAACTATATTTGTTACCGTTTTATTTCCATTATTTTTACACCTACGAATAGGGAACTTATTAAGTATGCTCACCCAGATGCAATGTTTGCATACAGTATGTTTTAAACTTGCTATTCGACTTTTCAGAAAAGAAAACTCCAGTGAAGTTAATATTAAAAATAATAAATAGAACACACTGTAATACTAAACACAAAAGGCTGTTTT
Organism: Drusus annulatus; assembly: GCA_022651775.1. Lineage (NCBI taxonomy): Eukaryota > Metazoa > Arthropoda > Insecta > Trichoptera > Limnephilidae > Drusus > Drusus annulatus. The sequence goes on along the minus strand of JAGWCC010000356.1, from coordinate 526,768 downwards.
TCTAGGACATATGCACCAATAGACGCAATCCCAAGTATATGTTGTTCGCAAGTAACGCAAGGAAAAAATTCAAATGGAAATGTAAAAGTAGATAACATTATATGGAAATCTTTTAGGATTTTTTTTCTTTGTTTTTCCCTAGTCTTCTAACTGAAGGTTCTACTATGCTAAATATTCACTGTAATATATATCTATGATTTTAGTTTTATTATATATAATGTTTAAATACTAAATGCGTGTAAATAAATATCTAATATCTTTTGATATCCTCGCATAGGTAAATACTATGATTACATGTTTAAACATGAGTGTAATGAAAAAATGAGTCATACCGTGTAGTATGTAAACTCTCAAATATTTAGAAGGAAACTTCCTATCGTCATGTGGAGAGACTTTGTTCTGATTTTTTGCCAGTTATTATTACAAAAAAGCGAGAGATGGCGCCTGCCTGTCAAAAAAAGTCCGATAAAACTATTATCTCATTCGTAATATCAATACATACATTAACAGCGCGATACCTAAGTAAATGTGTCCAAGTTCTGAAAAGAGAGATTCCATAAATTATGCTACCTACCCAATGGTGAAATTAATATTTTATTTATGAACATCTGCAGAAAAGAATAATTAAGTCAACTCTTTCATTGTTGATAAGTTATTTCTACACATTTAATATGAACATTCGCACGGCCTCACGGTTGCCGCATTGACGATAAGTCGGGCGCCATGTTTAATCACATCTAAAAAGCAAGGTACTCCCAAACCACCCTCTTCCCTCCCCACTTCCTTCAGCCTTGAAAATTTTCAAAATCAATTTTTTGATGATGCCAAAGTTCCACTGGCTTCGGGTAGTCGGGGTCTTGTGCGATTTTCCAAAAAAAAAAATTATATAAAATATCTGAATAGGTAGATACTTCTTGAATATATAGTTGTGGAAACTGTTGTGTCGCATAAAGATAAAGATAAAGGATTGCAAACGTGAAGGTCAATTTTAACAAATCGACTCTCTCTGTGACTTTCACAATTGCTAGCTGCATAAAGTCATCCTGGGTCTTCTTCTTTACCAATATAATATTATTTAGTTGAATATGACTACAATATATAGTAATAGTATATCTATTCCGTATCTTTCCCACGATGACATTATTTATATTAGAAATGTCGTCATGTTTACGCGTGAGTTTGTTTACTGAACATTTTCTCTATTATTTGCTCGTAGAAATGAAATAAAGATAAATACATGAGCAATTTTGTTGTGCTTACAGTATACCTACTGCATATTATATACTAGACTACGGGTGTATCCGTGACATTGCCAAACAGGGGTGTGCCGTGACGTTTTTTTTAATCTGATAAGATTATTAATTTATAAAACTTTTTCAATGCAAAATAGAAAAAGTTATCAATTTCTTGATATTATTATCACAGCTTTATTCCCATAAAAAGTTGGACGTGTAAAACAAAATGAGTAAAGAAATACAAACCAAAAACTTTGTGGCCTGCAAAATTTTGAAGGTAGAGACATTTTTTGTTTGTTGAACGATCATGATGGTTGATCAGAATTTAAGAAGTCAGTTAATATAATGTGTATCTTATGTTTTTATTGCGCACGTACTTCTGTTGCATACCGTATTAATGAGTTTAAAAAAAACGCTTGTTATTTTGGTAATTTATTATTAATTTTTAATTAAATGAAAAAAACTAAATTTAATATTTATAAATGCATTTAATAAATACAAATAATATTAACCCGTTTGAATATCACTTTTTTATCAGATAATATTGAAGCCAAATTTCACAAGGCTAGCAAAATTTTAATTAAGCTACTTCTAATTTAGTTTATAGTTTTTTTAATTAAATTATAGTCATATCCTGAAAAAGTTTGGGTACAAGCGAAATCTAGTTGGCGTATTAAATATAACTTGTTAATGGAAAATAAACCTACAGTTAATTTTATGTATATGATTTACTCAAATTCCGAAATTTTTACTTTCTATGATTATTTTTTAAAAAATGCATATGTTTTCATGACTTGTACCTTCAAAATCGCCCTCGTGAAATAATACAAATGTAGATTTTGAAATGTAAATAATTGCACGCCATGTACAAACTAGGTCCGGACAAGCAGGACTTTACGGTGACTATTACATTATATAGGTACCTACATAAACTATAAAAGGCACCACGTTACGATCAGAATGAATAGTGTTATATCCTTCCCGGCTTACCTCGATTCGAGAATGCGTATATGTAGAGAACGCCAACTGCATAGCAAATTGCATATTAATTTTTAGTAACTATTTGAACAAAGCGTAGCGTTGAAGGTTATGAACAAGCATGTTTGCAGTAATTTGGTCCACGCGGTTTAGACAAAAATATCCAGATGATGTTGACTTTTTTTTAAATTTCCAAATATTACCAACGATGTCAAGAATATCATTCGCCTGTTGGCAGGCCTCCAATGATTCGCAGAAATCCCCCAAACCAAATTGATGGCTGAAATTGCGAAATGTTTTTTCTAACTACTTTGACATGATACTGTGTCAAAACCCAGAAATATTTTCAATATACGCCAGTTACGTTTGTTAAGAGCAGTATTGATCAGTGCTGTACTGCGCTAAAAATACACTAGATTTAAAAATATATATACTAAAGGTCTATTTAAAACATCGTCACCAACAGTCACCGAGCATTAATTATAATACTTTTATTTCATTTTTTATTTTCAAAATAACACACTTCTTAAATTTATTGCTTAAAGTATGTAAATAACAACTTAATTTACATTTACTAAAATAAAAAAATGGTATTTACGTCAAATAAATAGTTGAAATAAAGCATTTAATACTATTTAAAATGTATACTTGAAAAACTATGGTTACTTACATCGAATAAAAGGAAATACAAATAAAGATTTTTCTACCAGATTTTTAAGAAAGATACATATGTAATTATTACCAAGAATATTTACTAGAATTTGTAATATCTTATGAATTTTATTTTTCAAAATATTATTATAAAAAAACTTTGGGTATGGAAACATTCAGGTTTTGTTTTCTATCTATATTCGGAATTTTGATTAAATGATTCATAAAAAAATCTTATTTGCACAGCACTCGTAACAAAAAACTCGTATCTTCAAGGTTTAATAATCATCAAAATATTCTAGCATACTGGGTGCCGACCCTGTTTGCTACGGGAAGGCTCGTTTTAAAAAGGAATTTATATTCGGCCAAATTTTCCGAAATAAATAATTATAATACTACTGTCGCAAATAAAATAATAATGATATTATCTTTAGACGCTCCTCGTAAAATATTAATTAATATTACGTCAATTTTTTGTTTTAATTCGAAACGAATCGAGAAGACTGGTTTTGTAAAATTATGGAATCATAATTTAGCCACATTTATTGTTTTTCTTGTAATAGGCAAATACATATCAGTAAAATGATGTAAATTTTCTCTAAAAAGTGTATTTCCAGAGCGAAATGTACTTGGTATATTAATATTCAAAAAAATACATTTTATTTCGTTTTATAATTTACTAGCAAATAATATCTTCACACTAATTCACGGCACGCCCTTGGCATTTACATAGTTCGCATGCTAAGCAGATATTATAATTTTGTTAATTAGAATTATGAAAATCTACTGAATTTTAAACATTCGGTTACATTATAGTATGGTATGTATTCATTCATATGCCTGCAAGAAAACTTCTAAAGCGACTTTCGTGCTGTATCGGCTATTGTGCAAAACTCCAATTCAAGAGTTTACGGGTTAAATTAATAGTGCATAAATATATCTACCGATAAGTTATTTTCTTGTGCAACATGGAAACATCGAGTGTGTGAATCTGAGTGTTATGAATTAGATATATTATTAAATAAAAAAAGCATGTCTAAACGACAGAATGAGGGCATTGTTAGATAGAAAAAACCTAACGATAATGATTCAAAAGGTGGGTTTTAAGGTTGTATTGTTTAAAGCTGTCAATTTTCTTTAGTCAGATAATGATTAAATTTCCCAATTTTAAGTAAATAAATAAGAAAAATAGGGTAATTAATGTATGCTCTATGTATTTTTTTACCGCGTCTTTAAAAAAACAGAATTGCGCGATTATTTGTATTGGTATTTTATATAAGTATACAAGAGTGCCAACTACCCAGAGCCCGTGGAACTATGGCATCACTAATTTGAGGAGTGTTTTGAGACTGAAGCAAGTGGAAGGGGAAAAAGGAAGTAGCTGGCTATTCAGATCTGGTCACTAAACACAACTAAAGCCATTTCAAGGGACGTTTTGATTCTAAGGTTTTTTACCAGGGCAATATTGGGAGTATGTACCACTTTGGAAGGAGGTGCAAATATGCGAAATATTAACATTATTAATACATTTATAATTTTGTGAAATAAACTTTACCTAATAATTTGATTTTTGATTTTCAAGTCAGGTTTTACATCCGTGATCTTTGAGTCCGGAGGCGAGAAGTCTACCACTCTGCCATAGAGTTTTAGATACATCATACATGCACGTTAAGAAAATATTACATATTCAAATAAGCAAAGGAAATACTTGGTGTTTACTTTTGTGGTGTGTTGTTAGTGATGGTGAGTTTTTAGTATAAGTGAGTTTTAAGTGTGAAATGTCCTGTCACGGAGCGCGTCACGCCTATTCAAGTGTTCTTCCTGAAAAGTGTTACGTGTTCAAATTCCTAATGAATCGTCACCATTTACGACCCGGATGTTGGATAGAGGATGAGAGTGCCAAATCCTTTGAAATTATCGAAATTGTGTGGTGATTACATTAAGTATACTTTTATCTGCCAGTTTCAAATTGTTTGTTTGACTTTTGGTTCGGTGGGTGCCATATTTTTTTTCTTTTCTTTTTTTTTCTATTCATTATTTTTTTCTTTTTTATTTTCTATCTCTTCCATGGTGGGAGCGTTCCTCCTGGCTTTCTGTAAGCTGGTTTAATACTATTTGGTTGTACACTACTGAATCCTAGAAGCAGAAACTTTTGTTTGTTCGTCTGAAAAAGGCAGCAAAAACTCTCGAGCGGTGAGCTCTTGCATCATGAAATTTATACAGTTATTTCTGTATAAAGTTTCTAGATCAACGCAACTATTTGCGTATTTGCTCACATCAAAATTTCCATCATGAGTTGTGAGGCTTTGATTAAGCTGTACAGAAAAAAAGACAAGATACCGAATTATTTGTTTTTATCAATACTTTTTATCATCTTGGCCTCCGATTAATGGGTTATGTGTTTGACTTCGAGCAAGAAGGTCGCGAGTTCACCTTCCTCTGCAGTGCAAAACTTAACATGTCATGGGTTGTTTATTCTCATAAATGGGTGCAGTCAGTAAGGTCTTTTTATTTGTATTAACCGTGATGATATTATTTTTTTAATGAAAAATATTGGAATAAGTTTCGTAAGGTACACACTACGAAGTTTTAAAATTACTTTCAGGTTTCTTTTATTATTGAATAGCTGTTACGCATTTTACATTTAATGATATCATAAATTCACATGCTTAAATTTTGAATTTAAAACGACTGCAATGCGTTAAATAAAATAATACCACAAGTTAATAACATTTTAATTGTGTATTAATAATAATGCTATTGGCTTACATTATTTCTCCTATTAGTATCCATAAGATGACAGAAATCGTATTTTTGTATGTGTTTTAATAAACAAACCCGAAATTACTCTTGTGTTATAATAATGATTTCAAATTAAAACAAGTAATAATAACAACATGCTGCCATTCCCCAAAACTCATTAAATATAAGTAGATAAGTTATTGCAAAAGCAATAACATTGCTTCGAGAAATACTTTTAATCATTTTTATTACTTGACAACCAAACCTTTTTAATGAATAATTCATATTTATCCAATTGCATATTTTTACTGGCGATACAGCACCGACATGTTTATACTTCATAGAAATGGCAGTGTTATCTTACGTTTTCATTTTTGATTAATAATATAAACGTTTAAAAAACAATATTTTTAAAGCAGTGTGGGTACACGATGCTATCTAGTTGGATTTGAACTGGAATGGCTTTTGTGCCTTGTGTCCTAACTAACTAACTAAACTGTCACGTCTTTTTCTCGCTGGGTAGGGAGAGAAGATATAACGCGACACATTTCTGTCTAAGCTAGCTTCACTATCATACATCGTTTTGATACATGATCTGGCTCATATTTTAAAAAGTTTTCATAAAAGAAAAACTAATATTCCCAGATTACGAATAACCTGAGAATATTTTGACTCCCCCTAGTATCGTAATTAGAAGTGGAAGATGTTGCTTGTGCAATGATGGAGGACTACATAGCATAGCATAGCTGATTCATTAAGGTTGTTTACCCCTTCAAATAAAAATCAACGAAAGGGCACGTCAATACTGTTTTTTTAAATAGTTTAAAAATAAATTTAAAAAACTTATGCTGCCAACTTATACTCATATTTATCTTATTTTCCATTCCGGAAACAAAAAAGGTTTATTGTAGTTTCTTAAGAATGTAAGACTATCAAAGGAAATAAAAAAGGACACAGTAAACATAATTTTATTAATTAATTTCGTAATGTACGAAACAAAAATAATGTTTACATAGAAACTGTATAATTATGTTTCATCTTCACCTGGCGGAAATATGAATACGTAATTAAATAGTTTCTTCGAAATTAACTCATTACAAAAAAGTCTAATAAAATGCAAACTTTTCGCTGATTTAATTTGGATTTACTAATAAATGTCACTGATTTTTGAGAATTTCAGTTGAAACCATGTGGAAGACATTGATTCTGACTTCTGACTTCATTCGAATAAATGTCACCGATTCGTGTAGGGTTTTGTAATAAAATATTGATTTATTAGTTGAGGTTATATTTTGTTATTGAATGAGATATTGGCATATAATGCAAGTGGCAAGAATGTCAAGATTTGGCATAGAATAAGTATTGGTCTAACGAACAATGTAACACGACTCTGATCCGATTTTTCAATATATTTATACTACAACTAATTAAATATTTATTAAATATGTTATCCAATAGGCAGGTAACCGCCGGGTTAGAAGTCAAGATTTCTAACGACTACTCCACGATTGTAACAAAAATAATGTTTTCATCTAATTTTTCTCATTTAAAAATATGCATACTCACTTAATTATTATGTAAGTTACTATCCAAAAACTAAGGTCTTTTGATTTTTATTAACATGCTGTCAACGTCACAAAATTGTTCACATTCACAAGTCGTTAAATGATTATTTAATAAAAACCCACTTTAAAAATAGTTACACTTGTCATATTGTTATTATTGTCACGAAACTACACAGAATAATTTATGTAAAATGTGTGTTGTTTTTTAAAAATCGAACGCTCCAAAAAATTTGAGTAAACATGGCGGCTCGGTGCGTTCCCGCGTGTTTTGACTTTCGCGCCTCGGAAGCGGTTTTCATACTGAAACCGAATTCAGAATATTCCGTACTTCACGCATTGCTAACATTGCTTGCCACCCGCCATACAACTACTGAATGTTGCTCCGCATAGAAGAACACGTAGGAATATGTGCACAGAGTGGAGCAACGATTCAATGACTTCGAATATTAATAAGTTATTTACGTTCTGCGTATGTTTACAAATGCTAATCACACAAGCATACACGATGATTACTATTACCGCGTTGCTTGCTGAGGCGAAGAGAATTCATTGCTTACGCTCTTAAATTTAAATATCACGAGATTAAAAACTCATTTTGATTTTTAAATGTTTCTTTAAAATACAGATTTTCAAAAAAACGAGATTAACTGGAGAGGAAATAATTCCAAGAATTCGTGATAATAACAAAACACGTACGAGTGACTACTCATTATGACTGCGACTAATAAAAAAGCACTCCAGTTTTAACTTTTTCTTTGTTTTAACTCCTGTCTTTGACGTCGTCACAAATCGACAATCCATATTTGGAATTTTAATGTTTGGAAATTTAAATAACGGCTCCCGTTAGCCGATGCTGCTCGGGTCATATCAGCGTTTGATCAATTTTTGGTTAGTAGTTAATGAAATCAATCATGTCGTAATGTTTGACGGGTGATCAACATTTGATCAAACGTGTCTATCATCAATGGTTAACATTTAACAGGAATATTTTTGGGTAGCGTTTCCCGGTTCACTTATTCTGCTACATAAGTCCTATGCTATGTATGTCTTTCGTCGTGATATTGGCCACCTTCGTAAACAAATATCTTGCCTCAACTATTTATTAAAAAAACTTTTATTTTGATGCTATGGGTGAGTTCATCTTCAGACATTGTTACAACTAAAAATAAATATTAGCAAATATTTTCGCATTTCAAAAGAAAAAGTAGTTTCACTTGAATGTAGTCCAATCAGTTCCCCAAAATTAGTATTTAAAGAAAACGTTAGGTATAACACTGAATAGAATTTAAAACTACATGAATCGTAATTGAATTTCAATGGAAAATGATTCACATTACTAGAACGCAATGTGACAGCAGTTTTCATTTTCAAATGTGACTACCAAGACAAAGCTGAGCATATTATATTGGTGGTAGGTAACTTTATAACAGGAATACGCACGGATTATTTTAGAATCGGCTCGTTATAGTTAGACGACCGAGTCATGTTCAGCGGAAAATGCAAATAATAAATAATCAAGAAATCAATAACTTTCCTTTCTTTCTTATATCTTTCTTTTTTCGACTTCTGCCGCCACGAGCGTGTTTTCAAACAGGTCAAGTTGGGTCAAAATCACAATTGAAACCCGCGCATACAACTTACCGGCGCTTCCTCGAAGCAAGGCCATGACAAACCTGTTATTAACGAGAGCCATTAATGGTAGCATATTTCTAGAGAAGATTAGTTTTTACTTTCTAATTGATTGGTCAGATAACTCACTTTTTATTTTATTCTAAGGCGGGTTCTTTTTATGCCAGAATTTCTTTGAGATGTGATTAATTCACTTTAGTGTACTTAATGAAATGATGTTCCCTTCTTGACTAGTTTTCTACCTTGAATATAAGATTAATAGCTTTTAGGTTGGCCGAGTGACCTGTTTTAATTAACCTTTTGCTTGACGAAATGATTTTTTTAAAGCAAATCTATAAATTAGACACGAAGCGGTTTGTAAGAATAAGGAAATAAAATCCTTATCCATGTATAGCATAGTGCAATAAAAATGATATTGGCCTGGTCACTAACAACTCGAATTAGATAATATATAATATGGTCAATGTACATATTTCTGTACCTACCTCAGAAGTTACAGGTCGATGTCACATTAAACCTTTTTGTAAGAGTAAGAAATTGTTGGGCACACTTAAGATTTTTTTATAAAAAAAGAAGGAAATTAATTAATAATAAAATTAAAATAATAGTGAAATTGTCTCAGCAAATATGAAAAAGTGTATGTTTAAAATGCGTATCTGGATAACATTTCAATTTTGACAAATGTGAGGAGATGACCTTTAAAGGTGGTCTAACCTCGTTGAAAAGTGGCCATTGAAAGAACAAAAAACAAGCCATCCTTAAAAAAAACGAAATATTGCCTCACATTTTACAATTTTTATTAAAAACGTGGAAATTATAAATTGCAAGCCGCTGAGAAAAGGTCGCTAAAATAGATTGTGCCAAGTAGGTACTAGACACGCATGAACGTAATAATCATTCATGCACAATATTGTATGCACAACTTATTTCATTAGTAAATATTACGGAGTTTTGGTATTTAATTGTTTTGAACATATTTCCCTCCCAATGAACTGAGTATGGTTTCATGTACATTCCTATATAATATTAACCATTGAATATTGCAGGTATAGAGCTCGATGCATGGCAGATTCAATGAAAATACATACCTCTCATAGACACCATGTCGTCAACTTGTTTACTCGGCATTGCTTAAACATTTATAAAACTGATACCAGCAGTTATTTCCGAAACATTTCCTGGCGCACTCCAAAATAGTCACTTTATTAATACATTCTGTCACATGGGGGATAATTCGTGGACTCGAATCTGTTACAGATTAAATGCGTACTTTCTTCTACCAATATCACGAATTTCCACTTCGTTTCTTGCTCAACCTGCCTATAAAATATGACTAACCTCTCACTTTCCACCAAACAAATCCTAAATCATTTCACGAACGTATCAATTATTGTATTCAGCAATTAAAAGCAAGATAAAAATTCTGCTTTGAAACATTGCTTGAAATGTTTTAAGATGCCGGTTAGTAGCTGAGTGGACTAACGCGTCGAAATCGCCCGGGCCTGGTAGGTTTAATTCTTCTGCTAGCTAAGTCCTCCATCATTGTACAAGAAAAAAATCCGCTTATTAAAATGACAGTAGGAGTTTTTCATAAATTGTTAGGTTATTCGTTTGTCTTTCTTAAAAAAAAATACGTAAGTTTATTTAAAGTAACCTGATTTTCTCAACCTTCCTCTTCCCTCTATCTTTATCTTTCCTCTTCCACCCATTATTTTCACCTCACAACATTTCCTAGTAGTGGGGGTGCCGTGGTCTCACTGGCGCCGAATCTAAACTTTCTTGGATGGTTATACTTATTATCACATACAAAAAAATATATCTAGACTGGTTATCCAGTATTTAAAATAAGTTGATAGCTCTTTATTGATCATTTGGATATGGTTTTTGGATTTACCCTCGTATTTTAACTCCTCCGAGAGTAAACTTACGAGTAGCCTATATTATCTGTTTCACTACCGCAGAGTAACGCTACCCGTCAAGTAAACGTCTGTTTTTACAGCCATATTAACCATAGGATTAAGTTACTCAGAGGTGAGGAAATACACATTTACGAGACGTAACGTTTCCTTGGGCAGTTTCGAAGGTGCCCGATAGAAAAAAAAATACTCAAGCGGAAAAATCCAAGAACACCAAACTACTGCGTCATGAAATCCGCACAGACTTTTCTTTCGGGATTTCCTAGAAAAACAATTCTTTATTGCAAAGTCATTTCCATCATGAGCTATATAACTTTAAAGTATTCTTTTCACTGTCACCATATTGTTTTTTCCATAAATTTCAACTGTTGGATCAGAAAAAGATGATTGAAAAATAGTGTGTGAATTTGTTATTCATTAAACGACTGTAAAAGTGTAAACATATTCAAATCTTTACTGTGGTTGAGAGCTACGTTGTAACCTCTCGTTCTGATGCATGTAAAACGTTGTGTTGTTTATGAAAAACAGGAAGAGGTTACAACGGACCTCGAAATGTTGATATAAAGCTACTGGTCTTTTAATGTTTATTAAAAAATAACATGCACAACACTATTTTTGAGTTACTACAGTAAAACTTTAACGGTTCATCGTTTTTTTCTTCCGTAAATCATCTATTATATTCTTATAACACTTTTTTCTTAATAACTTGCGCTTTGTGGTTGCAGAATTCTTTGAGATCAACGAACAGAAATTTACATTGTTGGCACTCAATGCATATCAATGTGTATATGGTATCAGCGCAATAAAGTTAACTTTTTGCTGAGATCATTTCTTTTTTCAGCGGAGTATAAACAATTCTTTGTGAATCATAATATTACTTTTGCATTATAAAATACAAAAGATATGGATAATGGTTGAGCGAACAGGTAAAACAAAAATAAAAAATTTAGTGGTTCGAAAAAAATGTTTTGAAATTTACGTTAAAAATACATTAAATTTTAGCTTGTAAATCCTATTTTTGTTCCGATCGCTGATTTAGTTTACCACCTTGACAATAATTATTATTTCGTAATTTTATAAGTGGCAAAAAAGTTAGTACCCTTTCAGTCACAGAATGAGATGAAAACTTTACAGGAGACAATGAAAATCAATATTTTACGATTTGTAAAACTAGGTCAAAATCTAAGCGTTTATATAATATTATGATAGTGAATATTTGTTTTCCTGACCAGTAAATATCTATTAAAAATATATTTATAACTATGAGAGATTTATGGGATTGACTCAATTTTTGATTAAAAATAATAAGAAATAAAAAAAATAATTTTGTTTAAGACCTCGAATATATAATACATACTCATGGTCTTATACAAAGTAATTTTTTCATTTCTTTAAATATGTCAAACCACAAAGTGATTGCTTTTTATAAAAAAAAAAAATAGTTTAGTTACATTAGTTAAAAATAATATTTGGATAATTTCTAGAGCGCCCTTTTGTAAAAAAATCTCCTATAGGGCGCTTTGTTATTAGTCATAGTTATTCATTTGAAAAATGCGTATTATATTATACCAGGTAAAATTAAATTTATTCTCCAGTAACTTTCTCAAAAACGATGCATGGTTTTACGTATTTGCAGCTTATGAAAACCGAGCTTATGAACGTCAATTATTCGTTCAGTATAATATTATATGAACGAAAAATTCTGAAACACTCGCTAGTGCCATGGTATTGGTCACGCATTTGACTTTGAGTCGAGAGGTTTCGAGTTCGATTCCGGCACAGCACAAAAATATACTAACACGGATTTTGCTCAAAACTAGGTTTGTGAATGGGCGCTAAGGCATCAGGCAAGTGAATATTGCACATTGCAGTTATTAGACATAGATGGCTTGACGAAAACAGCTCGACACAACATTGTTGTGCACCGATGCCGCAAACCTGTTACTCATTCAACAGAGTTTTTATCACGTCACTTTTTCGTATCATTAACTCCCTTATCACTATCCAAAGCAAACAGTTTCCGATTATACCTATCTGCTACAGAATACAGCGCTATATTATTTTGGATTGCATATACAGGATGTAACAGGGCGTAGGTACCCGACAGACTTCAACCAGCCATTCCTGGCACATTTGAACTGCAAAGTTTCATCTCAATCGATACCATAGAGCTTGAGAAAACGGCATTCTAAATCCGACCCCAAGTCTCGCATTTGGTCTATCAAATTGATCGTATTTCCAAAAATTTTGTAAATTGCAGTTTTTTCTATTGAATCCGACGCACTTTATTTTTCTTAAAGAACTGCAAAGTTTCATCTCAATCGATACCATAGACCCTGAGAAAACGGCATTTTAAATCCGACCCCACACCCTGTATATTATATAATTAAACCATTCCAACATGGCGGCAGGAAGGTGACGCCAACTCAACAGATAAGCAAATCACTTTAGCATACTCGGATTCACCTAAAGTCGACAATGATGCCATTTTGGGATTACAGGGACCATCGTTTGCAATTACATTCTGCTCAATAACAATTGTAATCATTTTGCATGCAGTTTATTTCAGACCTTCGCCAATTAAAACAACTATGGGCTGACTGCATTATTGAATGATCGGTGAGGCAGACAATAAAGGAAAATTGTGTTTGATGGAAGGTGATCAAATTATATATATATATATATATATATATATATATATATATATATATATATATATATATATATATATATATATATATTACTAACAATACGTATACTGCAGTGTATTCTGTGTCGTTAAATCTCTTATGTTCTTTTTTTGACGGACATCTGGTGATGTCCATGGAATTTTTACAAAAAAAAATATTCAAGGCGTTCATAGGGGATGGTTAGGAAAACCTGGATATTCAGATCTGGTTACTAAACATAGTTAGGGATTTTCGCCAGGGCGATATTGAATCATCGTCCACTCGGGAACAAGGCGGAATAGGTATCACAAACTGACCCGAACACAATACTCACACATATGCATTGCTTGCATACAGCACGTTTCAAACTTTTTATTCGACTTCAGAAAAGAAAATTCCAGTGATATTGGAAAAAAGTTCATTTTTACTATCATCAAAAGGGCACGCTGTAAAAATTTTCGAACTGTAAAAACTTTTCAAATATTCAAATTCGATCAACTATACCTTCACTTGTTGTTCCATTCTAGCTAAAAGCAATAAGAATACCTTAACACGACAACACACTGTTTCTCAGTGACGTTTTATTAATGATGTTTTTGAGTACCTATACACATGCACCAATATACACAATCCTAAGATTGTGTTGTTTAGGTCAATGCTAATTGCGCAAGTTATAATACGTTATCAATTTACTATTTAAAACCTTTGTGAAAAACCTTAAATACTAATAAAAAAATCTTTTGGCCTTCTCCGCGTGTTGAAGGTAAAATACATGTAGTAAAAATGTAGGTAAAACACCATGTAGTTAAGATACCTGGTTGCAAACAATACCAAAGAAAGTACAATTAATATCCTGGCTGCAACTTGCCAGACTTGTTTTATAGTGATTAGATTACCTCTTTATGCAGTCTTCGTGCATCATACTTGAAGTAGGTGTACTTAAATATAAATAATTTCATTTGTGAGTACGTACGACCGTACGAGTGTGAACTTTTCAAAATTGGAACTGATGTTAATTGAAATTATCAAATTTAAAAAAAAATCTTTTCTAGTAAAATACCTCCCGATAATATATTTTAGCAGACATTATTCTATTTTTGAAATTGGTGAATTCAAGCTACTACTATTATTTCTTGGCAAGTCTAATTAGATCCCGTGAAAACAACTAATATATTATAACCAATGTACTTACCCATAGAATAAATCTGTGTACTTTCCTTACCGAGACTTTTGTAACGGTGTATAAAATTGTAATAGTGAAGAAAGTCCATGCCTACTGGAATGCCATACGTTATTTGTACCGAAAAACTACTAGCTGCCAAGGAAACACCATGATCTGCTATGTATTAATGTATTCCACATGGCAGAACTGACGCGTTGGGTTGTATATGGTGCTACTAAATAACATTCCTTCCTAATAATAATTAATTAAATATGGTTACTGATAATGTCTTTTGTAAATGAACGCAGTCTGTAATACCAAAAAAACATCCTAAAAATTGGGAATGCAAATAGCATAGTTGCTCTGGCTCCGGGCAGTTGAACCCTGGTTCCGTATCACACCTTTTCTTGTGTGGAATGTATTGTTTATACTATAATTTTCAACAAAATTCCATTTCAGATATTTTTCAGGAAGTGTTCCAGAATTGTGTTATATTTCAGAATTACAATCTAATACGAGTACAAACCCTCAGTTTTGCATAGATAGTAGATAGGCACTTAAATATGACGATGACTGATGCTGTGAAATAAATTACTCACCATCAAGTGGAATTTTTGCGAAAAAGGGTTTCCCGATAGCATATAAATAAACTGAGAGTGTGGGAACTGGAAGCGAAACACATGATAAAAGGATATCAAGTGATTCATATGCAAAGAATGTACGCAATATTTTAATATCAGTCGTTTGCAATTTAATAGTCCTGCGCTTATTATTTAAATTTCCATACGGATAAACCAAGTTAAAATTGAGTGTCTATTTGGGATCCTATTGGGGTGCCTATGTACTTATGTAGCGGTGCGAACGTAACTTGCAAGGATATTTCAATACGGAACTATGGCTCTTTGAAAATATAATTTTTGATTTGTAATAAGAATGCCAGACTTTATGACTTCTGTTGCAAAAGGTAAACTAATCGCGCTGGCGAATAAAATTTATAGTAATTAAATGGGTTATTTCATAAATCATTTGAATAAAATAATGTATGATATAGTAGAGATTTGAAATCGAAAAGTACTAGCAAATCAACACAATAAATGAAACTGGGGAAGAACTAGTTCTTCGCCAAATCTTTATAGTCGACCTTCAACTGAAGTGTGCGCTGCCGCAAAATAAAGTAGTTCTTTGTTGCTTTGTAGTTTAACTTCAATTCAAGTATTTGCTCAATGAAAAATGAATGAAGTTTGAACTGCCGTAAAATGAAGTAGTTCTTTGTAGTAGTTCGTACGGAGCGGTCACAACGCTAGTATTTAGATTTTATTCCAGAGTTAAAGATCCTCTCTGTATCACTCTTGTGAGAGGCAATCATTAAGAATCGGTAGATTACTTGAAATAACGTTTAGCTTTGTTTCCTCTTCCCCATATCTATCCCCTCCCTACTTTCTTCAGCCCCAAAACATCCCCCAATTGGGGATGCCCTGGTCCTAACTGGCATCATATAAAAAAGGAAAAGTATTGTTTAATTACACAAAACATTAAAAAAATATAAATTATAAAAAATTACGAATGATAAAGTGTTGTAAACCGGGTAGTCACAATTAGTATTATAATAATGCAGCTATTCTAGTATCACATTGCAGCATTACACACTGGGAATCCACTTTCTCTGTGCCGGTCAAGCCATAGCTTGCATGTCTGAGTGTAATAGAGATGCAACAACTTACTCCCACAGCTAGCATGAACATGCCTTTTGCAAGTTAAGGAAGTTTAATCAATCAATGGCGAGACAAGTACGGGTTTTTCTTGATTATTCCCTAGAGGTATCTGGCACACCATAAAAATATGTTTTAGTGGTTATGCAGCTCATGTTTATAAAAGTTATTATTGTATTGCATGCTAACTAAGTATATGTATATTTTTTTTGTAGCTAAATGTTGGTGGAAACCTTAAACTCAAAATAAAATATTGAAATCACAAAAAACGTAACAATACAATTTTATTTAAAAAGAAGTTTTCATTTCAGATGGAGCCGAGTAAGCTAGAAATATTTTGATTAGAATTTCCATAATTTATTTTATTATTACAAAAATGAGTTGTTACACATATTCACGTATAAGAAATTATGTAATTGTTGTTGTTTCTTACTACGAGTCTATATTATCTATTTATTGTAAGGTTCATTGAAAAATCAATATCACAACCCCCAGACTTTCATTAAATTACAAAACTTAAATAATACACAAACAAACAAGTAGGTAATTTATTTGTGGATTACTAAGGGACCACTATTAGGCAATATGGAGTTGATTCAACAAATTAAGATAATTATAAAAAAAACTGTTGAGCATCTACAGGTTAGCACGCTTATCTTTGCAGTCGATGGCGTAGCTAGTTTAGATTTTTTATATACTTACAAATCTATGAATTTCGAAAAAAATCGTTAATTCTTTCTTTGGCCGCCTGCAAAATTAACCGTGTCTAGTTGTACCATTATTATTATGATTAAGGGTGAAATCGAAATTAGTGATGGGCATAATCAAGTTATCCGTTTCGAATTTATCAATTATTTCAATATTCGTTCAGATCAGAAACACTTCTAAAATAATCGATTAAAATTCATTCGAAAATAAATTAACCCAATGCTAATTTGCAGTAACAATTAAAAAACGTCGAAGAATTCTGGTGTTATTGTTTTTTCACGGTCTTCCAAAAGTGCTAATGGTTTTTTTAAAACAAAATAAGAAAAATATAATGTTCCGAGTATGCTTTAGTGCCCATCGCTAGGCGATTATAATATATAATATCTCTTCACAATTTATTGAACCTCTTTAAAGTAAATTATATTTGAAATGCAATATCTCCTGAAACATTTCTGCAATTTAAACAGCTTAAATTGATAGACTCGAGTCAACATTACTTACTTTTAACCTCGGAGATACTTTTTTCGGATGGGAAAAATCCAACGGACATTATGTTTCCCATATGGCCAAAAATTAAAATAACACTAGCCAAGCAAATTTGAAATTCAAGCAACATTTAATTTAAATTCATAGATTTTTTTGTATCTATAAATTCTACACTGGTGACGCCACCGACTGCAAAAATGAATATGTCGATCTGTATTTCCCTACAAGAAAAAAATCAAGTATGCATAATTTACATAGATGTACCTACCTATTATTAAGCTATGCAACTTTATAATGATATTTTCGAAAAAATTAGTCGAACAAATAACATTCTTAAATTAAAACAGAAAGTTTCTAAGCACAGAAAATTGTTACGAGATGTATGTACAAATACAATTGTATATTAGAGCACACAATGTTGTGATATTAAGATTAATATAAACATGAAACTAGGTAATTCAATAGACATGGGGATAGTGCATATTGCGTAGGTACCAAAGATTTGTTCAGTGATTGTTCATTGTTTGAAAAATACATCGATTGCATAGACATACATACCTACTTTATTTGACACGAACATTTACTATAAATAATTTCATTTGTGAATACGTACGTCCGTACGAGTTTGAACTTTTCAAAATTGGAAATGATGTTAATTGAAATTATCTTTTTTTTAAATCCCTTCCTACCTACCTGTAAAATGTTTTTTAGCAGACATTATTCTATATTTGAAATGGGTGGACTAAAGCAACTTATATTTTTTCATGGCAAGTCAAGTAACATCCATTTCACGGGTAACAACAACAAGAGTATTAATATAAAAACCTACAACATTAGCACACAGAAGTATATCTTATCGAGCCGTTAACAATGTTCATGGTTCTTACGACCAAACGGGCCTATCGTGTGAATTCCAGCTTGCTTGCAAAGGCTTGCACCACAGTGGTTGCTAGTTGATTAGTGTTAATTTAATTCGTAAACTAGGAAACTTACAAAATCGTAAAATAAGCGCCTAGTCAATCTGCGACCTCATATATTGCGTATTGCACTGTTTATCTTGCCAAAAAGTTGCCGGTCATTTTTTAAAATTATGTAATATATTATAAAAGTATAAATGTTGTGTTTTAATGACCGAATTTATTATTTATATAGGCATAGAGGCGTTTTATGGAGTCGACCAACTGACTAGGGTTGTAGCGCTGATGATTTAGATATGTATGCAAGTAAACGTATTATTATTTAACCCATTCAGACCTGAATTATTTTCACGAGGTAAAAATATATGTAAGGATGGATAACAGTTCATTGATGTTCCAATAAAACCATTTTTTAATTATCTATAATTACGTGCAAAAATCAGTACGTGCATAATTATGCCCAATGTGTCTCAACGAATACAAATAACCCAAAATAGTTTTTGTTTTTAACAAATAATGGTTTTAAAAAGAAGATCAACGATAATATATTTTTATATTGAGATTCCTCGAAATAATTGCTGAAATTTAATACATTTTGAATAAATTGAACATAATTTTAAAATTTCAGCGATATTCTATAAATAATTTCCTGTGCATTTTTATCAAAAAAAAAACATTGCATTAATCTAAAAAAAAAGTTTAAAAAAGAAGAGTTTTTTGCATCACTTTTCCTCTTTGTGTATTCACAAGGTTAGGCATAATGTTTAACAATGTAATATTGAATGTCAGCATTAATACAAAGTACAATTTATGATCTTCATTCTGTATACATTGAGATAAGTGCAATACTAACCAATATACCTAATTATACTTCTGTGACCCTAGTATTTTGGTTTTTGTTGGCAATTATTATTTTATTTCAAAATTAGCGCGGCTGCAGAATTTAATTCAAATTCACCCTTTTTATTTTGGTCGATCTTTATTCTCCTTGTATTTTACTTTGCAGAATTCTATGACAACGATGTAATTTTCAAAGAAAATCTCTCATCATAATTTTTAAATAAGCTGTGATTTATCGATAAACACGATAATTTATAGTATTTGCAATATCTGTCTTCTAAACTTTTCCCGCTTCTCATTTTTTTTTTTCTCCAGTAACTAAAGTCTTTCCTTACTTGCCAAGCAAGGGTAATGGCGATAAAACACTAGGGAGATTTTATTTTTGACATGGCAATGCTGGGCGAGGTACCTAAACAGTAAACTGTCACACGACTTTTGACATTTCGAAGGTTTGAAGCAGGTTTCAGTTTCAACTGGTTTTTGCATAAGTTTAGAATCTTTTTGAAGTTGAAACGTAAATTAACATATTTATTGCTAATATAACGATCACCTTAGATTTTGAGAGTGCAACGCCATTTTATTCAAAGGAAAATACAGTTTGAAACATATGGGGGTAAGAATAATATAATAACAATGTTGAAAAACAGTAATATTTAGAATATTTGTTAGTGTAATTCTTGCCAGAGTTTATTAATAGACTCAGAAAGAATAATTTTGTTAATTCATACAAAAAATATTAAGGTTTTCTGCTTATTTCATTCAACTTTGTTTTTTTTTACAATGTTTACGTCAACTATGTGGGTAGATAACTTTAAAAAAACTCCCTTTAAACTGTTCGAGACAAGTACTTATAATACAACTGCACAAATGAAACCTTTTGAATTTTTATTTTCGTGAGTCCTTCTAAGTTCGGAACACCATGTTAATGGCTAATTAAGCTCTGAAAGTATTTAAGTAGGTTATTATTACCTACCCACTGAATTTCAAGAAATCCAAGTTTATAAGTATACTAAAAATAGAAAAATAAATAGACGAAACATTTTTCCCACATTCATACTTTTTTTGGTTCTGTTATACTGCCTTTGCATTCTTAATTAGATTACTTCCTTTGATTTGAAATTAAAATTTATTTTGTTTCAACCTGCTAAGACATCTCTGGTTAGAATATAGAGACTATATCTTCAGAACTGTATTATTACTGCCATCTGTGTTTACACTTATAAAGTAGCGGTACTATACAAGCCTAGTTCAAACAAAAATAAGTTATTTGCTGCTGATATAATATATGATAAAAAAGAACAGTTACATATTATAGTATTGCATTGTTATACCATATCATAAAGTACGGCACTATTTGGGTTATCAGATTTTTACTGACCTTATGGTCAATATTTGATTTGTAATAAAGATAGTATTATTATCACTTTTTTTCGTCAATGATATTATTTTTGGTTTCATTAGAGTTTTTCTGTTGTACATGGTCAAAGTAATTTTAAATACTACAAAAATACTTGGTACCTGTTTGATTTATCCCCAGCTGTGAGACAGCTGTAGAGAACTGTCTTCTAATATTGCACATTACAACAGATGCAGTTATAATAATAATGAATGGATAATTTTTATGGCGCCGTTTTCGTGGGAAAATAACCTCAAGGGTTCTTTATACCTAATTACTAATAAAATACCAAAAATACAATTTAATACCAATATAGTTGTGTAACCAAGAAATACATTTTATTAAATTATAAAAGGCTTACAAGAAAGAAACTCATTGAATTATATGATATTTTAAGAATTTATTTGATGAAGATAATCAAAAGAAATTGTATACAAATTATCATTGCCAGATAATCCCACAAAATAATAATAATAATAAAAGTTTTATTCCGGAAGGTATGCAGGAGTAGTGCAATGCAATACCTTCCATAATTGATATCAATACATTGTAATAATAATAGTAACAAAATAATAATGAACAGAAATTCATAAGAAATAAATAAATAAGTAAATAATAAAATAAAAAATATATGAAAATAAAATAATAATAAAAAAAAAGTAAAAAATAAATAAAGAATGTAAGTAAGAAAATATTAATGGAGTATATTAGGCCTCATTTCTACAAAACGCCATCAAGAGGGAGTCCATCCTGGCAGCGTTAAGATTGATGGGGCCAATAATTTACTCCAATGCGCTTCTATGCTTGAGTTCGGGATCTGACAAAAACAAAAGTGTTGAACTTCTGTGTTATGTACATATTTAATAATATTCATTATCCCATCATAAATTATTGTTAAGTCTATCAAATGAAAATGAAATATTCAAATCTGAAGATCAGATTTGCGATATGAAGTATTTCAAAGAAATTTCATTCAGTTTTGGGAATAATGCAGAAAAAGTTTTTTCCTCATCACTAAAAATGAGTAAGAAAATATTAAAAAAAAAAAAATTTGTAGTACACTTAATATTCAATACTATTATTAATTTCTTCGCCAAGCCCTACATAAAGTAACTATGTCTGTAAATGTGTTTTTTTAAGAGTTTTCTTATAAATTATACTGAAAAATTTAGTAAATATATTTCAGGATATTTAAGTAAAATCTGAGTGATTTAACACATCAGAGGTCATGTGCAGCACGTCATGTGATCCGGTACTCTCTGAGTCACTGATTGAGTGTAATAAAACAATTGCCATAAGAAATTATTTTGATAAACAATAGAAAAACATTACATTTTGCTACTATTCATAAAACTTAAATGATTTTTTTAGTTCATCTGTGGGAAATATATAGTAAAATCGCCAATTCTTTTATTTTACAGTTTTCTATACGATTCAGTAATCATTTTATTTCTAAGATATTCTTTTTGCAATCTGATTTAGTGAGATTCTCCTGTATTAACTATTACTAACTAACTGCGAGGAAATCTTCTGTGGTATTTTAGTTTTTGAGTATTTTACTCAAGGCGCGTCAACTTGATTTGATAACAGTTCATATGCAAGAGTTTTTATTATCAAATAAAAACTGATTTTTCCCGATAACCTCTCTGTTAGATAATAGATAATAAAATAAATTCACAAATCATAACATGATTGTATAGAGATTTCTTTGAACCATGTAATTATTCAAACGAATCGCTTAACTTCGACTGTGGGTTATATAAATATTTAAGTAATAAATTGACCAAACATGTGTAGAAATTAGCATAAGAACTGCAGAATTTTCAATCGAATTCATTTTGTCAATAACTATTGATGTGGTTAATGCTTCCTTTATCACGTGAGGCATTTGTATCAACTGCTGCAAATTGTGAACAATGGGGTATTCTATTAGAGGCAATTAATATTATCTTATCTCGTCTACCTGTGTGCGTGAAATAATAAAACGAACATGTCTCCTATCTACGAAATAACAGGAACGTACATTGAGATGGTGTCTTATCTTTGTTTATATGATTCATGAGATATTATTTGCTTTTCGTTTTTTCATAGCTCATACCGCAGTTCAATTAAGATTTTTCATCTGCTCCAGTTTTTTAAATTTCACAAGTCTTCGATATGTTACATTGATCATGGGATATATAAGATATTACAATATGGGGCATACTTGTGCTACTTCAGTGATTGTTTGAGTATTCTTTTTATCAGGTGTGTGTTGTTCAATTTTTTGTTTGCCAGTGTTTGGTTCCGTGCTAGCGATGGGTGGATTGTGGCATGTCCTGACGAGGCGGAAGATCTTGGATGAGTCGTCGGACATATTGAAGCACAACCGGCTGACTCGGCAGCTGGGCACCGGTGACCTGATAGCGCTGGGGGTGGGGAGCACCTTGGGACTCGGAGTCTACGTGCTAGCGGGACATGTGGCCAAGGATTTCGCCGGGCCGTCCGTCATTCTGTCTTTCTTGATTGCAGCTCTGGCTTCGGCGTTTGCCGGTAATTATAAAAATGTTTTTTTAATGGTAAATAGTTATAGCAATTTACATATAGTTTTCTTTAACAGGTTTTTATACACATAGAAGGTAGAAGTAGTAAGAATGTATATATATTATGTAAATGGAACAAGTAGAATATACAGAAATTAAATATGTATAACTATATTAGATTTTAATTGATCAAGTAATATATATATATATATATATATATATATATATATATATATATATATATATATAATTAGGTCCCTGTAGTCTGGAGAAATTACTAATCTTGTTCAATTTTATTTTTATTTTAGAAAGGTTGAGTTGAAAAATATCAAATATATGCTCATATTCTTTTCATAGGATATGCGGTCTTGGTATTGGAAAGTGTTATTTCTCAGCGTTAAATTAACTCTACAAAATTATACAAGCTAGTAAAAAAGTATTTTATTTTCTTTATTGTGTTTATAATCCCCCCGGGGTTTTACAATACTTTTTGATTTTCTGATAAAATAATGTTGAGGCAGTCGGTACTAGATTTTCCTTTATCATACTTATCAATTCGTGTATAATTTTTTTATGGCATAACTCAAATGTGTCAGTTCCAATACAAAACTTGCATAGGAATGTGAGGCCTTAATTGTTTTTGAAAAGGCATTGTATTGCATGTACCCTGTACCATTTAAAATTATTATTACTTCTGTGTGCTAGCCTCGGTTTATAAAAGTATATTTCATATTGTATACAAGATCTTTTGAAACATTTGCTTTCACGGTAATATCTTTAATTCACATCAGTGAAATAATTTTAAAGTTTTTACTAAGAAAGTGACATGATTCAGCATTCGTAGTATTAATCTTTACGCATCATATGTAATCAATCAGTAATCTTTGATAGTTGTTATCTATGACTAGAAGAATGCATCGGCACATGATTAAAGGTCTGAACAATATTTTTTTTGTCGAGTTTCTTTATCATTTAATGATCGTTATGATTTGACAACAATTTTAGTTGTAAGTGATTCAAGACATTTTATTTTACTAGAAATCTATCAATATCTGCACGTCAAATTAATATTTCTTTTAACTCTTTAAGACCTAATGTTAATTCAAATGAACATGGCATTGTTATTTTAATATTGTAATTTTATTTCTAATTTATTGTATATTACTATGCAACTTTATTCCATAAATAATCTGCAACGCATGAAAAATGTTTATATTATTATGTGTTGATGGATTGACCCCAATTACTATGCGCCCTGTAAATAGTAAGTCGAATGAATTCAAATATAGAGATATAACAATATTGCATGTAATTTGCATCAATATAACATTGAATTGTTTGGCACTGCTTATCAAGAAATTTGTCATGTTATAGTATAATTTAAAGATTTGCAAGAAATTATTGCACAAACATAGATTTCGTTGCTTTGTTCATCAAATAATATAACTTTATTAGAACACACAAATAACCCCCTTTAATCGGTTCATTGAAGCAACACGGATGCACCTAATGAATATACCGTCACAGGAAATTAATACTCCTATAACATGTGTTATAATATTGAATTTAACCATTGAAATGTTGGATTCCCGCAAGAAACAACTTCTGTTGTGTGCCGGGCATAGAAGTCGATTTGCGCACTGTGCGATTGCTTACTTGTAATTTCGTAATAACTCATTTGTGTTTGAAAAATTATGTTTTTGTGAATTATGTTATCTTTTCAGATAATGTGTTTATGTTTTTTTTCAAATTGTATGTTAGTGGTATAAATGGTTTTTCTGGAATAGCTACTTATATTCGGAGAGTTGGTTTTTTTCTCCCTCATGTCACTAAAAAAAGTTTGATTAAGAATGAAATTTTTTGTATTTTCATGGGGCTGAATAAATTTCCTTCTAAATACAAAATAAAATTGCAAGAAGTTTTCCTGTAAATACAATGAAAATCGATTTTTTCAGCCGTACTGACGTAAGCTAACTTCAAATATTTATTACTCGACTTGTACCAAATTTAACGCAATACAAAATATATCTATGAATTGATTATTTTGTTGACAAGAGATTGTGGTTCATTTAAATATACATAAAACAGGTTTTTAAGGTAAAAATGACTAAAAAGATAATGATGAATATCCGGGTCCTGTAGAACACTTCGGCACACAACGGTACAAATGTTGCGTGTTCTATAGGACCCTCCGGCACACTAGGAGTTAAAGCTATATTAAGAGGAATGTTTAAAAATTATCGATTTTTGCTTATAATTTGGAACAGTTATTTTACTTACTATTTAAAATATTATTATAAGTAATGATAACTGCTATGTTAATGATGGTAAGGTTTTTTTGAGGTTGTCATTGCCTAGAAAAAGACCACAGGGGCTGTTTGACTCCCAATTCAAACAGGGCAATGCAGCTATATTACTTTCTTGTATCAATTCTGTTACTTTTAATTTATTTTTACATTGATGACTGGCAAACAATTCTGATTTAATAACCCTTTTTGTGTAACATCTCACAAGAGCTTCCTTGTCAGGCATTTTATGAGTCAGCTTAAGGAAAGGGCTGTTGAAAGGAATTTGATAATGTGGGTCTTGAAGAGGCCCTAATCAAATAATGGAGGAAAGTGGGAAAAAACAGATGCCAGTGGCTTGTTCTACTATATTTTTAGATTATTCTGTTAACTGTAATTTTTATCTTTAATTATTTATTAATTTATTTATGTATGTCATTGTTGCACTGGTAATTTCTGTTGAGTAACATTTAAAAAAATATTCAGGAGATGAATAAAACAATGTATCTCTTTTAATTACGATTGTTTATTGACAAACAAAATGAAAATGAAATTTGTATACGTAGTACACATAACAGAAAAACAAAACGATGTCGCTAATTTTTCTACAATTCAAAAAATTATATTTTGGAAAGAACGGCCTGCATAGTCGAGTGGTAACACACTCAACTACGAATCCAGAGGTCGCGGGTTCGAACCCGGTGTGCACAAATAAATTTAATTTAATTAATATGTCTCATAACACATTTAATTGATATAAAAATAAAATAAAGTAAATTTGTGGCACATTCCAGAGTGGTAGATACTCTAAATGTCGCCCTGGTGAAAGACCACCATTCAGAATTGAAACGTTGCTTGAAATGGCTTTAGCCGCTGTGTTTGGTGACCAGATCTGAATAGCCAGGTACTTCCCAACCTTCCCCTTCCTCATCTCCTTCCTCATCTCCTTTCCCTCCCCACTACCTGCAGCCTCACAACATACCCCAATTAGGGATGCCATAGTCTCACTGGCTCAAGACGGTTGGGAGCAGTTGAAACTCTTGTGTGGTATTCACGTAAAAAAAAAAAAAAATTTACGCTGTGATCCTTACGTAAAGAAAATTACATTCATAAGCGGCACTCTTTTTGACATTCCTAACTAATCATTTTAAACTGTTATAACTCTCTTATTCATGAAAGATTTATGATTGGCTTATCTTAATGTGTGCTCTGTTTCATCTTAAGTATGATGAAATACATAAATATACAATAGATCTCAGGATGCGCCTCTAATATCGTAAAAAGTGAGATATAACAAAAAACTAAGGGGCGTCTCAGTTCTGCTTACACATACCAACACAGTGTTTATATGATTACGAGTGCACTCATCGACGCACACACTGAAATCATATAGAATGACCTCACGCACATGACGCTAGAGACATCGGTACAGCGGCGCGAAATTCAAAAGACTGGACCGGCATTTCGAATCATCTTCAGTTTCAATCCGCTTTATGTAAAAATATCAGAAGTTTTCACTAGTCACCAAAAGATAACAGTGCGAGGAAGGATTCAACTATTTTTTGGTTCACTTAGTGGCTAAATTCGTGACGTATTTACGGTCTACACAATGAATTTGTCGGAACGCATCAACAAATGCCCGTAGCGCTGGGGGCTCGGTTTGTTCCCGCATACATGTATGCGCATAGCGGCGTAAGAGTTAACAGTTACCTGCCCAGTGACGATATGTGTATAATAATATTTTTTAATCATTTGAGACGGTTGATAGCCCAGTGGGTAAGATGCTCAGCTAACAATTGGACGTATCAAGTTTGTTTCGACTTACTGCCATTTCAGATCAAGGTATGCTTGGTGAAAAGGTCTGTACTATGGTCCTACCACTGAAAACTCTTTTTGTAACCTCTATTTCGGTTAAATACATTATGTATTTAGAAAAAGAGGAAGAGTTTACAACAAAGATATCAGCGGTGTGCTTATATAAATCTTTGAATGTGTAGCTCCCCTTATATTGTTAATATTAAATTGATTATTTTTTTTTCAGGTTTATGCTATGCTGAATTTGGTGCCCGCGTTCCTCGAGCCGGGTCCGCCTATATCTACAGCTACGTGTGTGTGGGGGAGTTCATCGCATTCATCATCGGATGGAATCTCATCTTGGAATATGTCATCGGTAAATTACCGAGAAACTTTATTATTTGATGGCAGTCATTGTTATATAAATGAAATGGCTCACTTTCGGCAATGCTTTCTTTTCTGTTTGATGTGAAATGACGAATTGCAAATCATAGTGTTTTATGAGTGAATTGCAGTGATCCAATCCCTTTTGGAAAATATAGCTTTATGCGGCTATTTTATGGTCCATAATCTGATTTGAATTTAAAGAGAATTGCCATTTTAAATTTTTGCCTGCCTAAATGTTACATCATGTATGAATCAATATTTGCTGTACGGGATGAGTAGGACCTGCACAAAAACTGTATTGTAATAGGAAGCTGGCAAATGTGTACAGAAAATACATTACAGCGAATCTCTTTACAGATCTCAGAGTTCGGAGGATAACTGACGTTCCTGAAATACAGCATATTACAATTTTATTTTACAATATTTAGAAAATTTATATACGTAGATCGGTGATAATTATTTGCTCGGATCTCTGTTGGTGTTTACAGAAATGAGCTGCAAACTCTCCAGTCTTGACAGCATTTGTCGTTCACTCGGGTTTCAAAATGGCCAAACTCCAGCCAATCCGTGCTGCCTCGTGGGTGTGCGAGACACCTGTGTGAGTCGGAGCGAGATACCGACTATGACCGCTTTAGGGTCAAACAGGGTGGCGGGGTTTGAGGAAATGTCGCGTTATTGGCAGAGACTTTCTCATAGGAGACTCGTGGCGTTTTTAATATAATTCAGTAGCGCCGAAAAAGGAAGATGACTCGTTTTTAGAGATCGTCTTCTAATTTTATGAATTTATGTAGCTGCTTACTCAAGATTATAACATGAGTGGCTGAGTTTGTAGATCCTTTGCGGACTTCAACACACAAACTACGGAAGGTTGGCTCGTGGCGCCTTGCATTGATATATTTACAATTGTCACAATAAGGCTTTTATACATCGCCTTCCCGAGTGTCGGCAAGTAGCTGTGGGTATAGTATTTATTAAACTGCTGTCGCACCCGGAAGAATACAGAATTTATTTACAGTTATAATTTAGACACGTTCAATACAATTTGCCATAAGGCCGACCTGACAAATACATACAAAAATGTGTTTTATAGAAATAACTCTAAACTTAATGGTGTGAAAATGTTTAGATTTGTAACTGTGGCATAGATATGAGATAGATAGATTAATTTATAACAGAAGACTACAACTTTATATTCAGATTTTTATTTGTTATTTATTTTTGCTTAGGATTTTATGAAGATATGAGTATAAAGTTATTAAAATTTATCATAAGTTATTTCTAATCCCCTTTTTATGGGGTTACGCAGGGTAACTTTAGTTCAATTTGTTTTTGTATTTTTATTTAGATGTATGCAAATTATTTTTTCACACATATAGTAAGAAAAAAATTATACATTTCACAATAGTAGAACGAAGCACATAAGGTTATAAACGTAGTATAATATTTAATATAAAAATTTAAGTAAAAATAATGTACTTTATTCCTTGTTTTAAAATGGTTTTGTTTAAATATAAAATCATTTTGAAATTAAAACAATATTTAAAATACAAACCTTTTAAGTGAAAAATCTCTGCATGCTACTTAAATTTTATTTTTTATCAATTTGTAATAGATTATTTTTAAAACGTAATATATTTTATGTTTGCAAGGTGAATGGAAGTGATGTGCAACTTATTTAAGTTTCTGATTTTTTGTAACCTTCAAATGTGTTTGCTGTAATGGATGAAATTATAATTTCAGGTTCAGCCAGTGTCTCGAGAGGTATCAGCCTGTACCTGGACACCTTACTGAATGATACTCTGAAGACCACCTTCCGGGATATAGCACCCATGAATGTGTCATTCTTGTCAGAATATTTTGATCTCCTGGCATTTGGATTAGCGTTTTTCTTTGGTGGTGAGTTATTAGAGTACATACATATATTATTTGGAGGCCTGAAAATACAAAAAAATTACGATTTTAAAGACAATGTGGCTTTCTCCAAAAACATCGTTTATTAGTGAGAATACAACTAGACCAAGTCACAATTTCATTGTATTTTTTAATAATTAATTCAAAATTTTTGGTTTTGATATGTGGTAAAACATGAATTTGTTTACTGACTTGTTTTGGAAAATTCAACAGCATTAAAATAATCTGTTTATTTAATTTCATATTTTCAGTGATTCTGGCATTTGGAATGAAGGAGTCTGCCACCCTCAACAATGTGTTCACCATCGTCAACATCGGCATCATTCTATTTGTGATTATTGCGGGATCCATCAAAGGTAAGTTACTTATCGAAATAATAATTTATTGACTCACTCAAAATTCTCTAATGTCAACTACATATCGTCATTCGGCATGTAATATCGCAAATGTGACAATTTTTCTAAAAGTGCGTCTTACTGCACAGGGTGCTAGATGTCGTGGAATCGGCCCTGTACATTATAAATTACTACACATAATTTTCAATTTACAGCCGATTTCGCCAACTGGAACATTGTCCCTGAGACCGTAGATTCAATCTACAATGTCGGGGTGGGGGGCTTCTTCCCGTTTGGATTTGCGGGTACCCTGAAGGGGGCTGCCACCTGTTTCTTCGGCTTTGTGGGCTTCGACTGCATTGCCACCACGGGCGAGGAAGTCCACAACCCCAAGAAGGCCATCCCCATCTCTATTATCACCTCGCTGGCCATCATTTTCTTAGCCTATTTTGGAATCTCCACGGTGCTGACGCTCATGTGGCCATACTATTTGCAGGTAATACGGCAATACCATAGACTAAGAATGAATAGACATGAACTAAATCATATCTTTTAGGTCAAACTACGCACGCATCCCCTGGTGTGCGGGTTCCAACAGCTTTAAAAAGTAATCGCCGTCATTATTATTTTGCTTTCGGTTCAAATCATTAGTGAATTAGTATGAAATAAGAGATGCATTCATTGCCGCTTTGAACTATGTATTAGTAATAAGAACTTTTTAGACCTACTTCTTAAGTAATAACCTGAGGCCCTTTAATAATAAGCGCTGGACGAGGATTGTTGGAAGATCTAAACATAGGTGGCTGGATGATGCCGAGAGTTAGAGAGGCCAGGTCTCTCCAAGGACTGTAGCGCTGAAGATGCTTATGATGTTGTACTCTACATGTGTTATTTTTATCATTACGAATAAACTTATTTATTATTTCTCTCTCTCCATTTTCCAGGACGCAGATGCCCCCATCCCCTTTGTGTTTGGCGAGGTTGGCTGGGTGTGGGCCAAGTGGATTGTGGCCGTCGGGGGCATGTTTGGACTCCTATCAAGGTATGTACATAGTTTCTCTTTCACATATGTATTACTAAACTTTTTTTCTTTTCTTTATCGTAATTTTATGATGAAGATAAACTCAAACACACAAAAGTAATGGTACTTTAAAGCTCCTTAGACTAATATTAAGAACTTAAAAATAATTGCTTTGTTCTAGCGTTGTGACCACTTTGAAAGAACTACTTCTTTTGGCAACAGTTCCTACTTCATTCATTGTTCATTGAACAAATACTTCAATTGAAGTCGGTAGTTCATTTTAGCGTTCATTCATTTCAATAACTTCATTTCATTGAACAAATATTTCAATTGAAGTTGGTAGTTCATTTTATCCTTCATTCATTTCATTAATTTCATTTCATTGAACAAATACTTCAATTGAAGTTGGTAGTTCATTTTAGGCTTCATTCATTTCATTAACTTTATTTCATTGAAAAAAATACTTCAATTGTAGTCGGTAGTTCATCTTTGCGTTCATTCATTTAATTAAAAGAACTACTTTAATTTGGCGAGGAACCGGTTCCAGTTCTTTTCACTTTCTAAATTCTACCGACTAGCATGTGCTTTTTCGGCGAGGAACCGGTTCCAGTTTTTTCCAGTTTCAAAGCGCTACCTACTAGTACGTGATTTTGTTGGCGAGGAACCAGTTCCAGTTCTGTTCGTTTTCAAATCTCTACTGACTAGTACGTGCTTTTTCGGCGAGGAACCGGTTCCAAAAAAAACTGAACAAATAAGCGGATAAATTCTAATCACTTTTTTGCGAGTTCGACTTCAATTGAAGTGTACACTTCGAAGGGTTCATTTTAAAGAACTAACAATTCGTGAAGCATTCACAAAACATTGAAGTTTTTCCCAACTCTACTTTGTTCTAATACTGCAGTGAAAAATACATAAATTAGTAAATCAACTTAAAAGTTAAATAGTTGTTACTATTATAACACATTCATACACTTCTCCTTTTTTATGTTTGTCCCATCTCAGAATGCTTATTTTATTGGAGACAGCTATGAATTACATAGTTATTGAGAACTATGTGTGTTCTTATTTAGCGATGGACAGACTGGTTGTTTAGCAATTAAATTTACCTTCTTTCTAGGTCTGAGTCTTTCTTCTTAGCTCCTTTTATGAACTATTTCAGATTATACTTTTTCAAATTGAGAAATAATTATTGTGTTGCTCAAATTATTTCTATTCTATTATGTATTATATTTTCCAGTCTGTTTGGTTCAATGTTTCCCCTGCCACGAATATTATACGCCATGGCATCCGATGGATTGGTCTTCAAATTCTTTGGGAGCATCAGCCCTCGATTCAAGAGTCCAGTCATTGGGACCATAATGGCCTCCTTATTGACAGGTACAATTCCCATGTTTCCTGTTGGTGTCATCTTTATTAGTTTTAGTTATTAATAATTAACTATAGGTAGATTGACTTGGAAGATGCCAGAATTATATCTCAAGATCAGAAACTAAGGAGTTTTATCCTTTCTGCTAACTACATTGTCCTTATCGATGTAAGGTTCTATATAGATCTACTATTTATTTGAACCCTTTGACTACAAATAACGAGCGTAGACAGGAGGCAATTGCGTGCTAGTGTTTATAAATATTCTTGATGTTTAATGTAACAACAAATGGTCCAGTTCTTGTTTCTCTGCTACGCACTCACTGTCCAGTGAATTAGAAGTCAAAGTTTCAGTTAACTAGGGATATCTTTTATGGAAAATTGATAAATTAATAATTGGCTAATGAAGTTAAGTTTCTAAACCCCATGTTGTAACAGTGAGTGTGGTTCGAATTTTCCAATATTTATAGAATAATGATTTAAGTTTAAAAAAATAAAAAGTTTTTTGATAAAATCATAATGGTTTTAGGAAAGGTCTCATTATTATGGACCAATGAATTTTGACTCAACTGTCTGTGAAATTTAATTTATCAGGTTAATACAAACATATTTATTTTCCAGGAACAATGGCAGGACTATTTGAACTATCGCACTTGGTGAACATGATGTCTATTGGAACCCTCATGGCATACACAATAGTTGCCGCTTGCGTCCTATTATTAAGGTAATATTAATTTTTGTACATTTTTTGGGACTTGGGGATTTATTTTGCTTAATTTTAATCATTATATTTTTTTATTCTAAGTAATTTGTGCTGTTATTTTATAATGTCAGTTTTCTGGACAAGTTATCTACATATGTCCAACTTGAATATTATGTTTGTATTGTTTAATCAATTGTATTTATTCGATATTATAATTTTTTCATCTGTCAAGTTTATCGTAATTAATATTCTCGTCCCTAGATAATTGTGTTTATTGTTTGTCATGTGTGTCTTTGAAGGTTTAATTGTGAGTTTGATCAAATGGGTGATTGTTCGAGTGCGGGACTTTTCAACGAAACGGAGGAGTCCTACTCCTTGCTCGAGACGGAGGGGGATGATGAAGAAGATGATGTTTTATATTATAGCAATAATGATAAGTATGTGTGTGATATTATTGGTGGTGGATTGGTGATGGGCTGTTGGCTATTATGCTTTCTCAACTTTAGATATCTAACTACGGATATTGATTACTATGTATGTAGTATTATTACTCGGCTTCGCTCCAGTTTCAACAATATTTTTTCAAAATCTTTTTACTTATTGAAAAATATGGATCAAACGCGGTTTTGTATTTTTTTGACAGTTTCATGACTATTGATGCAAGCTTAAAATTAGTGTGTTGCCCTGGTATTTCCGGTCAAGAAAAGCTGTGCAAATTTCATAATGTCAGAGATTAAATTTTGAAAGAAATGTATTGGTCAATTTTTTATGTATAAAATAAAATAATTCTGTTACCTTAATGTTACTTTGACTGTCATGACTTTTAGTGTTAGAAATTTGTCATATCTCTAATCTCAGCACCTTAGATTACTTTTCAAACATTACGCACACCTCTCTAACCTTCTTTTATTATAAAATCTAATACCTCTGGTTCTGCTGTCCAGATTTGAGCGGGAGGTCCCCACTGTGAAAGGGGAGGTCCTGCCCCACGAGTCCTCGTACCTGATGAGCGAGAGTGAGAACTTCTCCATTAGCCGGACCATCAAGCAGCTGTTCAACTGCGGGAACGCCAACCCGTCCAGACTGTCGTCTGTCATTGTGGGCAGCCTGATCTCACTGTACTGTGAGTGTAACCTAGCTCAACCTAACCTCACTTTGTTTCAATTTTTGCTAGTGTTTAGTCTTTATACAGCGAGGCTCCCCTGATAGGGTCTCATTGTAATTTTTTTATTTGAATGTTTTCTAATTTATGACAATCTACGTTCCATTGAAAAGAGCACTGGCACTCTTTAACCTGGCTGATACTGAAAGTGGTCTCCACTCTTTAAAGCATCTGTACCAAAGAATAATTTATTACACTTTTGATTACTATGAATATACGCATTGTTAAAGCTTTCAGCTATCAAAGTATGTATTGACTTTATTGTTTAAATTTATGATCACTTAACAACTGTTGTTGCATTTTGCTGTTTCTGTTGTTATTCCTCATTTCAAAACTTTCTTAGAATTACATGTGAAATTGTTCAAATTAACATTGTTCTAAACATCAGCCAAAAACGGAGTACCACGTATGCAATAAGGTACCCCAGCGCTCATTATCAATTATTGGATAATTTATACAGCGCCGCTGTCATATTTATTTGTAAAAATGATATATGTAATAAACGTATACATACTGACATGTTAAATATTTATTTGTAGGTCTATTCAGCATGGCATTTAGCTTGATGCTCATTTTCCTGATAGATGATTTGGAAGCAGGAGCCACATGGGTGATTGTGCTGACATCTATATTTGGGACAATGATGCTGGTCTGCATGCTGCTTATATCTCTGCAGCCTAGATCAAATACGGAGCTGTCTATCAAGGTAAACATTTCTAATGGGTTATTTTAATGGACTTTTGAATAATACTGTGTAGGCAAGAGATAACTGCAGGCAAGTGCAGCTTTCTAAGGGGTCAATTATGAAGAGACATGTTCTTCTGGTGATGTCTCCGATTTTGAGTTCATCAATAAATGTAATAAATTCTTACTTTCCAGTAATAAATTCCCATATTCCCTCAGAATGAGAATCCCGTTTTGTATACCCAACCACTAGCAATGTCAGCATTGCATTTTCTATGAGCAGTATGCAGAATGTTTTTTTTTTTCAATGAATAATATGAATTTTTACAAAATTTAAGTGTTTTTATTTACATATTTATTATACTGGGTTTTTACAGATTGTTCACACATGAGTGAAAACAATCCAATTATAAAAACTCAGTTGAAAAATATTTACATAATACAAAAAAGATACAAAATAGATATGTAGTCAGAATAGAAAATAATAACCTAAAAATCCTGACAGAAAATTTGTGAATTTTATAACATTTTGAGAGTTTTTTCTGTGACAAATAAGCAGATTTTCTGCTTTATAGTTAAACTCGAGTACATGTTGAAGTAATACATATTCAGTGGATGCTGGTTAGTGTTTCATTTAAAAAAATAATAAGAATATTTTTTGTACAAAAAATTGTATGATTTCCCAAACAAAATAGATAATAGTGAACTGTTGTCCGTTGCAGGTTCCTCTGGTTCCCCTAGTTCCTTGTCTCAGTATTTTTATAAACATTCACCTGATGTTGATGCTGGATGTGTACACCTGGATTCGGTTTGGAGTTTGGATGGCTGTCGGTAAGTTTACCTTTAACTTTTGGATAACACTTCCGTAACAGTAATGAACTCTACCAATCAGCATCATGATTTTGTTTGTATTTTGTAGATTATTGCAATAATTATGTACATACACAAATATTAATGTGCAAAAGAATGTGTATATGTTTTAAACTGTTCAATAAATACACTGTGAATATTGTTAAATTACATAGTGTGTTTTGAGTGCATAGAGTATTAAATAGTTTGCTGTTCTTGAATTAAATTTGTGTTTAGCTACATTTTCTTACCTTCTTCCAAAATACCTAATGATCCTTTCAAACTAACATAACATCTGTCTGTAGTTATAAAATAGACTAATCCTAATCATCTTTTTGATTTTCTGTTAGGAATTCCAATATATCTTTTAAGTCTGCATGTGTATGAGCGCGGAGGAAACTATGTGATGTACGTTCAGAAGTCTTCTATCAAAAGCAAAATTTCTGGCAATCTCAATTATGCCTTCGAAAATATGGAGCAGTGTCAAGAGAGAACAGTCTCCTTCATTCCTCCCGATGTGAAGATAACAGTAAATACTCCTACATCACCCGACCCTAACACCTCCGTTGAAGAAGAAGGGCCACCAAACAATACAAATCACAATGGTTTCTTCGTTCCTCTACAAGACGAACTCAAAAAAACTGAAGTACATCTAAGAAGAGAAAATGAAATAATTTCTAATGAAGATATTGACGAAGCTACCAACTCTAGAAACCTTTTGAGAGAATCGTTCATAGAAATTGAAAAGCTCGACCAAGTTCTACAAGATGAAGAGGAAGCCTCAAAGTTCTCCTACCTCGAAGCTGTCATCGAAGATGCTCCTCTTCCAAATGTTGTTCCTTTATATCCCGAATATTCTGACTATTCTCGTTTCCCTTCCGCTAGTCCTCCTGTGCGTCATAAACTGTCCAATGGTGAAGGAGATGGGTCGCTTGTTGTGTCGTCCGAGCAAAGTGTTGTTGTTTTAGTTCACAGGGAAAATGATGCGCCCACGACCAAACCCAGAGCCATATCCGTGTTGAGTATTTCTGGAGTTCTACCCAGTGACAATGCTGACGAGGATAATGTAAGTACTAGTAATGAAGACGTCCATCTCCGGCGATACAGTTCGGCAGAGAATATACATCAAAATGATAATGATGTAGCGGAGAAGGTGATAGAAGAACCAGCTTACCACATACCTCCACCGCCTCCCCCACCTCCCATGGACACTTTTGCTTCTCAAACTATGCCACAAGCGCGACCACGTTTCGCCAAAGTGAGGCCCAGAGACCCTGAACCAGATTATGACGATGCAGAAGTCAAGCCTCCTTATTTGGACCATACTGAAGAAGAAGTTTTTGTACCGCTCAAAATTGGAACTGAACGCCACAAGTCTTTTAGTAACAAATTAAGCGCTGTACTCAAAAAGCAAACCGGAGGAATCTTTTCGAAGAAAAAGAGACTAAGAAGAAGCTCATCTCAGAGCACTCTGGAAAATGGACAGGCAGAGAGGAAAGAAACCCACAAAAGTGAGCCGAGCTTGATTTTAGCTCTGAAAAAAGAAATTGTGGAACATAAACGACAAGTGCCTCATCCTCCTATAATCCCTCCTGTAGCTGTTGCTAGAGAAAAACCTCCACCCTCACCAAAGCCATCTGAAGTCAGTAGTAGAAGAAGTAGCATATCCAATAAGACTGATCAAACTTCTGGTAATGAAACCGAAGAAAGTGCAACGTTTACTAAGACACTGAGTAGGAAAGATTTGAAACTCAAACTGGAAACCCTTTTAAAAAATTCTCCCGTGGCCATTCCCCGCCCTACTAAACGTTCAACTTTGGACTTTCCCAAAGACAGAATAAAGGACGACAACAGCTTAGAGTCGGAACAACCAAATAATAGTATCAATAGTAGTAGTTTAGATGGTGAAAACCCAGATGAATTGATTAAGCCCAAAAAAGATCCCTACACAAACACAATGAAGTTGCGTTATGGTAATGTGTTGAAGGCTATTCAATTGAAAGGTGAAAATAATTCCAATACGGACACCGATAAAGTAGATAAAGAGGATATAAAAGAAGTCAAATCGGAAGATATCCGATAATATAATCAAGACAAAACGTAGACTGGGGTAATGATATCGACTGTATGAAGGTAAAACCCTTTAAGCCACAAAATGAAAACTTAACAAAAGATAATAAAAATGTATCTTTCACGATTCTTTTAACTATTTATATATCTCGAAGCTTACATGATAGTAAATATTCGTTTTATCTGAAATTATTTGACGGTTTACTCATTTCATCTAAAGTTTTTAGGAAAAAACCTAAAAAAATGGTATAGAACATTTTGTTTTTAAAATGAAAAATTTCTTAATCAGCTAAAATTATGTTTATCATGTTATCCCTTTGAAGTCTATTCTATGTGTGTACCAATTAAAAGTAACATTCCCAAAAATTGTGATTAAAGGGTTTTAACTGCAGTTGATATAAATCCAGTGAACATATGTATTTTAAATATGAATGAGACAGTATGGAGAGGCAGCGTTTAGTATCTTAAACCCCCCATTTATCACTCTACCATCGAATAATAATAAGAAGAAAGGTATGAGTGTATCTTTATATAGTGACCTGACGATTCTTTTAATTTAGATGGTCAAATTAAATTAAATAAGAGTTGTCCCTTTCTTATTTACCCCGAAACCCCTGTAGACCCTGTTACCCTTTCTGACTATAAATTACTTTTGGCACTAATTCAAAATTCAATAATTATTTGTACACATGTGTGTTATACTCTTCCATAAAAAAATGGATTGGGTATCAGAGTTCGCTGCCATTTTTGCACTTTCCCGATATAATGCCACAGATACAAACCTTTTTGTGCGGGAATACTTGCAGTTAAAAACATTTTTTTGTACTTGTAGCTTTTTTTAGTGAACTGTCATATTGCAGGGTGTAAATCACACAGGTACCTAATTATTATTCTTAGAAATATATTCTGGAATTACCCGAAATCTGTTCAAGTCTCAAAATAATGATAAAAATAATTTTATATTTATGTTTTTTATTTTATTTATTATTATCTATGAAGTAGAATAGTGAATACATTTGTTAATTTCTTTCTGTGAGATTATTTACTAGATACTTAAATTATTTGATAAAAAGGCAAGCAATACTTACTAGTGCAGTACTATGTACATTTGTATTAAGTTACTCTTGTAAAATAAAATGCATTTAATAATAAAGGTTAGTCAACTGATTTTGTAATTGCAATAAGAATATAAGTTTATTGATATGTATGACTTTTGAATGTAGGTTATGTTTGTTTATGAAACATAATGATAATTATTTTATTATGTCCGTTTTATGTATTGTTAACATATTTTGGAAATGGTATTATTATTTTTATGTGATGTTATTATTTGAAAAAAAAGATATGTGGAGGGCCAAAGCTTTTGTCCATATAAATAAATAACATTATTTGAAAGTACGTACGTACGTACTTGAATACAATGAGAAACTTTTCAAAATTGGAACCGATAGATATGTTCAGAAAATTATTTTA
Organism: Drusus annulatus; assembly: GCA_022651775.1. Classification (NCBI taxonomy): domain Eukaryota; kingdom Metazoa; phylum Arthropoda; class Insecta; order Trichoptera; family Limnephilidae; genus Drusus; species Drusus annulatus. Next base: position 487,604 of record JAGWCC010000356.1, on the reverse strand, counting down.
TTTAAAAAATATTTTTTTCAAATTTAGACTAGCAATTTTATTTAAAAATATTTTTTTAAATTCAGACTAAGCGATTTAGTAGGTACCTACATGTAATATGTTTTTACAAAAACAATTGAGTGACATTTAACCTTAGAATAACAGTATTGTTACTCTAAGCATTTAACTGTCAGATCTTTAGTTTTAGATTGATTACATTGCAAGTCAAGTTACATCTCGTGATATTCCATGAAAAATAACAATAATACATTGTATGTTTTCAAACGTTTGTCATTTCGCTACCTATTTTAAAAATAGTGTTTGTACTGTTTATTTGTTTAATGTTTCCATAAACATAACAATGCTTATTTAATTCTTATATCCAATTCCAAAACCCTCCCCCACACATACCATTTCTTGCACCAGATTTGAAATCTTGTAATTTAAGGTAAGGTTTTCTATTAGCAATTTTATAAAAAAATAAGTTGAACATTACAAATATTAGAGTGGATTTTTAAATACCACCATTACAATTTGAATGCTATGTTCTATTTTTTATGAACGAAATTTTTATTTATATAAGTATTGTTTTTTTAAGTTTTATATGCAGTAAAAATTCCCTCATACAGTTCTCACATAAGAAGTTTTCGCACATAAGTGTTGTTTCTTCAGTCCCTTGAAAAGCTAAATTTAACAAATGGCTTAATTGAAGAACCTTATAAGAGAGTTTCACTGTAATTGGTTAAAGATATTTATATTTATAGCTTGATTTTTACATTTGTTGTTTTTTTTTTTTCAGGATTCGCAATGTATTTTGGCTATGGGTTACCAAATAGCCTAAAAGACACTAGACCACAATATTGGAGGCTGTGAACGCTATCCTAAACCTATTTGATCTTCCCCTCTTGCCAAAATAAATACACCGAGAAACCATTTTTAGTAAAAACAAATAACAATTTTTACATAGCAGATTTTACTATTGCGTCAAACACTTTTTTATTCCTTTTTACTTACTATTATTTATTAATTCAATGTTTTATTCCATGTTTACCAGAATATTTTATTATTGTCTTTATTTATTATCAATTTGAGACGCCCTAGTTTTGTCTTAAATAATCCTGAAATAAAACTATTTTGTCATAATATTTCAAAAATATATCACATTGATTTTTTAGAATAATTCATGGCAAATATTATGATAAAAAGTTACAATTTCGCTTCTGTAAAGTAATTTTGCAGATATATACAGTGTATACTTTACATAGGGCATTTAGATATTTTTGTCTCATAATTTATTTTTACTAGTTACTCTTACATGCTTAATACAGAAAAAAATAGTTTTAAACTACTCACTTATACAGATAGGTACTTACCTAGTGATGAATAAAATATGCTTTTATATTTATAAACCATGCTATGAAAAAGAAATCACCATAATAAATAATTTGTGATTCTTAAATAATAATATATACCTACAAATATATTTTTTAAACTATTCCACTCTGTTCATTGAGAAGGAATCATCTTCAAAATAATTTCCGTAAAAGGAACCAACAAAATATTATGGTGTGCATTTAATTTTGGTTCGTTGTTTGGTTGTTGTTATTATGTATGGTAATCTCAAAATCAAATTCTAGTAGGATATTTTGACCAAATATGAATAGAGACTAATCTAAATTTATTTTACTTGCAATATGTATGCATAAGGTGTATAATATTCCCCTAACGTTGCAAGGAACTTAGTTTAATTTAAATATGTATTTTTCAAATGATTTATTCTCAGTGAATAGAGAACCGTTACCTAAGATACTTACTAAAAAATAATAATATGTGGTTTTAAACTACTCACTTAGTGATAAAAATATCTATTTTTTTATTAAATTTACAATGAAAAAGTCACCATAGCAAATAGTATTTATATATTTTTAAAAAGTATAATGTAGATTAATATAATTATTTATATTGCTACCATAGATTTCTGAAAACTTGGTACAAACTATTATGATAGTGATTTATTTTATATATTTGCCTATTTCTAGATTTTCAAGCAGTATGAACCTGTGTTTATTTTTAGTACCTACTTATTTGTCTACATTATTATTTTTGTGTATAAAGAAAATTACACTCCTTTTATATACAATATCTAACTAACTACCTCCTTTGTCTTCAATAATGCATGCAGGGAGAAATATATATATATTTTATTTAACTTCGAGATTTCTTTTGCTGTAGATTAGTTTATTTAAAAAATATACATCATCAAAGTGTTTAGCGCTGGACGCTTCTTTTATTAACTTAGACATTTTAATATTTATTCTAATTATTAATCATTTGAAACTGATTAATGATATAATCTTATGTTATTCCAGTAGCAAATTAAAACAATGTTTATCAGGGTCAGTAAACTTCTTTGAACAAAATTGTCACAAAACAAGCTTTACTCCATTTTATAATAAATAATGTGGGGAATTTGGTTAAGTGCCTTTACCAAAGCAATATTGTTTGAGATTCTATAATAAATTGAATTGATAAAAAAACAAAAACAATTATTTTCAGTACATTTTATTTAGTAATTTTTATATATGACTTCCAATTTGTATAAAATCAATTATTATGAATTGACAATTTTTTTGGAATTTACAACAATACTTTAGACCAGGGGTCTCCAAACTACGGTCCGAGGGCTACATCCGGCCCATGGACAGATTTTATCCGGCCCGCGGAGAGCTAGCATACTTGAAAACTCATTTTAGAGAACATATTTTTTATAGCAAATTAAATTTTGTTTACTGAAGTATTCTAATTTTATGTTGAATAATTATTAATATGACATCTACATTGATATGGTCATGGGCTAACTACTCATAACATTGTTGTAGGCTTATTGTTTTTGTGATAAGTAATAATATGGTTTTGGCCCTCGGAACTTACTGGAGTAATCAGTATGGCCCTAAGGCTGGAAAGTTTGGAGACCCCTGCTTTAGACAGTTAAAAGTTATTATAAAAAATATTATGCAAAGCAGCAGATATTCTCCATAAACAGTAATTATGAATTTCTTTCTTCTGTCAAATCTAGTCAATGTAGGCTCCTTAAATTTCCACTTAAGTTTTCTAAAAAGAGAGTTTATTACATAATAATAATAAATAAATATTTTATGCTTGTTATCGCAATGAAGAGTTTTTGTTAAAAATATACTTTTTTTGTACATTAATAACAATATATGTAAAACCAACAATGCATTGTTTTAATTTTTATCACAATGCACCATACGAGTATATACAAAGTGTAAAAAATAATTATGGTTTAAATAAATATTCCAAAGGTATTGTAGCAGCGATGTTGAATTTATTCCAGCCATGTCCTAAGTAAATTTTTAAAGTAGTAAAATTGAATCTGTTTTTGGACTCATCCCCTTTTTCCTTTTGAAAAAATAGTTGGCGATTCCGTCATATGTCCAGTCTAATGCTACTTCTCAAAAAGATAAAATTTGTGTTAATTTTTAGCCTTTTCAACTAAACATTTTGGACATTTTTTAGTGCATACAATCTGATGTCTATATATAATCAACAACTTACATCATCATTAAGGAAATTGTTGAACCAGTGTTTCAATATCATCCTCCGATGGCTCCAATATGGAGCTCTCCTCGAGGGCTATGGCAGAGTAGCTATCATCCCGGGTGCGGCGGATAATCTCACTCTCCGCCGGCGTGAGGGAGTACCGAGAGGGCAGCTGGAGCGTTACGGCAGGTATCAGCTTCAGGTTCATGCTGCAAGGAATATTGAACCTTAATTAGTTCAAGTGTTGACAGAACTTTATTAAATGGGGATCTTAGGAATAACAGGATGGGTTAATATCCTAAACATTGCAGCTGAATTTAAATGGCGGAGAGAAGTAAAAAGTAAATGGGAAAAATTAATTCTTCATCCACTGAAGATATGAACTGACGGAAGTGTATTGTGGGCGTGTCTAGTATGCTTAATTTTCCCTTACTTTGGGCGAAATTGAAAAAACATTTTCAAATATTGATATTCTTTCTTAATAGTTAATCAATTTCATTGGTCAATCTAGGGCCTAGGAGCTGAAAGGTTTTATGTAAATTGGCAACATCAGTTATTTTTCAAATCCGTATAGATCATACTTAAGGGATGATTATTTGTTCAGTGACCTCATCATACTCGTACCTCATGCACAGCATTTATTTTATATGGTACTTCGTACTTTCAACCTGAATAGTGTCTTCCATTTTAAAATAAGTATGTGGTGTATAAATATTCTTGTAAACTCTTTTTAAAATGAAACAAAATTAGACTAAGTCTGTAGGAATGCAGACTTAGAGTATACTAGAGGTAGCCCAAGCCAAGGCAGTGAAGTCAGTTTTGGACTTGTTTTTGATGATTTTAACATGACTCGGCGCACCTGGGCGTGGCTAAGACTAAGGCTACGGTATTTATACATCCATTCATATCACATATCGACATAATGTTTTTGTGTATTCGTATAGCCACTTTTTCACAGTATTTTTATCAACAAAAATATAGCATCTAACCTAAAAAACTGTTTAGTTGTGTCAAGTTTAGTGGCATAATAAAAAATGTGGGCGGAGTCCCGCCGTTAACCAGGACCTTAAGATCACTGCGACAGTATATAGAAGCGGCCCAAGAAATTTGTTGTCTCTTTCTCTCTCATGGTGAACGATGTAAAAACTCGGAAAAAGTGATTTATTACAATTTCGGATGGGTTGGGTAAAACAAATTAGCTATCCCTCCATTAGATTCTTACTCTGAGAATGCAGACAACGAGTACACGAACAAGGGCAAAACGATGACATTAAATTATAAATAGTTTTGGTTGCAGGCACCAAGAATTTATTGTAATAAAAAGCACCTATTGTAATATGTGAAATAAAATACAAACGAATAACCTTTTCGGTGGTTTATTAGACTTTGTCTTCTTGACCTTTTTCTGCTTTGCCACGCGAGGAGAGAAATCTCCCGCTGCTGAGCCCAGACGATACATGGTCAGTCTCTCTCCTAAAATCATGAACATTACAGAAAGTCATTAAGATAACTGCAAGAAGAACGAGTCTTTAACATGTATCGCCAGTTTTACAGATTCTTGGCAGCTCCTACCCATACCTGAAAAATATGCTTATCATTCAACACATTGTCCACGGAAATCCATCACTGCATAAATTATATTTGGCCACTCTTTACAAGAGACATTCTGCCAGCGATTTTACGCAAACGGAGGGCATTTGAGATGCGCGGTGAAACTGTTTTCGCTGTAACATATTTCCGTTGCATTGAAGAAATCCTATTTCAATTCTACCAATATACTCGTATGTTTATTGCCACCATTGAATGACATTACAGGATGACGTATGCAGTAATGGTTTGCTGTCGGCGATATGCTAATAAATTAGCTTAAAACAAATAGATAATATAGTATGATATAGTTGAAGAAATCATTTGATTATAAATATTTACTCAAGGGAAGCAAATGAGCATTCCTGGTCATCTTTTTCAGAGGCGGAAAATCTGATCTTTCTTTCCGGTCCACCGGAGGGTTATTCCACTGCTTTAGTTTGAGCTCAGTCTTAGACGTAGACTTGAGCTGTAATAAGATCAAAGGTTTTTTATACTCTTTTTTTATGTTAGAAGGTTTTATAATGAATAGCCCACCATGTTATTCGAAATTATATAGCAGCACAACAGTATGTAGAATAATTCAAAGCGCTTTGACTTATAATAATAGATGCATAACTAAAATAAGTCTTATAAATTGTGTTTTAAAAAAAATCGTTACCTGAAAAGAGATGGTATTTTGGGCAAAATTCGTTATTCTTACTGGCATTTTGTTTTTTTTGACGACCTACAGATTTTTACAAATCAATAGTAAAGTTGTTTTAATTTAAAAAGCACAAAATAGTGCTTGTTGTTAAAAAAATATCTTTGAAATAATAAAAGACAGTTGGTAGAAACCTTTGATCGATGTTTTGATTTTGGAATGTACAGAAATTAAGAAAAAAATATGTTCCCAGGTTTCGAAATGTACCAAGTAGGTACCTACTACTAATAATAATGTGGTATTTAATTGACCACACACTAGGTATCCATAAGCAGTATTTATTTTTTACACTATTTAATAATGATGATAAACCAAAATACCCAACCGTTTTTCTATGACCCTGGTATTTTGTTCTTGTTACAAAAGAAGGTTGACGTTTATTATTTTAATTGTGACATTAGCGCCACTGCGGAATTTAATTCAAATTCACGCCTTATTTCCCGGCGTTTTACTCGGCCGACTTCTGCGCTCCGGATACAGATGACGCATTTGTATTTTATTGTTTACACTATTTAATAATGATGAAAAACCACAATACCCAACTGTTTTTCTACAACCCTGGTATTTTGTTCTTGTTACAAAATAAGGTTGGCGTTTTTATCATTTTGATTGTGACATTAGCGCCACTACGGAATTTAGTTCAAATTCAAGCCTTATTTCCTAGCATTTACTCTGCTGACTTCTGCGCTCCGGATACAGATAACGCTAAGAAACGCCCGAAGTTGCCAACTTTCGAATTTTGTCAAAAAACCACAAATGTTTAGAAACCTTCTTTTCATGCTCTTGGTAATTTCGAGAAGAACCTTCCTCATGTCGGCCAACAAAACTGTAATGGGCCGGCCATTTATCGTTTTCAAAATGTCATTCATCACTCACTTGATTTACAAAGTGATCTGCTTGTACCTACCTATAATATGGGGACCTAAAATAAATTATCACAAGTCACTTTTTCAATGATGGATTAAATAGATTCTATCATCAACCCATTTAAAAAATAAGATAAATAGGTTTTGTTAGAAAATTCTTTATTCATAAAATACTTACAAAAATACTGAAGAAATTAAATACTATCCTGATACAGGAAAATTCCTAGGGCATGTATTTACAAAAAAACAAGATACGTACTACCACAAAGAATTCTCAAAAACAAAGAAAAAATAAACAAGTTAGAGAGGTAGGTAATTATTTAGAGATTTTTTTATTGAATTATTTCTCGGAGTACTCTTTCAGTTCCACGTCGATCATTTGCTTCAGGAGGCTTTCCATTTCCAACTCTTCGGAAACTGTCGTGAGGGCATCTTCTATCAGCTCTTCGGATATCCTGCGAAAAGAGAACCAAATCAAACAAATCCGAGAAAAAAGATTTCTTAAATTGATGAAAGAAGTTTTCAACACGTGTAATTGAGGGGTAACTTTCTTACTACCCTTAATATCAAGGAATGTTAGTGTTTCTACGAATTATTCGCACCCCCTTTGTGAAGAAATCTCGGGAAAAACCTGTAGAAGATTCATACAACTTTCCCAAAAGAGTATCGCATTGTAATACTTAGAAGGCAATGAATCGATAATCATTATATAACTCTGCAAATGAAGAAAGTAAGAATGAAAGATACCCGCAAGCAAAGTAGTTGCATTATCACAATCAAGATAATTAAACCGCAATTTATTTTGGAAGCAAAATGCATACTTTATAAAATGACGAACACAATTAAAATGTTGCGACGGTAAATGGGACAGTAGCGTGACCTGGTTCAAAACGAAACGATAGGCCATCACCCGTCACCCGTCACCATGCATGCAATGTCAATCGTTTCAAACCCACCCTAAATGGTGACAGTATGGCGTCACCCGGTGAGCTAATAACATCAGTTGGACTAACCTCGAGACAACCTCCCAGGGCCTTTTGATGTCAGAATTGGCGTATAGGGGGCTGTCAGCTATGTGCCTAATGAAATCCATCCTGTACTTGTGGACTGCCTCTTCAATAGCCTCTGGAATGTTGAATTTAACTGGCTTCTTAGCTTTGACTGCAGGAATTTTTGTCGGAATGTGCGAGTCTTTCGCAACATTAAACTTTTTTGCGTTTCTTTGAGTCTCTTTGTGGCTTTTCGTAATCTCTGCAGATGTTTCTCCCGCTGTTACGTGCACAGTTTTGGACTTTGAAATATTTTTGCAAGATTCGTAGGGTATATCATCGGTACATGAGTTTTCGATATCTTCTATGGGGGATTTGGAAGTTGGAGGTAAAGGATATTCGTCGTCGTGAGAAAGAATCAAAAGTTGGACGTTGCTGGAATTGTGGCTTCTATTTGTGGAGGTCTCTTTACTTGGGTTACTGAAAAAAAAACAACATGACATTATCCATAAAGTAGTACATAATTGCATTGAAAAAATAACAGCTGTTATATGAATATTATATATATTTGTCATCAAATGGGCAAGGCGCGTGTCACTAAACATGGTGACACGCGAGTCAAAGGTTTGCTATCCCGTCATAGATAAATAAAACCCTAATTAAAAGGTGGTCAAATAACTAAAACATCGGTCATTCGAAAGTCAAAGACAAAAAAAATGGCATATCAATGCTATTGCCCAAAAACCATGTACACATCGACAGAGTTAACTTTGCAGTCGGGAACGTCGCTACTGTAGATATTTTGAATACAAATAAAGATTTAAATACTAGCTTGCAAAGTTAAGCATGTCAAGCTGTGTTTTGTTTTTAGGAAAATCAAGTAGAAAACCAATTCGCACACAAAAGTTTACAAGGTTCTAATAGTTGAATATTCTATACATTTTTTTAATTGCCAATAGTAAAAATGTATGGCTAAAAGAGTTCATACACGTACAATCGGCCACTATTCTAGTACTGTATCAAAATATATCTAGCTGTTAGAAATAACAGCTAGATGCCGCCAACGTCTAACGCTATTGACGAAAATTTGCGCTAACAGTTAGATATTATTATTAAAAATATTAGTACCTACATACGAATATTATTCGACGCAATAAAATCTCCATACTAGCTATTGTATTAGCGTTAGCGCCAAGTAAACAAAAAGGAGTAGGAGTTTATGCATCGTAAGCGATATTATGTGTGTCTTTTATACTTTCTTACTAGACGTTTTTGTGGAATATCCTATCCGAAACGCGCGATACGTAGCTCAAGAGTCAAGCGAATAAAATAATGGGTAGGTAAAAAACGACGGCACCTAAAATGTAACTGTTATGTTAAATAATTCTCCGAATGTCACCAACATATCTAACAGCTAGATATTTTATAACGACGCATCGCATTGTCATGTACCTATTATTTTAGTCTTTAAAAAAGGTGTAAAGAGTGTGTGCGTCGTGCACAATATGATACGTAGTTTGGAACAATCTTTTGGTTATACTTCTTCTTACTGGACATCTTTGTGGACTTTCCTATCCGAAACGGCCGATACTTAGCGCCTAGAATCAAGCGACGAAAATAATGACAAGTAAACCAACAGTTGTGTTAAATATCTCCCAATGTCTTTTCATCGAGCTGTTATTTTTCAACAGGGGATTATTTTATAACGACGCATCCATTGTCATGCACCTATTATTTTAGTCTTTAAAAGGTGTAAAGAGTGTGTGCGTCGTGCAAAATATTATACGTAGTTTGGAATAATCTTTTGGTTATACATCTTCTTACTAGACATCTTTGTGGACTTTCCTATCCGAAACAGCCGATACGTAGCGCCTAGAATCAAGCGACGAAAATAATGACAAGTAAAAACATATCTAACAGCTAGATATATTATAACGACAATGTCTTTTCATCGAGCTGTTATTTTTCAACAGGGGATTTTTATTATTAAAACCAATAGGCTCGTTATTCATTATTTTTTTGCTAGTTGGTTTTTATGTCAATCTCTTACTCGTTTAGTTTGGCGCGTTTTCACTCGTCGCGCGTGCTTTCGATGTGTTTTTGTGAATTGAAGAATACGATTAATGGTGTAGTTGTCTAATGTTTATGTTTTGTTTCACGGCCAAAGTGCAAATACCTAGTAAGCAAATAAATTGAGTTTTAGTAGACAATACGACGCAATACATTATTTTTACTTTTTACTATTGCAGTATTAGCTCATATAATTCAACGTCTAGACTTAATAATAATAATAAATGGATAAATTTTATGGCGCCGTTTTCGTGGGAAAATCACCTCAAGGACGCTTTGTGTACTTATATGTAATTTAGAAAATATAGTATATTGGTAGTTTACCAAAAAATAGTCAACGTCGGCGTTATTTTCAACGGTTATATTTAACAGTTAACAATCGCCAACGATAACGGCGTTGGCGTTTTTTCGAATTATGGTTAACGCCCAGTACTACGACTATTCGCAGCGTCGTTTTTGTAGGTATATCGGTACTTACTCCACTAAACAAAACATATTGTGGAAGCCTTTCAACCAGAAGGTAAAAATCATTCAGGGTGGAAAAGTATCCACCCACAATCAGGTATATTAACTTGTACCCAAAATGGTAATGTCAACCTGTCTCGACAGGTGAAATATGATCTACAAATGAACCCAATCATTTCGGCGTATCAACACGCCAGGCAAACATATCGATACAAACACAACATGGTTCTGAAAAAAAACTCACTTTGGAATTTCTACTAAAATTAATTAATTTATGAAAATCTCGTGCAGAAAATGCGCTTGGTATAGAACTGCAAAAATATTGTATTTGTAGAAAATATACGTATCAATTTCGACATGTGCTAGAAAATAATAAAACTAGATTTTATTAAATACTTCCCAACTTCTCCGTCTCTTCCCCAGACTTTTTTCAGCCTCACAACATTCCCAAAAAATGGAGATGCCATAATTTCACTAGTTCCAGGCAATCGGAACCCTTGTGCGATAATCACATAACAACAAAATTGAAGAAAGTTTACGCATTTATATATTTTTTACAATCTCAAATAAAATAGAAATAACCGATTAGAGTAGGTGGATAATATACATATACACATATATGAATATACTAGCCTATATATATATTCAAAGTAAATACCGCACAAGAGTCCCAATTGCTCTCAACCGTCAGGAGTCTGTAAAACTATATTTCAATTGGGGGTATGTTGTGGCATGTGGGGGAAAGGAAAAAATACCTGGATATTCAGATCTGGTCGCAAAACACGCATTTATATATTTTTTACAATCTCAAATAAAATAGAAATAACCGATTAGAGTAGGTGGATAATATACATATACACATATATGAATATACTAGCCTATATATATATTCAAAAGTAAATACCGCACAAGAGTCCCAATTGCTCTCAACCGTCAGGAGTCTGTAAAACTATGGCATTTCCAATTGGGGTATGTTGTGTGGCTGAAGGTAGTGGGGGGATGTGGGGAAGAGGAAGGTTGGGAAGTACCTGGATATTCAGATCTGGTCACGAAACACGGCTAAAATTATTTCAAGCAACGTTTCGATTCTGATTAGATTACTCTGAAACGATTAACCTCGATTACTCTGAAACTTACCACAGATATCCTATATTTGTTATTATTTTATATGAATTAAATGTGTTATGACACATGTTAATAAAATAAAATAAATATTTGCGCAGGCCGGGTTTGAACCCACGACCTCTGGATTCATAATCGAGCGTCTTAACCACTCGACCACGGAAGTTGTCTGCATCTACAGTTTAATTAATTTATATAATTTATTACAATCTCTACCTCAACTAATTGAAGGGAGAATATTTATTCTAAGTAATAGGTAATAACCAACAGTAACCATCATCTACAGGTACTAGGTATGAGAGTATATCAAGCTATAATAGATAGGTATAGATTATATCACTTATCATAAGAAACCACTGTTGACATAACGTCACAAGTGTCTCGTTAGGCCCGCCCAAGGTCGCCCAGAGCCGTCCAAGAGAATGACGTCACCGCCCACCAATGTCGTTAATCTACCCTGTTGTTTGATCAATAAAACCAAAGATATCAGAACTTTAAACATAACCCATGAATAAACGCAGTTATACAACAATCTGCCTAAAATTAAAATTTGTGATTCATTTTAAGGCGATATACCACTCCAAAAACAAGGAGTTTGCCCGAGATTCACATATGAATTAATTCTGATGAATTTGTAAGAAAAAATATCACGTGCGGACAAGATTTTCTTCTTAAATGCGATAGATTAGTTATTTCCCGAGATATTCTTCGGAAAATATTTAAGATAATAGTAATATCGTCGCCGGAAAGGCAGAATGTCTGAAGCGCCATTTTGCGAACTTTACACTAGAGCGCTTTAAAGTTTGCAATAAAATGAATAAATAATTCAGTACCTGGTTGGATTTAAAAAAAAAGTTGACTCAAGTAACTCAATGCCCTCACTGAGTTACCTGAAGCGACAAAAAGCTAAAAAAAACCCAAACTTGTGTCGATTAAGTCAAGCCCTCCCCCAAACGGTAAATATATTTTAGATGGCTGAAGGGCCAAAAAACCATTCAGAATCAAATGAGAGTCAGAGCTTACGACGCAGAAAAAAAAAACCGATCAAAACTTCATATTTAACTAATTTTCGACCAAAGTGTCGTTTAAGCCCTTTTGCCTTTCCAGCGTACATATGTTCATCACAATAACATAAAATGAAAAACTCAGGTAGAAAACCTTTCAAGACCTGCTACAGCAAATTCGACCCTATGCCCCTCCTATACGCCTTGCAGCGAACGTTTGTTTTTTTAATCCACCTTTTTGTCGTGAGTTGTTCATAGCTCAATCGCCGCTGGAGAGTCGGCGGATAAAGATGTCGGATATGTGTCTGTGAATTCTTGATTTATTTTGACGAATAGTAATGAAAATATAAAGGGTTTTAGGCCCTACAAATGATTCAACTTGCAGAAGCCAACATGTGTGGAGGTATGGTGGGGGAAGCTAGTTGGATACTGTGTAGGCAAAACCGCCAATCGATTATTATTATTCCGTTGTCGGGCCGTTGGCATGGGATCCATTCCAACTTGCACACCCCCACTCCACACATGTTGGGTTCTGCAAGTTGAATCGTCTATAGGGCGTGTAGTTTAATAGAACATGTACGATATAACACGAACGAATGCAAATACATTTTATCTATTTTGAAGTATCCACCCATTTTTTTTCGGAACATTCATCACCGATTTAATTTTAGGGTGGAGTATCCTCACACTAACAATAACCTAACACTTTATTGAGAATAAATATCTACCTAATATAGGGTCCGCCAAATAACTTTTTTTTTTTCAACTAGTGCTTATTTCGTGAATGGTAACACTTAGCTCATGTCTGATTTGACAGATAATTAGTTTTATCCTTCCGCTGAGCGAATATGGTTGTGTATACGCTTGAACAACGCTGGGAAATATTGCGACATTACTTTGAAAATCATGGTAATGTTGCAGAATGTGTGCGAAAATTGCGTACGGTTTTTGGAAGAAGAGAAGCACCGTCAGCTCCGTATGTTCGTTATCTTGTGAAAAAAGTGAAAGAAACTGGCATCCTCATCGATAAACCAAAGCGTGAAAAGCCAAAAACAGTGCGTACACCCGAGAATATCGATGCTGTGGCAGAAAGTGTGCGTGAAGCGCCATCAACATCAATTCACCGTCGTTCTCAACAATTGAACATTTCGGAGACATCATTGAGACGAATTTTGCATAAAGACCTTGGTATGACGCCATACAAAGTCCAATTGGTTCAGGAGTTGAAGCCAACTGACCATCCAATGCGTTTTCGCTTCGCTGAGTGGGCCTGCGATCGACTTACAGAAGATGCCGATTTTGCCAAAAAATCATCTTTTCGGATGAAGCTCATTTTGATCTTGGCGGGTATGTAAACAAGCAAAATTGTCGTATTTGGGGCACAGAAAACCCGCACGCATACATTGAAAAGCCGGTACACCCAAAACGAGTCACTGTTTGGTGCGGATTTTGGTCCAGAGGCATAATTGGGCCATTTTTCTTTGAAAATGAGCAAGGAGCGGCCGTTACAGTCAATGGCGATCGTTATCGGGCCATGTTGAACGAATTTTTGTTCACAAAAATTGAAGAGGAGGATATTGGCAACATTTGGTTTCAACAGGACGGCGCTACGTGCCACACAGCCGAAGCTACACTCGATGTTTTGCGCCCTGTTTTTGAAGATCGCATTATCAGCCGCAGAGCTGATGTCGTTTGGCCACCTCGGAGCTGCGATTTGACACCGTTGGACTATTATTTGTGGGGTGCCCTCAAAGATAAATGTTACGCCGACAAGCCAGAGACAATTGACGCTTTAAAGGACAATATTCGTGAAGCCATTGGTGAAATACAGCTGCACACAATCGATAATGTGCTTAAAAATTGGACCGATCGTGTAGGCTACTGCATGGCCAGCCGAGGCAGCCATTTGAATGAAATTATTTTCCATTATTAACCGGAAGGATTGTACTTATAAATAAAAAAAGAAATTTGAGAAAATATTCAGTAGTTTTTTTTTTATAGCATTTTCAAAAAAAAAAGTTATTTGGCGGACCCTTTAGAAATGCAATAATACCAAAATAGATGTATATTGTACAAGGCATTTCGTGTTTGTCACACATTTCGCATCTTAAATAGTAATGAAACTTTCAAAAGCAGGACGATTCCAGCATTTCCAAGGCTATTGAATTCGCGTTCCTACCATCTACTTGTGTCAACATTGAAGGGGTTTTATTTGAGAAGAAAAAAATCATTAGTAAATGAAGAAAAAGTTTAAGTACCTTTAGGGTTAAGTGTGTTGAATCACTTATTTCAAAGGAATAGATACTATATCGTATTGTGGTGTCATATAGCACGGAGCTAACAGTTTTAAATTGAGGGTTGAAATTACATTTAAATATACCTCCATGGGTATTACTATTTTCTTAAACGGAATTCCAAAAGAAAAGAATGAAATTTTGAATAAAAGATTCGCGCATTTCTGCAGATAATTATTATGTAATTCGTCTCCTAAAAGGTAAAAAGCCACGTGAAATAATATTCAAATGTAATTTAAACTACAAAAAATGGTAAAAAAATTTGCAGCAATAAAGTCAAAATATTGTATTGCAAATTTCAAAATATTATATAAAATCAAGTTTTTTTAACCTTTAAACCAGGTGTCACGAATAACCTGAGTTGAGATAAAAGCGTACCAGTTTTATAGAATGGTGGAACCGTAAAGATTCCAAATAAATCAGTTACAAGATAACAATTTTCAAAAATTTGTGCAAAGGTACTTCTACAAAGAATAGATTATATTATTATATCTAGAATCTAGAATGAGTGGGTGCTTAGAAAAACGATCCGACGAAGATGATATTCCCAAGAATTATTTCCTGGTCTAGATTACTGTGAATTATTAGTCTTACATTATACAGGGTGTAACAAGACGTATCCGACAGACCAGTGATCCCCGTATGCAGATGTTTTTTTTCTCCGATGACATTGTTTTTCAACAAAAAAAACTTTCACATATCGCCCCAGGCTAGAACTTTAGGCTAATCACGTGAATCGCGTGGCACCACAGAGATACAGAGGTAGCCCAGCCAAGGCAAGTGAAGTCAGTATTGTAAGAATTTTAACTGACTTCTCTAAAAAGGCGCGGCTAGGGATTTCATAGCCACACCTTTTTTACAAACGTTTTAGTACATTAGGGTTGCCACAAATCATTTTAATTAGCTTGATCTTGAATTTGAAATAAAAAGTGAATACATGAAGCATAACAATTATATTATTGAATCATCGCTATTTTCCACGTGGACCCATGAGGTATAGCTTTTACCAATGGTGAAGTTTTGTAAACTGGATGACAGAACTTTTATTTACCTCTTTTTTAAATTACATTAAGTATTTGATAGAATACATTAAAAAACTTCTTTAATATCATATTTAATCGTATGTCGGTGATATCATACAGAATTTCATCACCGTTCAACCACTCGTTTTTGGCAGGTTTCCCATCGGAAAATTACTAAATACACACAGATCCATAAATTTATATCTTTAAAGTATTAATGTTTTGAGACAAGAGAATATTACGTAAGTGATCAAAGTTGTAAATTTTACATGAATACAAAAAGTGTGGTAATTACCTCTAAGATTTCTGTAGTATTATTTAATTATTTTCCGAAGGCCTAATCCCAAATATAGAAAAAATATTAATAATTTTCAAGGAAGTATGAGATTGATAAAAATGGTTAGTAAGATAGTTTTTTTTTTTTTTTAGTTTTTACATTTTATTTAAACAATAATTATTATTATTTTTAAATTATTAAAAAAACAAGTTTTTGTCCGGTTAAAATCTTCATTTGAAAAATGTTCTAAACAGACAGTACTGTGGAACTTGGGAATCCAATCTCCCCGCTCTATTGCACGAATCCAAAGTTGTCGCCTTATCTCATCTTTTGGGAATCTTAAAAATAGTTAATAAAAAAAACGTTTATCACAGCCCTTAAAACATACAAATATTGTACAAAAAACGTCAAAGCAAGATATGGGTCTCTCTCTGACACACACATATTCCCGCCCGTGTAAGTAGATAGAAAGAGACAAATATATATTTAAGAATACGGTTGTTTTTTGTGTAGCCGAATTGTTCTCGCCTACAAGTCTGAGATCCGGCCATTTTGATATAATTTGTAAACAAACAAACAAAACGATACCAAAAACACCATTTAAATGATTTACAAATACAAAACGTATAACATAACGTTTGCTTAAATAAGAGTGAAAGTTTATAGTTAATATAATGTATATATATACTTATATAGGTACTTGATTATTCGATAACCACGATAGTAACGCGCTGTCATAAATATTTTATAAACTACGAATTAACGTGTGAAAAGTAATGTGTTTAACTGATTTTTGATGTATTTATACATGCATTCATAGGACATGTCAACGTAATGCTTGGTTTATTTGTATAACCACTTTTTCACTGTATTTTTTCAATGTAAATATACGACATAACCTCAAAAAGCGTTCGCATAACAAAACCACAACAGAAGCAATATTAAATGATTTATATAGTCAACACATTTAACAAAACGAATAGCATAACGTGTACTTAGATAATAATGGACGTTTATAGTATTTATGTACTCAATGATACGATAATTCAAACGCGATGTCAAAAAATATAAAACACTACGGGCTTACCTGTGAAAAGTTATGCTTTTAATACCATTTTTGGTTGTATTTTTACATGAATTCACAGAGCATATAGACATGTTGTTTTGTTTATTTGCAAAACCTCTTTTCCACCGTATTAATCAACCTTATAGTAACCAAAAACAATAGATTTAAATTTAACGTCAAACCGACAACTTTGACGTTAATTGCATCGTATTGAATGTAGGCGGGAACGATAATCTTAGAACATCCTTACGTTCCGTTCAAGCCGTCAAAAAAATGTGTTGTCTCTTTTTCTCTCATGGTGTATGACGTAAAAACAGGGAGAAAGTAATTTATTATTATTTAGGATGGGTTGGGTAATACAAATTAGCTATCCCTCCATTAGATTCTTACTCCGAGCGTGGCACATACACTGTCCCTATCCCTCATAATTGGTCAGTAAGGGATGGTGTCAAGGAGAGAGGGGGGGAGGGTAGTGGGCTGGCCTATAGTTCTAGCCAGTGGAGACATGTGAAAGAAATATGAGGCCTGTTCAAAAGAAAAGGTGAATTTTGAATTTTCGCGGGCTGTGTACATTCGGTTTTCGATTTTTTTGTTGTTGTTATGTTGGTACACATATGTTTATCATATGTTAGCATTATCAGCCATTGTACCACTTATAAACACTTTTCAGAAGGCCGAGAAGATGTTAATGACGATGAGCGTCCTGGAGTTGTGGAAAAACAAATCATGGATTTTATTCTTTGATCCATTTTTTTCAAAAGTAAAAAAAATCGAAGAACACACAAAAACGTGACTAACCTTTCCAGTTGTCAAAAACAAACCACTGATCCAAAATGGCTGATAATGCTAACATATGATAAACAAATGTGTACCAACATAACAAAAAAAAAAATCGACAATCGAATGTACACAGCCCGCGAAAATTAAAAATTCACCTTTTCTTTTGGACAGGCCATGTATATTGTTCGCGTTCAATTGAAAACAAACGTCACCCGTGGCACATACACTGTCCCTATCCCTCACAATTGGTCAGTAAGGGATGGTGTCAGGGAGAAGGGTCAGGGTAGTGGGCTGGCCTAAAGTTGTAACCAGTGGAGACATGTGAAATAAATATATTGTTTCCGTTGAATTGAAAACAAACGTCACCGGATACCAAAATGATATACTTTTTAACCCCAAAATAAGCACTGGAATCGTTGCTTAAAGTCTGTTGAGACGTCCTGTTACACCCTGTATTCACTTTGCGGCGATGCAAAGTATTTAGTATGTGATTGCAATGAGTTATGGGATAATCGTTCGTAAAATAATTGGCCGTAATTAAACGCGATGAGAGATCACCCGAAGACAGATATTTGACTGTATTTACTTGTAAATACCTTCGTATCTTCTGATCTCATGTGAAACTATTTCCAACATTTTAATTACATATTGCTAATAAGTAATTACGCTAGTGAAAAACACGTGAGTAAATATTTATGCTAATGGATTTTGTATTCACGTGGGTAAAAAAAAGGCACGTTGAACTCACTTAAAGACGTTTGATAAATTCACGTAAAAGTATTGAGCAATATATGATTAAATCGAAGATTTCTTTGTTCTAATTTCTATTACATATCTATTACATTCGCTAAACACCTTATCTTCTTAGCCGAATTAATCAGGTAAATATTAAGATGTTCATTATAACGTATTCAGTGATCTAATTATTCGATTAAATTATGTATTGCGCAATAATTTTCTGCGAATTTCAACGCTAGTAAGGTATCAAGTAAGTAGTTAATTCATATGCGTGATGAATAATTTCGATAAAAAATACAACCTTTTTAAAAGTTCTTAATTATTGGAAAGTAAAATTTCTTTTATAAATCGATCGGAATTTAAATTGTTACATATTCCTTGTTATTTTACTAGGGCTTGCACCTTGAACAGCTTTACAATCCAAATGAACTGAATGCTCCCGTATTGCAAAACTTGTTTTATATAATATATAACACCACTTTTCATAGTTTTTTTTTTCATTAAGTCCCAAATAAAAATATTAAAAAAAAAACTCATGATATATTTTGTATTTGCGTACGGTAACCGATCCTTTATAGTAAACAAACCGCCCACTACAGGCGGTAATCTACTGATACTGGTTCGCTAAATGCGAAATCTGTTTGACCGACCGTAACCTAACATAACGACTGATGGGCAATTTTTTGTTCCTGGACACTTATCTACTCCTACCAGTTGATAGCGATGACGCGATAAACGATTGATCTATTGTAAAGCTACGACCATAATACAAGTATTAGATAAACTACATATTTAAAGAATATTTGGGAAGGAGGATTTTTTTCTTAGAATATCGTGAATAATCCTTCTGAAATTTCGCGGAACCATTTATGTATCTCTCTCCCGCTTCTCTGTAAAGGGCCATTCAGGCAAATTTTCAATTTAATAAAATCATTATTATTGTTTTTTAACGATGACATCAAGATATTTTCGTAAACCAAAATCTAATCAATACTTACTATAATTAGCATTAGTCACTAGGCACGTATTTATTACAGAGTCCAATACAATAATAAGATTCTTATCGACAAGGATTAGTGCGGCAGTTTTAACATGGTAGTAATAAAAGGATTATCGTTTTACTGATGATCGTAGGTCACATTGATACAATTTTTGTGATTAAGATTATATTTATCATAAAAATACGTGTACATGTCGCCGGATAAACTATGATGTAATACCAATAGACAAAACACCAAAAAAATAACTCGTACGCATATTAAATATTAAAATTAATCGGTTTAAGTACTTGTTGAAAGTATTTTTTTTAAATCATGTTAGCATTGTGTTCCATTTATAAAGTTGGTTTTTACAGATAGATTATTGGCGGTTACTACCCGACTTCGTCCGTAATTCATATTCGCGTAATATAATATTTCAACAATAATCGGAAAATACATAGGTACAAACAATATGGCGACAAAATGATAATATCTAAGATTTGAACTGTAATTTGTACTTCAGTGTGGTACATAGAAATGCCATTCTTTGCAATAGTAATGATTACATATTACCAGCGTCATTACGCCATGTCGTAAACAATAAACATCTCATAAAACCTGCATGCGGTAGCTTAGGACATCTTACGAGGGACATGTTTACTTCCCCAGTCGGCACCTTTTCGTGCATACATACGATGGCTAAATATGTAGCTTTGTATTAATACGTGCACAATATTTAACAACGTAATATCTGTAGTGAAAACCTTACTCATTAAATTAAATAACGCTGAGGAACCAATGTTGAACGTTATTGGTGAATTTATAAACCGAATCAGTTGATAAAAAATAAATCTCACAAATGAGCAGGAATCTGTTTTTTGGCGGTAGAGCAGGCGGGCGGCATTATATTAATATTATATCAATGCCACACATTGAACCAGAGATGTGATGAATCGTTAATTTTTTTAGAACTTTTATTTTGAGTTCGGGGATAAACGTAGTGAATAAAAACTTTTCCCATTTTCAATTCAAAAAGTTGGAATACGGATATAAAAGTAGCAAAAATTTTTTTCATATTTTCCATACAAACCAACATTTTTCAGATTTTCCATACAAAAGACGGAAAAAATATGTAAATGTAAAGCAAAAACTTTTCTATATAATCAAAAAAAAATACAGTTAGCTCCGGATCATACCTAAGTAAAATTATATCACTCAGGAAGAATGTATGAAATTCCAAAACTTTATTGTACTTAAGGGTCAGCACTCAAAAACATACAATTTTTGGCTTCCTAGTTCAAGCAAAACTACAAATTATTTATCTGTTAATTCTATACGGGTAGTTAAAAAAGTGTTTAAGGTTTCCAGTGTTACGATTCTTAAACAGAATTTTTTATGAAGTGCATACTAGAATTTCAAGAAAATGGTTTTGTTTAAACTGCAACATCTGGTGAATTTAAAGGATTACATTTAACAAATTTGTATTCACTGGAAACCTCAGACATTTTTTCTTACTACTCATAATAAATTTGAAGATAAATCATTTGCAGTATCTATTAAAATGCTACAAAGTAATGTTTAGTGTCATCTTGAGTGCTGACCCTTAATGCATTTTACTAAGCTTTAGTTTTCCACTGTGACGTACTATTTTGGTACCATTTTATTTGCGTTACTTTGTACCACCTATTACCTCAAAATATATGGATAAGTATGGGAGAGCCATGGAAGTATAATACAAAATAATAAATATTATAAATATATATTAAAAAAAATAATCTTTCAGTTGAAATGTTTATAAGTCCTCAACACGTGAAAACAAGTGCAATACCACTTTCAGACTACCACAACATAAATCACACTGCATAATGCTGTAACGGTGTCCCTGGCGGTGTCGCGGTGGGGGGTGTAGGGTGGGGGTGTTGGGTGGCAGGGGGAGGCTATTCCCGGAGTGGTGACCTACTGAGGCGGTGTTTAGATGGGAACGACTTAGAACCGGAGTTAGATCCGCCGGGTTAGATAATCGACCACTCTGCTGTCGCGTGAGAGTTTCCCCGAGTGGTACGGCGGGGGATACGCAACAATCGAGCCAACTTACAAGGGTAAAGCGGCGTCAAGGCGGGCAGCACGGAACAATCGGCTTTTTTCAAATTTAGAAGTAAAGGGTGGTTTTTTTGAAGCCTGACGATCAGTATTAAAGTTGAGAATTAATAGAATGTAAGCACTTTTAAACAATAAGTTTTCAAGGCTTTTTGGGGTTCGTTCCCTGTAATCACGCCAAAACATTCAAATACATAACAATTTGAAACACGAAAAGGGTAAAAAACATCACCAACAACTGGCAAGATGTAGGTATTAAAACAGAATTAACATGTATATCGAATTGTCACACTTATAAAGAAAATGCATAGTAAAAAAGTTTAATTCCAATTTGTTTTGTTTTTGTATTTTTATTTAGATGTATGCAAATATATTTTTTTCACACATCTAGTAAGAAAAACATTTATACATTTCACAATAATATAACAAAGCATATAAGGTTCCTATACAGCAGATATAAATTAAAATCTTAGTAATCATAGGTTTTTTTTAACATATTCACCACAAATCCTACGAAAAGTGCCAAGACTTGAGGCTTCTTTTAAGGCATTTTGAAGACTATTGAAAAGTTTTTGGCCTTTATAAAACACGCTGTTTTGAGTACACACAAGTTTCATTTTGGGAAGTTTAAAATCATGACAATTTATCGTAGGATAATTGTGAATATTTACATTATATATAATATAATTTATCAGATGTTTAGGGAGCATGTTATTTTTTAGCTTGTAAATGTGGTTACTTTATTAAATTCTTTAATTTGAAAAGAAAAGACAAACATTTCCGGGTTACGAATAAACTGACAATATTTGAAAAACTCGTACTAGTGTAAGTAAGTAAAATAAAAAGGGTAATATCGTCAAAACGCATAATTAAATGTAAGGAATGCAAAATATTGCCCCAGGGCTTGACAATCTGTCGCTACGCTACAGAGTAAAAGGGCAATTTTTGCCTATACTAATATTGAAAGTTAAGAACGAATGTTTAATATTTATGTAAACACTTATAAACATAATATTTTCAATTTGGGAACTTTTTGAGAACAAGTTTTTGAAATGTTCAACGAACAATTTCAATTTTTAAAAACGATTTAAATGTATTTGCCGACAAATAATTGGGACAGTTGCAAAGTTATCTTTACTTAAACTTAAACGCTTTCCATGTTTGAAGAATTACTTCACACTAAGTGCTATTTGTTTGTCTGCTGACTTTGTACTTATTATGGCAATATTAGTTATTTGACGTAAAAAAATAATTTAAAAGAACCACACCTTTGCATTAGATAAACCCAGCGAGTGACACACTTTTCGTGATAATTTTATGGAAAAATATTAAATTCTTATCGGGTTAACATTTATATGACTATTTATAAATTTTGAGCAAACCTATAAAAGTTAACATGCATGTAATAAAAATAATATTGTGGTCTTATAAAAATATATTTTTTCATTTCTTTAAATATGTCAAACCACAAAGTGATTACTTTCTGCGAAAATTTCTGAAAAAAAAAGTTCAACTACAGGTAGACGCAATCGGAATTGGCCGCTGATCGGTGGGTTGCTGAGGCGCCGTATTTGTTCACCTTAGTGTCTGTTCACGCGCCCAAGACCCATATTTAAATAGAAAAAAATATATTTCTGACCCAAAGTCAAAAGCGTAGCCAACTATGCTATAAATATAAGCTTTTTTCAAGTTTGTGGAATGTGCAATATACCGAATAGAACACGAATAGAACAGTGCCATAGTAAGGCTCTGGTATTTGAGCTCCCGTGAAATTTGACATGGTCACAAATCAATATTCAGCACAATTATGAATTTTCAGACATTTGCCACATCAAATAACGGTTCCAGTTCTCAGACAATTCTCGGCCCGTCAGCGTTTGATCAAATATCAAGTTGAGTTTTTTTCATCAGCCGTTATCATCTGGTGATCAAAAAACTGAATTAAAACTTTGATAAAACCACGACGGGTCTTATATTCGGCTGTTAAGGCTCAGCACCCAAAATTGCGCTAAACGTCACTTTGTAGCATTATAATACAAGCAATATTGCAAATGATTTATCGGTAAATTCTACATGGGCAGTTAGGAAATGTCTTAGGTATCCAGTGAATAAAAAAAATGAGCGGTTATGTTTTAAATTCAACAAAAAACATACTAAAATGTGAGTAAAAAATGCAGTTTGAAAACCAACGCAGCCATTTTAAAACGTTTTAACCTAAAGTTCCAGTATGAATTTCATAAAGAATTTAAAAGATAACAGTAAAAAAATGTATTCACTGGAAGCCTTAGACATTTCCCTAACTACCTCTATAGAATTAACAAATAAATTATTAATTTGTAGTATTGCTTGTATTAGAAAGCCAAAAAGTGTGTATTTTTGGGTGCTGACCCTTAATGGGGATTGTTATTTGAAGTAGCAAGCGGCGAAAAATTGAAAATGACCCTGAATGCCTAATTGCGATGATTCCAAATGTAACGGAGGTTTTATCGCACGGGTTGTAAAACGTTATAACCTTAGAGTATACAAGAGGTAGCCCAAGCCAAAGCCAGTGAAGTCAGTATTGGACTTGTTTTTGATGATTTTAACATGACTCGGCGCAAATGGGCGTGGCTAAGACCAAGGCTACGGTATTTATACATCCATTCATATCACATATCGACACAATGTTTTTGTGTATTCGTATAGCCACTTTTTCACAGTATTTTTATCAACAAAAATATAGCATCTAACCTAAAAAACCGTTTAGTTGTGTCAAGTTTAGTGGCAAAATATAAAATGTGGGCGGAGTCCTGCCGTTAACCAGCGAAAATAACCAGCTTAAGAACATTACGACAGTATATAGAAGCCGTCCAAGAAATTTGTTGTCTCTTTCTCTCTCATGGTGTACGATGTAAAAACACGGAAACAGTGATTTATTACAATTTCGGATGGGTTGGGTAAAACAAATTAGCTATCCCTCCATATATTGTTCCTTCAAGGTTATAACCGATAAAGCATGCATTGGTACACATGGCAAATAGCAGTTAGTTGTTTCAGGCTTCATTTGGGTCAAGGGTCGGGTTGGAAAGAGGGTGTTTTGATCTCGACCTGCCCCAAGGTCAAACATCGACGTGCAATAAACAAATGGAAAAAGGCGCGATTGAGTCAGAGCAGTAATATGGCAGTTTGCGGTTACTTCAATGGAAGCACCTTGGAATTGATAAAAAATCATTATTATAATATAATTCATCTAATGTGGACCGAGCGTACTGCGTCACTAGTACCTACACGAGGTGTACTATTTTTAAGACCATTTCCATGGAGGGCATGTATTACACTACTCGACAGTCAAACGCAAAAATCTTGTTCAGAAAATTTTACGAGAAATTTTACGAATATCCATTAAAGTTGTTCTCGTCTTGTAAATAATTTAACATTTACTTAGAATTATTTTTTATTGACATCTTTTGTTTAAAGTTACTCCAACTGTGGTATTTGAATAATATGAACAGCCTCACTTAAACAGTTTATCTATAGACTGCACGCCCTTAATGAACAAACAAATAGCTATATTATTAATTTTTAACATCAATCAAACCTTAAAACACACATTAAATGATCAAGATAGATAATATATCATAGATAGATATTAAAATCACGGGATATAACTTGACTTGCCAAAAAAAAAAGTTAGTTTCTTTAATCCACCCATTTTAAATACAGAATAGTGTAAGCTAAAATACAATATGTAGATACTTTATTAGGTAGGTAGGAATATAAAAATCAACATCTGTTAGAATTTTTAAAAGTTAACACTCGTACGTATTCACAAAGGTAATAATAATTAATTAATCATACAAATTTAAAAAAATGACAAGAAGGAAAAGATAAAAACTAAAAAAAGAGGCTATAAACCTAAAAGAAAGATGTTTTAATTGTAGTAAATATAAAAATATACGTTGGAATTTTCAAAGCATTATAAGACCAAATAACAAGATACAAACAACATGGAAAAAAGAGAGATAGATAAATCATAATAATAATAATTTAATTTAATTAGGCAAAATGTACTATAGAAATAAAGAAACTAATGCTTACGTGGATAGACGGATGAAAAATGAGTTTGAGGATCATATTTGTGTAGATTTCGATGGAAGAAAGAGTTGGGGAGGCCCCAAAAAAACGACACACGATCAAGCGATAAAAATACTTGATACAGGGGTCAAATAAAGATTCGGTAAAATAGACGAATACCCGGTTCACGAAAGTATAAAGGTATCAGTGTCTGCCAGAAGGAGGGTGTAGGGTTCTTTCCTCTTGACTAATCCTCACAGATAAACAAATTTTTCGTAAGTTAAGTAACGATTAGCTTTTATTGCGCTCGTTCAGGTACTTTCCAGAGAGACAGTTTCAGTATCGCCCTGGTGAAAGACCACCATTCAGAATCGAAACGTTGCTTGAAATGGCTTTAGTCGTGTTTGGTGACTAAATTTGAATAGCCAGGTACTTCCCAACCTTTCTCTTTTTTATTATTTTTTTATTTTTATTTGATTTTTTGATACATACATTTTTGTAAAAGAAGATGACAAAAATAAGCTTTTTATGAACATTAAGTAAAAAGAAAAAAATAATAATATACAGGAAAAATAAATAATTTTTTTTTAGAAAAAACCATGCATAAAAAAAAACTTACATATAATTTAGACATAAAAATAAATCGCACATAGGCAAAGTCAGTGCATGGGTATACTTGTGATCAGTCAAAAAGCAGTGAAAAACTACCTACCAGGGAATGCACATAACTTATAATACCCTTCTCCTTCCCTTCCCCACTTCCTACAGCCTCCATGATGCCATAGTCCCACTGGGTCCGGGCAGTTTAGACTCTAGTGCGGTATTCTCAAAAAGGCGTATTCGTACAAATACTTCTTGTGCAAAATATTAAATAATTTAAAAAGATACGAAATCATTTGGTGTAGGTACCTCTTGATTCTGAGCAATTGATTGGGCAACGTCATGTGGGATTTACTTGCTATTGCTTTTTGCACACGTCACCATCTGATTGGATATTCTAGGTCACGTGAGCCGGTCCAGACTGCACTGCAGAATAAACTCCGCGGCCCACGGCTTTTCAAAACTGCAATCATTGGCAATTTCAAACCTGTAATTTAGGTTCATTCTTCAACTCTATTATTTTTCGAGCTTGGGTTTGAATGATTAGTTTTTGGTGATAAACCGCAAAGATACGTGATCAATGCGATGGAGGACAATGTTATTAGGTACCTATATCAATAATTGCAGACGAACAGAAAAGGAGGAAAAATAAGGACAAAATAGGTGCCTAAACTTTTTTTTTTACAACTAAGGTTGAAGTGTTTCAAATTTTCATCACGTTTGACATTGTCACAATTCATTGATTAGCGCCATTTATTATTTATTGTTTTGACATTTGAAAGGTCCCCGTTAAAGGCTGATTCTAGGCCCGTTTCAGCTTTTCATTAAATTATGATCAGCTGACAAGCATAACAGCATGGCTGTTATGCTTTTACCCCTTATAGATTTTCCCTTGAATCTTGGAAACCGATCAAGATTTTTATATTTCTAATATACACTTTATCATAGCCATTTGAAATCGTAATTGGTTATTTTGGACTCATTAATAAGAACGTATTTACAAGCGTTGAGTGAATTGAAGATCGGGCGAACCACTAGTAAAAATATTAACTAATATTACCCGTGGAAAATCACGGGATGTAACCCGACTTGCCAAAAAAAAATATAAGTTGCTCTATTTCACCCATTTCAAATATATAATAATGAATGCTAAAATGCATTTTAGGTAGGTAGGGATTTGAAAGTTTATTTTTTAATTTGATTTTCTTAACACATTCATCGGATTCAAATTTGAAATGTTTATATTAGTACGTATGTAAGTATGTACGTACTCACAAAATAAATTGTGTTGTTTAATGAACAATTTTTATATCCATTCAAATATATTATTTATTAAATATATTATTTATTAAATATATCATTTTTTTAAAGTTCAATGCCCAAACAGCAAATAATGTTTTTTATATATTAGGAATTCACAATTCATCCGTATTGCGAGGAAGTAAAAAAAGGATTAATTGAAATGAGTCACCCTCTTGATCCTCCTCAAATCATTTCCCACAGCCCCCCAGAAGAAATAGGTAAACAATAGATACTTACGTCCCTAATTATATGAATAATATCGAAACGCGTAATATGTTCCATGAAAAACTCTAAAGCTGTAGCGTTCTGAAATTTCAAATTGACTGTTCAACAAAAGAAAACAAGACGCCATAACACATTGACATCCCTAGCATGGCGGGCGAAAAATACACAAAAAATAAATAATACGAAGCCGGGTAGTAGAGTTATAACATATTATTATTTGTAAAGCAAAAGACAATACGTCACTTTTAATTTAACCAGATAATTCAGGTTAAAGCCAGACGATCTGTTATATATCACATAGGTAGGTACCTACAAATTTATGCGTCACAATTCTATACAGAACTCACAGTGCCATACGGGTGTCGCAGACCTCAGTCATCCACACTCCAGCGTGGGCAGACAGAATGGCCTAAAAAGGCCACCTACCAAAAACTAACGAGAATAAGGAACACCAAGCAGAAATATCACATTGAAATGAATCATTAGTGATAGAGTCCACGAAGGCGTATGGGCCATTCGACTGGTGTTGCCATATCGGGATTAATTGCCAAAATTTCCGGATTCCAATAGAATACGATTTTTTCGTTGCCAGCTATGGTCCTGCCGACGAGAGATGCGTTGTAACCGCTCCATCTTTCTCATAAACGACGCATGTAACAGAAAGAGAGGTCACAGCGGGGCTCTTAGCGGTACGCGCTTAGTCAGGTATTATCGGTACCTGTTGGACGATATCCGTATACCTGGCAATCCCGTGGGCCTGTAAATGATTATTGGCTAATTTGGCGTGAAATGTTTTATATTTAGCTCGTGCGTCTGCCTACTCAAAATTACTAGTATGACTGTTATTCTCTTACATATTCAAAACTTACGTCACGAACAAAAACAATAGGGATCAACAGACTGCCTTGCTTTAAGCAGCTCCGGCACTGAGTCAAATGGCGCCAGGAGCTGCCTACGTTTTGGCCCCCTTTGAAATCATTAAAAAAACTAAAACCATCGCTAATTTTCTGTTTCTGCACAGTAGCTGGCCAATATTGTTTTGCTATTTTACTGCGTTGCATCGTTTCACATTGATGTTTATACATAAAATGAAAAACAACTTGTTTAATAATATTATACATGTAGAGCGAATGAACGAAGAAAGGAGTGTGAAAAGAATATATGATGCGAAAGTGAATGGAAGAAGAAGTCGAGGACGCCCGAGAAAGACATGGCACGATCAAGTAAATCAAATACTTGAATCGGGTCATGTGAAGAGTCAGAATAACAGAAGAGTATGTATGAGACGATGTATGAATGTAAATGAAGCAAGAAGTGTGTGCCAAGACAGAGTTGAATGGCGGTCCGTCCTCTCTGCCTACCCCTGCGGGGAAACGGCGTGATGGTCAGTTAGTTAGTTAGTTACAAGTTGTAATATTTATTTTTCTGACAAAATTATCTACAATGTTGATATTTACAAACATAATACCAGGGCATGCAAAGAAATTAGACTTCCAGAAAAGAATAAAGCCAACACACAAAAAAGCTTACTATATAAATGGATAAAATCTTATAATGCGCTGCCCGAAACCATCAAAATTACGCCAATCAATAAATTCAAAATAGCCTCTAAGAACTATTTAAATTACATATAAATAAAAATAATAAGTATTATATAAGTTAAAATATTATTAAGTCAAACATAAAATGGAATAATTAGATACTTAGTAAAGTTTAATGTACAAGTAACTAATTTAAAAAAATATAAAACTAAAAAAACAAAGCAGTATTCATATTATTGTTAAATTTATGCAAAAGTTATACTTGAGTAAGGAGGTAGCGGGGTCGATTCCCGAAACGTTCATTGAAGAATGTTATCATCGCTGGAAAGGCGAAAGGACTGAAGCGCCACTTTAGAAAGTTTCCACCAGAGCACTTTAATGTTAGCGCAATAAAATTCATAAGTCTTCTGTACCTGGTTGAATTTTGAAAAAAAAAGTTAACTCAGGTAACTTAATGCGACAAAAAGCTAAACAAAGTCTCAAACTTGTGTCACTTGAGTCAAGTCTTCTCCCAAATGGAATATATTTTTTAGATGGCTGAAAAGCCACACAAGTCTTCAGAATCAAACGAGAGTCAGAGCGATCGATGCAGAAAAAAACTGATATCATATTTAACTATTCTTTTGCCTTTCCAGCGACGATATGGGCGCTGGGCGTGTAGACGGACGCTTTAGTGGGCGAGAACACTTATTTGTCCAGCTACTAACTTGTAAGTAATTGGCTTAACAAATACGATGCCTCAACAGCGAGTCGTCCGAGAAGCATTTTCTATTTCACCTGCATAAGACCGATAGTTAATTTACGTTAGGAAAAATAAAGTCTAATGGCAGCAGAGAGTTAGGGTAGTGAGGGAATTTCACATTCATTGATATTTTAGTCCCATGACGAATCAGTCTTAGAATAAACGTAGATGTGTCTAATTCTATTAACATTTTCACATAGAAATATATAATTTAAACGCAAGTCTACCATTCAATATATTACGCACGTATTAGGTTGCATAATTGAAATGGCCAAACTCGAGACTTCTTTTGGCGTATGGTACTTTTATGGTAGTTTTCAACAAAACCAGCTCTGCAAGAAAAGCATTTGGCAGTAGATAAAAATACTTGCAAACGTGTGGCGTTACGGTTCAAGTATGTTAGTTTTGTCACATTGGACTAATTTCTTTAAGAATACGCCTCGGAATGCGGCGACAGAAATTGATATGCGAGTCATCAACCATTCAAAAGGAGTATCGTGTGAACGAAATTAATATTTAACTATGCTGTGTCGATTTTCCACAACTAATCAGTATTTTAGTTACCTGTAGACCCCAACGTATGCCACTAGTAGCTAAGAAGATCACAAATAAGAGGAAAATTGAGCTGAATTCCAATAAAAAAATATATTACTTACAGTATTTTGATATTTTGGTATTTTCTAGTTTTTAAATTATTACCTATTAACAAAAATAAATAAAAAATAATTTCCTTTGTGAGTACATACGACCGTACGAGTGTGAACTTTTCGCATTTAGAAATTATGTTAATTGAAATTATCGAATTTAAAAATAGAATCTTTTCAAATCCCTGCCTACCTAATAAAGTACCTACCTCAGAGCAATAATATACAAGAGAGAGCGCTGCTGTAGTGAGTTTTGCCGGACTCGGCTAGACCTGGGCGTGGCTAGGACTAGGGCTAGGGTATTTATACATCCATTCATAGCACATGTCGACATAATGTTTTTTTTTTATTCGTATAACCACTTTTTCACAGTATTGTTATAAACAAAAATATAGCATGTAACCTAATTAACCGTTGACTTATGTCCATTTATGTCGCATATCAAAACGTGTGGGCGGATTCAACGGAACGCGGGACACGAAGAACATCCGTACAATACTTTAAAGCGGTGTGATAATTTGGGAAATTTTGCTGTCTCTTTCTTTCTCATGGTGTACGACGTAAAAACCCGGAGAAAGTGTCTCAAATTTGTATAGGTTGGGTAAAAATAATTAGCTCTCTCTCCATATATTGTTACTCCAAGGTACCTTCCCATATTGAATTTTAGCAGACATTATTCTATATGTGAAATAGGTAACTAATATTTTTTCTTGGCAAGTCAAGTTAGATCCCGTAATTTTCACGGGTAAAACTAGTATACCTATACATAATTAATGCAATTTAATCATCTAAAAGTGTAGCAATACGGCTCTGCCTCACATGAAAAAACACACGACACATAATTGTTTGACGTAAGATGTAGGTACTAGGTCTGAAAATGTATATTTTCTTGCCTGAGAGTGTGAAAATGGAAAACGAATGGAATTAGTATTAATGACTTCAGTAAAAATTTTACATTTTAGTAATAGATAACTAACTCACTAACCATTACGCCGTTTCTCCGCAGGGTTTCATTCACATTCATACATCGTCTCACACATACTTTTCTGTTATTATGCCACTTGACATGGCCCGAATCGAGTGTTTGATCCCCTTGATAGTGCCATGTCTTCCTCGGGCGTCCTCGACTTCTTCTTTTATTCACATTCACGTTCTTCTCACACTCCTTTCTTCGTTTATCTGCTCTACATGCCTAATCCATCTAAGCGTTCCTTTTCTAAACCCTATTCATTACGCTTAAATCAGCCTTGCATTTATTCCGGATATCCACATTTTTGACACCATCATATATGGTTTTGCCGCATACGCTTTATGGATCTTATTTATACAGCATTCAGTCTACTAGATTGTATACTTAAACCGTAATATGAACAATCTGTATAAATAAGTGAAAAAATAACGCTACAAATTAAACAAAAAAAGTTTTATAATTACCTACTGTAAAAATCTAATAATTACTAAAATTATTTACCCATTATTAGGTATATGTTGTAATATGAAATAACTCTGAAAAATAAATTAAAAAACAACGCTATAGAAATACCTTTTAATTATGAAAGGCAATCAAATGCCTACGTGATTACTTTATCTTCATATCAATAAAAAAAAACTTATATTCTACAGTACAGTACCATGATAATATTACCCACACGAGGAGATTGATTTTGCCTTGGTCTAGTAAAGCCTATTTGAAGAACTCGAAAGTGATGAACGTAATTCATGCTCGCTTATATCTGTATATATATTTGTACGTGATCTAAAAAAACGTGTTTTCAGTGACACTGGAAGGAATGCCAGTTTTATAATAAGTCATTTACCCAAATATCGATGGTAAATTGTCCGAACTGATTGGCGGCGAGCTGCTTGCAAATAGATGCAATCAATATTATTGCTTGTCCTACTTTATTGACTTTGTTGACTGCTGCATTGGGTTCGACGAGTTGTCATCGGGTATCGAGTATGTCATCACATCTCTACTTAACGCAACTAGCTAGCTGTTTAATAATAATGTAAAAGGTAGTGTAATTTTATGTGCTATGTTTAAGCATCAATTAATTATTAATAATAACATTTTTGAAAATACAAAAAAAAAACATCTGTGCACGACTTTATTAGAGTTAAAATCCAACTAGTTTTTGATACAACTGTGTCACGTGAGAGAAGTAATACAGAATAAAAAGATATCACTCGAAAAATGACCTCCGTGGTTAAGCGGTTAAGATCCTTGGCTATGAATCACGAGAGGTTAAAATTTTAAATAAATATTTAATTTATGTTTTTAACATCATCATTTAAATAAACCATGGGCTGACGCGGAATTTCAAGAAGTTTACACCAGAGCATTTTAAAGATTTTTTTTTGATTTACAATTAAATTCAAAAGTCTTCAGTAGCTGCTTGGATTTTGAAAAAAAAAGTTAACTAAGGTAACTGAATTCTCTCACCCAATTACCTGAAGTGACAAAAAGCTAAAAAAAACCAAACTTGTGTCGCTCGAGTCGAGGCTTCTCCCAAATGGTAAATATATTTTAGATGGCTGAAAGGCCACAAAATTCTTCAGAATCAAAATAGAGTCAGAGCATTCGATGCAGAAAAAATAACTGATCAAAACTGCATCTTTAACTCATTTTTGAACAACGTGTCGCTTAAGACATTTTGCCTTTCCAGAGACGATATACTTTTACTATATTTGTGGCACGTTCCAGAGTAGTATGTAGATACTTCGACTATCGCCCTGGAGAAAGACCACCATTCAGATTCGAAACGTTGCTTGAAATTATTTTAGTCGTATTTGGTGACCATATCGGAATAGTCCGGTACTTCCCAATTATCCTCTTCACCACTTTCTTCAGCCTCACAACATACCCTGAATAGGGATGCCATAGTCATACTGCTTCCACATAGATGAGAGAAGATGAAACACTCGTACGTTATTTACGTACAAAAAACTTTACTATTTACTATTGGATATTTAAAAGCTTCATAGTTCATAATTTAATTGACGTTATCATTTGAAATGTCAGACAAAAATATCTGTGCAAGTTTCGTGACGCTAGAACTCATCTTTCGAGTGTTTCTGGTAGTGCACAGTACACACACAGAGATTATCTGCTGTATAGTTAAGAGCTATCCACACTGATTAGAGTATGGATAACAGAAGTGCGCTTGATTAAATATAATATCATGAATGAACACTCGCAATTAGTGAGTTGTATTTTTTTGATATGCCGTTTCTCATAGTAACGGGCATTACTAGGCCAATTAAATAGAAATCAATTACACGGAATCACGATATGTATTTTAAATCGTGATTAATACAATGACGGATAAATGGAGCCAAATATACTTAAATTTATTTAAAATAAATATGAGGAACATAAACATGATATAATTTACTAATTGGGGTCAGTTAAAAAAAAACATTTTCTTACACGCTCTTTCCGAAAAGACGGGAATGTTTCCACTTTTCTAGCTTCCGGCAGATTAATCTGAAAACTGGGCGATTACATAACTTGAAGACATTATGAATTATGAAAAGGATAAATAACAGTCTGGCAAATAAACGTAGGAAAAAGGAGGGCTCTGCATTCGTCGTTCTTTACATGGCAACACCAAGATGGTTCAAAGGTAAAAGGATGTTAAACTGTTAAAAACGCACTGAGGTCCAGTAGTATAAAATATTTTTTATCGAAGGAAGCAATCAATTTATGGCTTGACATTATAATTTAAATAAAAAATGTTTTAGTTTTAAGCCACTTTATTTATATACATATAACATTCGACCGGTTTCGGTTAAACTTAACCTTCTTCAGGAAAGTATATAAATAAACTGGTTATATATATACTTTCCTGAAGAAGGTTAAGTTTAACCGAAACCGGTCGAATGTTATATGTATATAAATAAAGTGGCTTAAAACTAAAACATTTTTTTTTTAAATAAATAATTTTCACAATGAAAAGAATATGATTCTACATCATATTCTGAAACAATTTAATGTTCGAAGTACTTATTTTTTAACAGCTAGATAATTGCATAGAAGAGTGTTTTTGAAATGTATATATTAAAGAAACCATTGTAATTTTATTTAATTTCACATGTTATTAATATGAAATAATTATAATTTTTTTAAAATAATTTTATACTACTCTTCAAAATCATCACTTTTCAAAATACACGAATACAGAAATGATTTATTTTTTAAAGTGAATTCACTATAAGAGTCCTTACTGCTCCCGACTGTCTGGAGCCAGTGAGACTATTGCATCCCCGATTGGGGTATGTTGCGAGGCTGAAGGTACTGGGGAGGGGAAGTAGATGAGGCAGAGGAAGATTGGAAAGTGTCTGACTATTCAGCTCTGGTCACCGAACACGGATAAAACCATTTCAATCAACGTTGATTCTGAATGGTGGTCACCAGGGTGATATTTAAAGTGTCTACCACTCTGGTTAAGTCGAAATTAATACGTTTCTATTATATAATTGCACGGCTGTAGGTAAGTTAATCGCGAATCGAGCAGACTGCCATCACCGGTGTAATCATTCCATATTTTTTTATAAAATTCGTAAAGTCTGCCAGAATTGTAATAACGGTAGTCAAGTGTGTAGATTCAACAGAATGCTGGCAGTAAATATCGGGATGGGGAGATTTGTGCGATAGATTCGGCCAGTAATAATATTTGGCGATGGGTGCCGCGCGCAGAGTGCCGCTGGAAGGGGAACCTCCCGAACACCTGACGCAGCCAATAAAACACGTAAACATTAAATTGTGCTAAAACAGCGAAACTTCATGGAATTGAGAAATTGAAATAATGTTGTTTTATGGTAACATAATAATTACACACGATGAAACAAAACAAATACGTTTTTTTCTGTATGAAACTTATTCTTATTACAAAAATTAATCACTCTAAAAAATTAAATCTACAAAAAAATCTTGTATATTTTTTTTAATGTGTGATTTTCTCAACGGGTAATTTTTGTGAGGTAGTTTTAGGACTAGGGTAGTTTTTCAACTTCGTGGTAGAGCGGTTCCTTGTTCTTTGTTAGCGGGCCAAGAAGTCTCGGTTTCAAAACCCGGTAGGTATAATAAAAATGGAATATATATGTAATACATTTGCGCCGCGTTCGAGAATGGAAGACGATCTCAGTAACACTCTCACCCTGGTGAGAGATCATCATTCAGAATCAAAACGTTGCTTGTTATAGCTTTAGCTTTGTTTAGATCTAAGTGGCCAGGTACTTCAGAACCTTATTTTTTTCCATTTTTACTTCCCCACTTCATTTAGCCTCACAACATTCTTTAAATTGAAATCGTAGTTGTAAGCCCTATGTGGTGTTACAATAATAGTAAATGAGATAAATAAAAAAACTAACACATCATATCGCTGTGCTAGTTCAATACTCTAACAAGTCAAAAATTTTTTTTTTTGACTTATGGGTGTCTTTTGATTCCTTATGTTTTAAGGAATCAGAAAACACCAATAAGACAAAAAAATATTTTGACTTATTAAAGTATTGAACTAGCACAACGATATTATATTGGTATTTGATGGGTTGCGTCAACGATCTAGGTAAGAACACATCCCTTTGAAACGTAAGAAAATAAACAAATGAAAACATACTAGCAAAAACTGTAACTTAAGCTTCTATTCAATGTTTTATTGGATTGCTTTGTGGTAAAGTTACGATTATCTGACAGTATAAAGGCGCAAACATTGCGATACACAATGATCCGATGATAAGGAAGCATTCGTAATTATGCAAATAGTAAACATCAAGCATATTGCATCGTTGTTTATTACTTTATTAGAAACACGTGTCCATCTATATATATTTCTATTATTGAGAATTGAGAATCCCCTTCTTTATATTTCTATGAGTTCTATTTATTTACAAAAGCGCGGTGGTCCGAGTCAGGCCAGGTGTAAGAAAAGTTTAGCAATCGCTTTGATGATTCGGTCCAGAAATACCGCCGAGGGAAAACGCTGGGTGGAAACACTCGGGAAAGTTCAATAATAATTCACGGAAAGTAAACAAAAATATCCAACGGGATTGGAAAGCTCCCAAGCGTGAGCTCACCATAATGCTTTCAAACGATCCTATCACTTTGGTTGACATCTAAAAAGTACTAAACGAACTGTGCTTTCAGTGTAATTTTTTTTTGGTGTTTACTCTCTCCCAGTACGTACTGATGCGTAATTACAATAGAAATTCATTTCAGGACTTGTATTACTCACGCTTCGTCGCCCAGCATCCATGCATAATTAATGGCAGATTAAAGAGATTAAACAACTGGGCTGTGGAGCGAATTGCAAAAGTGAACCCACACCACATTATTGTATTATAAAATTGGCGAGTACCCGGAATGCTTTGCAATGCCACTCAAAGAAAGATTTTTTAAAACAAAACAAAAAACTACAGAGCGGTATATCTATGGGCTAACCTAAATAGAAAATTGCTGGTTCAATGTTTTTTATATTAATTTTAAAACTTAACAGCAAAAGTTTTATATATTTGATTTCATTCAAACTACTTTCTAAACTTTCACTTCACTAATAAAAAACAAAACTGCTGTTTTCAGCGAAATCGGTTGAGTAATTTTCGATAAAATCGAAAACAAACAGACGAACAGACAAATAGACAAACAGACAAATATACATTTTTATATATAGAGCTATACCTAACTGAGTAGAAATATTGAAGAGAGTGTGGAAGCCAGAGTACAATGAAGTTGTTATCACGACAAATGTATAAAGTGAGACCTAGTTCTATTAATAACCAACATGGAAGGTCCACACATATAGAACTAATATATAATATTATATTTTTAATTATAAGAGCCGGAATCTTTGGACTGAAATAAAAAAAAAAAACACTTAGTGAATCGATAACATTTATTTAAAAAATAGCGACAAATATGATAGTTTCGTCTGAGACATTTTTAAACTTTACGCTTATATTGTTTAGAACACTGACCAATATATTTTATCAGAAACACAGCGTCGAATTATGCACAATTTTACAGAGGTATTTTTGTAACATGTTGAGATATTCGTTGACGAAGTATTTTAAATTGATAGTAATTGTAAGTAAAGTGTGATATAATATTGGATGTATGGTCATATTTCCAGTGATGTCATGTAGCAAATTCCCGGAAACCTTTTGTTAAAAATTTGAAAATTTTCGAAAAGTTGACGATAAATCATATTTTAAATGTCTTCGTAAATAAACTTTCGCTTGCCAGCAACGTCTTTACAAATTATTGAATAATATTTTGAGAAAAGATAAATGGTAAATTAAATAGAAACGTTTCCTTGGATCTCTATGGGATCATGAATGTTCACTACCCTTAAACAACTTATGGTATATTTACTCATTTATATACAGCATTAATAACCATAGATAAGCTTAAAATGAACCTCATCCACTATTATTCTTCAAATTGCCATCATAGTAGGTACCTAATGCAATTAAAACATCTTTAAAATGATATGATGACAATTTGATTTTTTCCAAAGAATAATGCTGTACAGAAATTACTAGATAAGTACCTACTATAATGACAATTTTATTTTTATTTTTAAAGAATAATGCTGGATGAGGTTCACCTTAAGCTTATCTATGGTCACTAGGGCTGTACAGAAATGACTAGATAAGTACCTTCTATGATGACAATATGTTTTTTTTAAGATAATGCTGGATGAGGTTTACCTTAAGCTTATCTATGCTCACTAAGGCTGTACAGAAATGACTAGGTAAGGTACCTACTACGATGACAATTTGTTTTTTTTTAAAGAATAATGCTGGATGAGGTTCACCTTAAGCTTATCTATGGTCACTAGGGCTGTACAGAAATGACTAGATAAGTACCTTCTATGATGACAATATGTTTTTTTAAGAATAATGCTGGATGAGGTTTACCTTAAGCTTATCTATGCTCACTAAGGCTGTACAGAAATGACTAGGTAAGGTACCTACTACGATGACAATTTGTTTTTTTTTTTTTTAAAGAATAATGCTGGATGAGGTTCACCTTAAGCTTATCTATGGTCACTAAGGCTGTACAGAAATGACTAGATATACTATACATTGTTTTAAGGGTGGTGAAAATTCAAGATCCCATAGAGAGATCCAAGGAAATAATTCTATTTAATTTGCCATTTATCTTTTAAGATGGGTTTGGTTTTTGAAACCACAGTATAATATATGTTGGAAGATTTTGACACCACTTTGAAATACCTATTTGGAATGTTTTCAATCTTTACCATCTACTGATGAGAACTCGATGTTAACCGATTTAACACAATACATACAGATTACTTGTTTATATGTAGTTTGGCGTTGTTTCTGAGTTTAGTTGAGATTAATTTGACGCACGCAATCGGAGTGTGATAGTTGATGATGCTAATAGTGCAAGTGTAATAATTTGCAAGAAGTAGTTGTTATGAGAATAGAATATAATATATGGGTGTCTGGTGCATAGACGGATCATGAGAGCAGTCGTAGATCTGCCCACTGCCCACTTCTTCACTGTTTTGGATACGGTTCCAAAAAAACAATCACCCACAGGGCTACCGAAAATAGTACTAACTTAAAATATTAAATATGAAAATGATGCAATTGGTGATGTATGAGTGCATAAGATGATATCTAAAGCGATATATAGTTTTCAATGTAGGCAGAGAGGATAGTGTGCGATACAACTCATCCCGAAAGAAAGGAAGATCCTTCTTTCTAAAATGCACCTGCAGGTATAAAACGTTCTAAAGTTCTGCTAACATCGTGATGAAAGCGTTTTGTGAGAAAATAAGGGTGGCCAAATATATTTAAAAAAAAAAGTTTGTTTTAAGCAATATATTTAAAAAAAGAGTTAAATGGTTTTGAAAGAACCCTTCCTTCGTCATGACAAAACTTAAACTAACTGCAAATACAGAAATAAATATAACTAATTATTGAATGTTGGAGGGAGATATCATAAGGGGTGCGTGGAAAAAATGCAGCGAATAACGAGAAACCTCTGGTTGCTAGTTTATTTTGAAGAAGGAGAGAACCGAAGCTGGTCGACAGTCTGAGTAAATACAGTGATTAAAATAAAATACTTGTTGATTTTTAATTTAATTATGGCAAAACACAAAGCAACTGCATTTAATCAACACACAAAAATATATACTGCGAGCCGGTATTGAAATTTGCACAACAGACTGGCATACATACCGACATACGCATGCCATGTGGCTTGGATGTTGATAAATATCTTAGGTGAATTAGCATTAAATGTGGCCAGCCCTGGTATTCAGATATGATCTGTCCATATTACGGGAGTTGGTGTAACAGCTTGCCCTCTACTTCAGCGTTCAGTATTGGTCCATCGAGTTGTCGGTTAGTACGTCCTCTCATCTCGTTCAGTCGGTGATCCGGTGTTATACTTGTCGCGCGAACCTCACCCGTGTTACTTGCTACTCCACTGTTAGGCGCAGGGTCAAAAGGTGAGCAAAAAACAAACAAAAACTTCAAGAACAATATATAAATAATTTAACATTTTAGCACGATTCACATTATGGATGCTAACAAATTTAAATAATTGGTATTAGAAATACCAAGAATTTTAAATAATTGGTATTGAACAAAGCTTAAAAAAATAACAGAAAAAAGTTCCGAGGGAAGATTTAATTTCTCTGAAACCAGTCAGATGTTAGAAGTATTGGGGGCCTACTGCCTTAGTTTACTTAATACTGGCAATTCGTATCCTAGCTCAGGATGCATTTCATCTGCTACCCTTCGGGTAATAAAAAAACGTATTAATCACATGGTAATGGTAACATCACTTGATATTTACTTTAATAAGTAATAGGTAAATAATAAGAAGTTCATATTATTTTATTCATAGTTTAAATTTAATAATGTCACTATAAAATTCTGCTGGTTTTCAGATTTGATTATTTTACTGTGACAGCTGTTTCTGTGTTAAAAGCCTTTATGAAACTGTAATGGCTTAATGGCTTTGACGGTTAAAACTAAAAACTAGATAAGCTTAATAATAACATTATATTTAGTTATTTTTTCAAGAGTTCGAAATAATAATGATCAAATATTAATAAATTTACTAATAATTCCATGACTATTAACAAACTATTTGGTGACTTGAGTGAACATCAATCAAAATGCATTTAAATGAATGTCAACTTGAACGTTTTGATTCTTAAATTGTGATGGATTGGCAATAAAAATACCATATTATGTTTTTGAATAAATTACTCGCGTTCATATGGCGGTCTTATATCATTAAGTAAGCCATGTATGCGGTATTTTTTAGAAAGTGCACAGGTTAGCTGTAATATTTATTGATAACACCTGTTTGTGTTTCTTATTGCGAAAAATATAGTACAAGGCATGTTAAATTTAAATACGTGTTTTTATAAATTATAAAGAAATACACGAGGTATTAATTCGAATCATGAAAAGTATTTAAAGTTTTTGTGTTTAATTTCCACAACAAAAATATTATTAAACGAATACAACTTTGTAATTATTTGACAGTTAAATAAAGCCTGCGAAGGGTTGACGTTGGTCATGCAATAAAAACTAAACAAAATTTAATAATAAAAAAAATCGGAAGGTGTGATAAAAAGTGTAAAATAACTTATAAATAAGAATGATTAATTATACAATATACAACCGTTTGGATCTTACAGCGTTTTAGAATGAGCTAATTCATTCATTTGAATAATGGTCAAATATAATTTTAAAAATCATCTTAAAATGAGGTGCTTGGCTGAATTGCATTTAAAAAAATAAATATATTAAGAATTACCCATTAACTTACGGAGAAGAAAAGTAATTTCGTATTTTACTGGTTCAATTCAAAACGATGAACTCTGATGACTCTTTAAGTTTCGAGTTTGCAATTAATACAACGGCTACACAAAAGCTAGGTCGTGCTTTTTTCAAAATAAGACATTCGTAAATATTTACAAAAGCTTGTGATCTCTCATTTTGTTGTGTACATTAAACTAATGTCTTTGCCATCGGTATACCAGTTCTAAATGCGAAGTTGTGGTTGAGAAAGCAAATGGACGCTTTTTATTATTGAAAATATGATGACAATTTCTGTCAGGCTGCCAGTTGGACGAAAAGTCCATTGAACAGAGGTGACCACCGTCTAGGGTTTTAATGACGATAATAAATAATAAAGACAGAAAAAAAATCTAGAAAGACTTAATTTGTCAAAGCGAACATATTTTTCCAACTTATTATATTAGGCACATTAATAATTCTTAGGGAAATTCGAGATTTTAATGCGTTCCAAAAATAAGCGATCAATAAATCTTCGTTTGATCATGATTTCACTATTAGATACTACAAAAAATAATACAAACTCTCCATAATGATTGGAAAATAAATAAGTGGAAGATATTGGAATATTAAATTTGGATTTTATTTTTTTATTTTGTGTCCAGTCTGGAATCACAGCGCAGAATACATTTCTCATTTCAACTAACATCATTTACGTAATAAGGCAAATGATTAGACCGGGTCGTCACTTCCGGGTAATGGCTGAAACCGTAGTTTAGCCAACATAATATTTTGCCAAAACATCATATTTTTAATACAGGTCATCAGTCAAATGATAATTATTTCTATTTTTATGGATGTTTACGATACCCCCCATTAGACATACGTACACTTAAAGACAGAAATATGACATAAATTTACAAGTTTTAAATATATGATAGCGAGAAAATAAACGAAACATAATATCGTCGCTGAAGAGGCAAAAAGGCTTAAGCGACACTTTGGTCAAAAATGAGTTAAATGCGCAGTTTGCATCCGTTTCTTTCTGCATCGAATGCCTGACTCTCGTTTGATTTTGATAAATTTTCTGATGCATCAGCCATTTACAATATATTTACCAATTGAGAGAAGTCTAGACTCAAGCGACACAAGCTTGGGACTATTTTTAGCTTTTTGTCGCTTCAGGTAACTCAGTGAGAGCATTGAGTTACCTGAGTTAACTTTTTCTTTAAAAATCCAATAATGTACTGTACTGAAGACTGAATGAATTGATTTGAATTTAATTTGAATTGAGTTTAATTGTAAAAGAAAAAAAACTTTAAAGTGCTCTGGTATAAACTTCCAAAATGGTAGAAAAAATATTAGAAGGTGGTTAAAAAATGTATAATTTTGGCTACGTAAATTACGGCTACTACGGATGAAAAAACTCAGCCATAATAAGATTGAGACATAACCACGAAAAGTTAACTTCCAACTCTCATGAGTCATGAAAGAAAGCCGCATTGTGTTGAATGTTGACACGTTCTCACATCACGGGCAGCGGTATAAATCCCTCGGCCTACATCCCAGGCCGCGCCAAGGGCAACACTCAGTCAGAATACTGGAAGTCGGAAATAGTTCAGTTTTAATGAAACACACAAGTTCCAAACTGTAAATCACAAATATGTTTGTCTGAAGCAGCAAAAACTTTCAAACGGTCATGAAATTTGCACAACTTTTCCTGAAACCCAACTCGTAATATGCAGTTTGTATTGATAAATATATCCATTAAACTGTGAAAAAAATAAGACCTGATATCGAATTTCTATAATTTTATTTGTTTTGTTAAGACAAACATTCCTGGGTTGCGAATAGCGAATAACCTGAAAATATTTTACTGATATAGAATATGTTGCTTGAGTAATGATGAAGGACTTAGATAGCAGAGGATTAAATCCGCAATGCCGGTTAGAAAGTGAGAATACGACGCTTTGGACCACTTGGCTAATAAATGCAGTTTAAATTCAAATCTCGAGCGAAACCGGGTAGTAAAGTCATTTAATTTTTCGTGTTTTTTGGCGACTTTTAATTGAGTAAACAAATTTTAGAAATAACACCCGGGTATCAAATGGGTCCGCGCCAAGACGAATCAAAAGCATAAAAAAAAATAATTCATGCTACCTATGTGAAAGTGTGGGTGAGGAATAGAATTTACGCTTGCGGCGATAATTCTCTCCGCTTACCTCGATTGATACTAGGATGGATGGTTGGAGGAATTTTTTGCTACCCGAATGAAAATTAGTAAAGGAAACA
Source organism: Drusus annulatus (assembly GCA_022651775.1). NCBI lineage: Eukaryota > Metazoa > Arthropoda > Insecta > Trichoptera > Limnephilidae > Drusus > Drusus annulatus. The sequence goes on along the minus strand of JAGWCC010000356.1, from coordinate 443,814 downwards.
TAACATTTTTAAAATTTCTCCACCTCTCTTCGACAGCAAGAACTTGTCGTCAACAATTCTTCCCGACCACAATCTTACCTCACCGCTTGACTGGAAAATCTTCGCAGAACAATATCATTTTTTTACGATAAATTTAACTGAATTCAACAATCGATTAAATTTTTTCACATTATTTATCCAAAGTGCTTTCGTGTAAAATTTTACCACTTATTTCGCAGGTCGTTTAGAAATTGATACAAATATACATAGCCTGTTCAAAAGAAAACGTGAATTTTGAATTTTCGCGGGCTGTGTACATTCAATTATCGTTTTTTTTTTTGTTATGTTGTTACACATATGTTTATCATTTTTTGTTTATCTTTTGAACAGGCCTCGTAAAGTTCAATAGTGTGTTTTGAGACGATTGATCCAATGTAAACTAGAAAGTCATCAATTTACAAAGCCGGATAAGTCATATAATATTATCAAGTAAATTTATTTCGCACAATCGTGGTAAAATTCTTCCTCGTTTTCGTAACTATTTTTTTTTAACATGCATTCCTGTACATTGATATTAATTAATAATTGAAATATATACATTGCGGATGACATCTCTATCATTATTTTATCAATTTCAGGGAGGATTCATTCAACACTTTTAGCACAGGAAAAATTTCATTTATATATGACTAAAATTGGCTGTATAGTCATGCTGCATGATAAACACAACCAAAAATTATGTTTTTTCTAGATTCCTCTAACGGTTTGAATCACTGGTGTGATAATCTCTGTCTTTGGAACACATTGACCGATGAACAATATTATTGTTTATCAGATAACTCGAGAACGGTTTTATCATAAAGATTGAGTTGTTATTTTATAACCAAATTAAAACCTAAATACATTATTTTTACTAATGTTTATCTATTATCTATCATTAAACCGCTTAACTGTTTTTTTTTCAAGAATCGCGTTACTGACACTGTGTAACATTACCTAATATTATATTGTGTTTCGTGTATTTTCTCGCTGTAATATTTTTACAACTTGTAAATTTATGTCATATTTCGGTATTTAATTGTACTTATGTCTAATGGGGGGTTGGAATTATCATTTGACTGATGATCGTGATTCAACTGGAGTGTTGCAGAATTCTCCAGCGTGATATTACAGTGTATTTTAATCAATAAAACAATTGATAATACAAAATTAAATAATAAATTTGTATTAAACCAAAGATTTTATTTTATTTTTTACGACCGACCGGTTTCAAAATTAATAGTCATATTCTTAATAATCAGATAAATTTGTCCAATCGTCCAATATTAGGTATATTTCCTGTAAACTCATAAAAATTCTCATAATTCTTTTATCTTATCTTATACTATTCACCTTCTCAGTTAACGTTTGGCATCATTCATTTTATATTATCTGTCTCTTTCTCTCTGTTCCTTTGTTAAAATTTTAAATATTATTCTTTTGTTTGCTCACTGTTTCCTTATTTTATTTTTTGTTATCCCTCCGTACGTATATATAACCGCATACTTTGTATTTTTTGTTTAGTTTAATTTTGTACCCCGATGATGCCTTTAGGCTAGTTGAAACCGTTCGATAATAAAAATAAAACCTGTTATCTTATACAAAGTTATTATTTTATTTTGTCATTATTTTTGTTATTTTAATCAAATATGTCAAACCACAAAGTGATTAGGTTCCTCGAAAATATAATCAATAATACATTTCTTATGTTCTGAAATAGGCGCCTTCATATTTTTCAACGGTTTAAGTCAAGGTCAAATTAATATCTACAGGTACGTGATGAATGTCCAGAATTCTAAAAAATATATTTCAGTAGTGAAAGACCACTACACGTTTCAGCTTCACAACATACCCTTAATTAGGGATTCCATAGTTCCACTGGCTCCAGGCAGGTGCGGCAAATACACATAAAAAACTCTAGTAATGCAAACAGCACCAAATATCAGACATCGTTAATGTTTTTGACTACGAGCTTTTCTGCAAATATTATCGTTTTAAATCATCCGTAAAATAAGAACAGGTGTAAAAATTTGGAGGCCTGTTTCATAGCATAGGTTCTATGTTTATAAAAAATATATATATATATTGTGTCATAGGGTAGGTAGCAGAGGTGATGACAAATTAATGAACGTGGTAAAAACCAATGACCCTAAAATGCTCAATATTAGCTACTGTAGACCCGACAAGAGAAAAAGTCACGCAAAACCGGTGAAGATGAATAAATACAATCAATTGTTTTGAAGGGCTTTCAGTAGAAAGTAAAAAAAGCTGAATAATTCCCTTTAATTCGTATAAAGGAGAAAACCCGATTATGCAACCTTGACCTGCCAGTGCCACCAAGATAAAGCCAGTGACCTATGTGTAAAAAAACCCACAAAAAGATATTTGTATGATTGCAAATTTAAAAAGTTTTTTTGGAGCCACTCCTTTTGTACACCATCACAATACGCCAATACGGTATTCAAATCAATCATCATTAGTTAGTGGATTAGTAGTTGCCCAATTACACATTTTTTAATGCTCATACAAAGCGCGACCGCCAGCGGCGTATTTCAATTAGTAGATAAACATCACATCGCGATATCTTCTGTCAAAATACGAAAACACCTTACAAGACCATTCATAGATGTCGCCTGGTGTTGTGACGTAATAGCAGAATTGCGTGTCGTTACGGGCCAGGTTGTGCTGTATCGGAAGGAACCAGCAACCAGTTATTGAACAGTAATAATATGTGCGTAATGTAACGCCTTTACACTTTCTCACAAGTCTCAGTTATTATTTATTATGGTTTAAGAATGTTGTGCGAAGGCATAGTTGCATAAATTCCATTTCCCCATTGGAAAAACGGTTTAAATAGTAAGGAAATGTTAAAAATGACGTATTACAACACTATGTGTATTGGTCGTATTGGATGAACACTATCCAAATGGCATAATTTTCGAGAGAATTTAACTAAGTCAATGAAACGACTTTACACATCATTTAACCGAGGACACCTTTTTTACTTTTCCCAGGAAATGCTACGAGTTTAACCTAACATAAATTAAATCTGTCAATCCTGGCAATAAGATCTGACTGAAATAACTGCTACTGGATTAGATTTGTGAATGTATCGTGAAACGCTATAAAATTGAATTCAAATCTATGTTTCCTGGATACGTTTTACTATGAAACAACCCACAAAATCTTTATTCTAAAACAAATATATCGTTTGTACGTTCACTGAAAACTTGCGGATAGTTTAGCTCTAGCGTCATGAAAATTGGAGAGCATTTTCTGTCAGGAATTTCTAGGTGAATGCAACTATTTTAAGCTGATAACGTTATCTTAATCATGAGATATGGAGCTTTAAATTTTCATTTATCAGTCAAAAAATTAGACACGACGAAATAACATTATGATTTGTTCCAAATTTTATTTTTTCAATAAATTAAGAGATGTCGAAAAAGGTTGGTTAAACGTCGGCAAAGTCGGTGGTAACTACTAGAAAACACTTTCCTGTTTGAAGGTAATGCAGTTCGAAAGAATTCTTATTGTCTTATTTAGGACATATATTATTTTAATTACATACGTGTCCATATTATGATTGCGTATGCATTGATTTGCATCGAGCCAATTTCACTCGTACTAGGCGGTACCATATAAGCAACAGAGATTTTTGCGAGAGATATATTACCTCCTTGAAGTTCTGCACTCCTTGGAAAGGAGTCACACAATGGTGAATTATTTTACAACGCACCAGATATGATGGAATCATTTATTGCTGATCCCGATGACTTTATAAGCAAGAAAACAATAGTAATAGTAATCGATGGTGTTGAGAATTCAAGTCACAAAAGCATTGCTTAATTCTTTGACGAATATTTCTTATATTTCGGTGTTATTATCGCGAAATCTGTGTAGCATGAAGGAGTGGCTCTTATCAATATCAAAACACTAAGATATATAGATAGACAGCTGATAACTGCATTTCAATAGGAAACATCGATTGCCAAATAGACCACAGTTGTAATTATTAGTTTTTTTTGAAATGAGAAAATAATCTTTTAAGTACGTCCATGGATAGTCACATGTAAAGACGAAGAATTCATTACATGGTTTCCCTACATATTGATAATGCATTATTATAATCTAATGTACATTTTTGTTGTTGTTTGAAACTGTAAACCTATGATAAAATTCTGTTGTAAAAATATGAACTTTTCCAATTTAAGATGGAAAAAAAGTTATTATTTACTTATGTAATAAAACCAGCTACCTTAATCTTGAAAAAACAAGAGACAAATAATAAATTGAGTCCATAATAATAATAAATAAAAAACATTACACTATTATTTGTTATACACGCTAGTGATATAGAAATTAACAAAAAACATTAATTTATTAAAAAAATTATGTAAATTTTACCTGATAACCAACGGGCATATTATTTGAATATTTTTTGTTGTTTCTCCGTTCCAGATCTATTTATCTTTTCAAATAAACGATGTTGCTTTATAGTATTTTCTCATCGTTAACAGGTAGGTAATGCGAATTATTCTCTGTGTACAAGCGTAAGTAGAACGTTGAAGGTTTTGCGACAGCTGTTTTGGGAGATACTAAAAGTCAAATTGCTATGATTTACGAGCTTTTCAAACACAAAGCTCGTTACGTAACAAAAAGCACTAAAATAATCTACCGTTAAGTTTGAAATGCTTACTATGACTAGTGGTGCCTAGGCCAAGAGAATTGGCTGTTACGATTATGTTTATACTTAGCAATAGTGTAAGGAGGTTGAGTCTAAGGATGAGGTGATTTATAATGCAATGTCAGATTCAATGGGCAGTTCCATGTCTCAAGTGTGAAATGGCGAGAGGGTAATCGAAGGGAAGTACATCAATTCACCGATAACAAAGTTATTTCGACCGTCTACAGCTGGGAACAATCTTTTTTGTAAACACAACGTCTCAACCATGTCTTACAACGTCTTCCCCATCTCCTTCCTTTTCCATTTTCCATTTCCTTCAGCCTCGAAACCTAGCTACTCCGAATTAGTCACAACTGCCCGGAGCCAGTGGGATTATGACATTTCCAATTCGGGCTATGTGGAAAGGCTGAAGAAAGTGAGGAACGGGAGGAAAGCAGAAAAGGGAAGGCGGAGAAGTACCTACATATATATATAAATAAATATAACACTTTGTCATTTAAAAGGGAAATGTAAAAAAATATGTTTTTATAACTTATGAAGCTTGCTGCATAAAGTCTAGTCTAGACGTCTGTTTGACAAACCCGGGCTCGGAATAACCTGAACACATTTGAATGCCTCCTACTTCCATCATTATAAGCGCAAAATGTTGCTTGTGCAACGATGAAGGATTTAGCTAGCAGAGGATTTAACCCGTGACGCCTGAGTGGGAATCCGACGCATTCATCCATTCGGCTACTAATCGGTCGTTATTTCAATTGAAAAGAACCATAAAATGTTTTTTTAGCTTGGTTTTATAATTTACGGGTATTAGGAGATAGTATAACTTTTTAATAAAAAACTTGTGCAGTACAAATTTTATACATGAATAATATTTTTACTCTTTCGTGACGAGCTTTCAACTGGTACACGATTTAAAATATTACGACTGGATTGCAAATAAAGCAGGTCTCGTAAAAACTCCTTAATTTGGGCATCGCCTGATGAAAACGAAACAGCCGTAAAAAAGTTCGATGAAGCGGTGATGAAACGTACGGTGCTGACGTCACTTAAACGTATAAGGCTCTGTAGGAAAGAGGCGGTTGATATTTTACGGTTTTGCATGCGGCTTATTTACGCAATCGTTCGAATATTTTTTTTGAATGGAAGGTATTCGCGGTGCACTTATCGCGCCCAATCCAGATGTTTACAAAACAGTTTATAAAAAGATACTCAAGCTGGCAGAGCTTCTATCAACAATGAAGTCAGGAATAATAATGGTATTAAAATAATAATATTATGTAATTTTGGTAGACGGCTTTATAGGGGAAGATCGTAAACACAGAAAAACAACATCAACATAGCAGATAATTAATTTGAATTTGGCAACTTACGAAAAATTTGATTGATATAAGCATTTCTTTTATTAGATTCTAGTTTGTATTACTTTTGATATTCTCATATGTAATAGTCGTAAATACGTAAATTCTAGTTTCTAAAGTGTAAAAGCAATTACTGGAATAATATTTATCCCCTCTTCAGGTTGGGACTTTTATTAAAACAAACGTGTTTTATATATTTTCAGATGTAGCAATCAAGGCATATTGAAGCTGAAAAGGCAAAAGGGCCGAAGCTCCATTTTGGAAGTTTAAACCAGAGCACTTGAAAGTTTTTTGTTTGTTTTTCAATGAAATTCATAAGTCTTCAGTACCTGGTTGGATTTTGAAAAAAAAGTTAACTCAGGTAACTCAATGCTCTCATTGAGTTACCTGAAGCGACAAAAATCTAAAAAAAGGTCCCAAACTTGTGTCACTTGAGTAAAGCCTTCCCCTCAATGGTACATATATTTTAAATGGCTAAAGGGCCACAAAAATCTTCTGAATCAAACGAGAGTCAGAGAAAAAATGACTGATCAAAACTGCATCTTTAACTCATTTTTGACCAAAGTGTCGCTTAAGCCTTTTGCTTTTCCAGCGACGATATTATATATTTTTATAAAACATTAGTAGAGCAATTTTTATCGGTAGTTTCGTTGAAAAGATATATACATGTGAAAGTAATGCATTTCTTCGAAAAATGAACCGAGTGCAAAGAATGAACGAGAACTTCTGTTTATATTTTTCATAAACTGACCCTCAATCAACAACAATTTTCTTTACTTTTTTATTTTATTATTTCTCTCAAATGATGACACTCGTTTAAGCAATAGGGTTTGTTGTTGATGGTGATTAAGTACCATAAGCGATGGGTCAGTCTGAAAGATTTTCACAAATAACACAACGCGTTATTTACATTAGTTTTGACGTGCCGTTCATTCGCACTTCAATTATGCACTCCGGAAAAAGATCTCGACAGATTTCTGCGTATTTTCACCGATTTCCACGGATGTTGTCACCGCCGACAGCGGCCGGAGCGCGAAACCTGTTGCGGTCCCGCCCACGCGCGCTCTATTTCGGCATTAGCAACCGAGATAGATAGCTGGACAGCGAGCGGCTTTATTTAACACGTTCAAGCCGAAATGAATTTTGCACTCGGTACCGAAGCTTGTAACACGACACTGAATTGGTCGTTCCACGGATTCTCCGTTCCGAAATTTCCACATATCTCAGTGGGCCCACTCGATCCGTGGAACTACAATAATAATACGTGATGGGTCAATGTATTCATTAGGTATAAGAGACAGTTAGTTGCAAAGGCGTGGGGGCTTTATGGATTAGTATATAGCCAATCTATATATTACAACGATAAATATATCGACGCTGGAAAAGCAAAAGAGATTAAGCGACACTTTGGTAAAAAATGAGTTAAATATGCAGTTTTGATCAATTTGTTTTTCTATATAGAATGCTCTGACTCTTTTTTGATTCTGAAGACTTTTGTGGCCCTTCAGCATTTTAAAATATATTTACTATTTGGGAGAAGGCTTGACTCATGTGACACAAGTTTGGGATTTTTTTAGCTTTTCGTTGCTTCAGGTAACTCAGTGAGAGCAGTGAGTTACCCGGAGCTTATTTTTTTTTATCAAAATCCAACCAGGTACTGAAGCCTTATGAATTTTATTGTAAAACAAACAAAAAAACTTTGAAGTGCTCTTGTGTAAACTTCCCAAAATGGCGCTTCAGCCCTTTTGCCTTTCCGGCGACGATGTGAGATAAAATAATTAACACAGTCATGAAGATTATATTTTTAACTGTACAGTGGTGCCTCGCATAACGAACGCCTCGCATAGCGAACGCTGCACACAACGAACTTCCTTTTCGTTCATTTCACGATTCATACAACGAACTTCGCTTCACACAACGAACTTCGCTTCACACAACGAAGTCGCCCACTTCACACGATCACTGCCGATTTATTGCATCCTTCCGCGCAGGCAGTCGTTAGTCACTGAGCAGTACGCTTAACTTACGCACGTGTCGCAGCAATCGTTCAAACAAACAATCAACCAATTCCAACTGCTGACATCAAGAACATCCTGGTCAAATGGAAAGCAGTTCAGGAGTTTACTAATGCCCACTATCCGGATTCCGCTGAAGCAAACAGGATCAACGACCTGTACTCCGATACTCTTGTCCGTTATTTCCGGCAGATGTTGAAGAAAAGAGAGAAACAAACGACTTTGGACAGGTTTTTCACTGCACCATCGGCCAAAAAGCGGAAAATGGATGAAGATGTGCAAGATTCGATTATTTCTTAAAATTAAAAAATGTGTGTTTTTTTCATTATGTTTTTAGATGTATCTAAATAAAAATAATAACAAAAAATTTATCTTTTTTTTATGTCATCTTACCATATTTTATGCTACAGAACGAATTATTTTTTTTAACATGTATTGTTATGGGAAAACGCGTTTCACATAACGAACTTTTCGCATAACGAACTTGCTCCTGGAACGAATTAAGTTCGTTGTGTGAGGCACCACTGTATTCTTTAAAAAAATCGTACACGAATCATAAAATCAGAATTTTAGGGGCATCAAATACTCTCGAACGGTTACCTCTGGCGTCATGAAATTTGAATTTTTTTTTGCGTTTAAAATTTCAAGGTCAACGAAACGTGACTTTCCACCATGAGCTATAGAGCTCTTAAAGATTTATTTAGTTGTAAAAAAATAAGATAATCCGCAAAATTGAGAATACAAAAGGGATTAATTCTACTGCATTCAGTCTACTTTCGTCTTTCTTTTGCCAGTTCCACGCTTCGCTGTCATACATCAGTATTGGTATTAGAACTCCATTGTGGATTGCTAGTTTACAATTTGTATTAGCGACTGCTGCATTAAGTTCCACGTTAATACAAAAAAAAAAGAATTTTGAAAAAAACTACCCATCACACAAATTTCAGACTGGAATAATATATATTACATAAAAAAAAACCAAATTAAATTTATGGCACGCTCAAGAATGGTTTATACTAACAGTATCACCCTGGGGTAAGACCACCGTTCAGAATAGAAACGTTGCTTCAAATGTTTTTTTGCCGTCTTTGGTGATAAGATCTGAATATTCAGTTACTTTCCAACCTTCCCCTTTCTCATCTTCCTACTTCTTTCAGCTAAAAACATACCCAAATCGGGGATGGCATTGTTCCACTGGTTTCGGGAGTTGGCTCTCGTGCGGTGTTCACGTAAAAAAAATAAAGTTAATCGATGAAGGTGCGACTTTAACCTTCGGTCCCTCACTTCCGTAAGTAAGGGATTTCGTTTCTATCTACTAGGAAATGTGATCATTGATTAAAAAAGAGATAAAACGTTATGTAGATAAGTGGTAAAGAAGGGATTAAATGATTGATAATTTGATGATAACTGCTTTACTAAATTTATCTTTAAATTATAGATATGAATTTATTTATATATATATATATGTCAATTAAAAGCAGAGAGATAATTATGATTTATGAAGTTTTTTTTTTAAATATTCTATACCTACCAATACCCATACAGATTATCAAATTATTATCGAACTCATGAGAGTGAGATTAAATACTCTTGTGTACAAATAAAATACGCGAATAATATTTTTTTTATTGAAAGAATATTAAAAAATTTCAAACAATATGAAAATAGAAAATCACACAAATAATGAAAATATTAGGTAGTGACCGAGACCCGAACTCGGAATCTCCACACTATCCGGGCGTGGCCGCATCAACTAATTCTGCAATCAAAACCAATTCATTATGCGTCATTTTTTGTAATCACACACTTCTTACATCATAATTCTCTGCCACAACTTAATATTTCCTTATTTTCTGTGTCTTTTTCTATTTTCATATTCTTTGAAGATTGTGAATATTTTTTCAATAATCAATGTTACAATGAAGCGTAAAGCTTTAAAAGTTAATTTTAATTTGAAAATACTAAGAAAGAATTTGTGCCAATCAGATATGCGAAGAATTTTCATTTTGGTAGATAGGTACGTACGCAAACCAGTGAGTTATTTTTATAAGATAGAATTAACCAGAAAGTAGGTAACCACTTATTACTAACAAGAATTTATCAATTTTATCTGGAAGAAGTGCTTTAACCGTATAACCAACAATGGGTATGCAGCGTTTATTGATTGAACAAAATTCACTTGTGCCATAAATTTACCGATGCGCTTTAATAAATGATTGATTCTTTATTGTACTAGTTTACTGGTGCATTTATAACAATAAAGCTGCATTAAAGGTCAGCACCCAAAAATACACACATTTTGGCTTTCTAATACAAGCTATGCTACAAATGATTTATTTGTAAATTATATGTGTGAGGTTAGGAAAATGTCCAAAGTTTCCAGTGAATAAAATTATTTTACTGTAATCTTCTTAAATTCATGTGAAATGTAAACTGGACTTAAGTGAAACGTTCAAAAATGCCTTAACTGGTTTTCAAACTGCACCTTTTACTGACATCTTAGTATGTTTTTCGAAGAATTTAAAAGATAACACCTTAAACATTTTATTCGCTGGAAACCTGAAACATTTTCCTTACTGCTCATGTAGAATTGACAGATAAGTCGTGTGCAGTATTGCTTGTATTAGAATGCTACAAAGTGACGTTTAGCGCCGTTATTGGGTGCTGAGCCTTAACGTAAATGTCAATAACGCGGTGTTATGACGGCTTTAATTGTATCCATGGTGTTGCACGCAAACTGTTTTTGTGTTTCCATGCATCATCCGTTGCGCAAACATCCAAAAGCCATGTGTCACTGATTACCTAAGGTGGTTAAAACACACATATATATATATATTTTATTATTCAATTATAAAGTCGAGCTACACAGGGCTTTCATTGAAAATTTATTATATTTTCTTTGAATTTTCTTACGACTTTCATATGAAGTATAAGGGTCCGAAGCCTCTGAAATGACTTCACATCTTATTCAGTTACAATAAACTAAACGTTCTTTTAAATGTTATTTCAACTGACCTTATCACAAAAATACAAATGACCTCACGCAGAAAATGTCGCAGAGATGTCAATTACATTTTTAAGTGAGTCGATTTGGTTTAACGTTGATTAATGTGACCGCGTTTTTTGTGCTCAATTGTTATGAACTTATTTAAGGTATTTCGTCTGCCGTCTATTAGTCTATGAGCAAATCATTCCGCCATTAATGGCTGGACTATAAAAATAACTAAGGAATATTCTCGTATTAAAGTGTGGCAAAGGCTTCTCGCAGAACGTAAGTTTGCCTTGTGGATGAACGTATTGTTTACACGGCTAATGTGCTAACAAGGCGTGTCGTTTATAGTGAGAAGTTAATTGGGGTTTAAAACTAATTAATTGAAAAACGCCACACAAATACAATACAAATTGAAGATCTAAAAATAAAATTCTATCATCAAAATCTGTAACTTATATAAAAAAAGTTGAATTATTCAATTAGAAAACAAAATAATTCAGAAATATATACCCTTGTCCGTCTTTTTCAGCCGATAAGTACCTACACCACAGAATGTTATAGTTCAGAATAATGTGATTTAAAACATTCACTTGTTACACTGTTTTTTTACTAAATAATCTCAGAGAAATGCCATATTTTTAAAGGGACGCCTATTAGAGATACAAGTTTTTTTTAAATTCTGAAAGTAACAGACTGAACAATACAAAATTGGGTAAAATTTCGATACTCAATGAAACATATCGTCGCTGGAAAGGCAAAAGCGCTTAAGCGACACTTTGGTCAAATATGAGTTAAATATGCAATTTCGATCAGTTTTTTCCGCATGGAATACTCTGACTCTCGTTTGATTCTGAAGACTTTTGTGACCCTTCAGCCATCTTAAATATATTTGCCATTTGGGAGAAGGATTGACTCAAGTGAGACAAGTTTGGGACTTTTTTAAAGCTTTTTGTCGCTTCAGGTAACTCAGTGAGAGCATTGAGTTACCTGAATTAACTTTTTTTCAAAATCCAACCAGGTACTGAGGACTTATGAATTTTATTGTAAAAAAAAAAAACTTAAAAGTGCGCTGGTGTAAACATCCCAAAATGGCGCTTCAGCCCTTTTGCCTTTCCAGCGACGATATGTGTCATAGCTTTTGAAGTACGAGTACAGTGACAAAATTATGCGGTTACATAAATACAAATAAAACGTAAGGCATTAAGTATGCTTAAGTGATTATTTTTTTCAGTATCCACAACTGTAAAGGTATACCGCTGATAGTTTCGCTTTAATCCTTCCCTCTTTCTCACAAACGACGTATGTACCAGAAAAAGAGGTTGGAAGGAAGTCCTTAATGGTCGAAGAAATTTAATAGCATCCGATTAAGCGAAGATTTACACGGTTAATCAAAAAAAAATCTGAATACAAAGTAGGCAAGTAGCTCCAAGGTACAAACTACACAGTTTCAGTAAAATAGACGAAAAAGATAAAAAGTAATTGTTTTATAAAAAATAAATAAAAAACAACTTTAACAGCAGCTTTTTAACGGCATAATAAAAACATCCAAGCTTTGAAAAAACAAAAGAGTTTTACGTCTTTTCATACAACAAGCTTTATGTTAGAAGGGCTATGAACATGAACAATTACTACACACATGTATGTATTATGTAGATTTTATCCCTTAAACCGGGTATACCCCATAAATCCAGTTTTAATGGTTTCGCTAATACTTTTATCATGTCCACATAAAACCCTCGTGTCAAGGCGCCATTATTGCGACCAGTTTATCAAACTGTTATATGTCTTTTATATTTGTCTGTCTTATTTGAACTTGCTGAGGCGGATTTCGCAAAATGCTGCATTGCATAACGTAATGCAGGAAAATAAGTATGTAACTACGTGTTTACTTAAAGTTAGAATCGTAATATTTCATTAGCGCAATACAACTGCAAAATATCAATACTTAATAAGCAGCTGAACTTTTTTTTCATAATGAGAACTTTTTTTAGTCATACAATTAGTGCTAAATTATTGTCAACTCATTAGTTTACACGTAGGGCATGTTTCTCGAAACACTTTTATATCGTCATTAAAATGATACATTTCAAATGATGATAAATATGCTATATGCATATTGTTTATACTACCAAGATTTTTGATTACCATCAGTTAATTGATTTTTAGAAAAAATATGATCGTTTCTAATTATATAATCTATTCCATCTATGTAGACATACACGTTTAAAAATTCAAGGAGGTACCCATTTCCATTAACTGAAAAAAAAACGGAATTCAAATATTATAAATTTAGAATTAATTTATTGCGCTGCCGAAAATTTGACGTCGTATGTGTAAGGAGATGAAAATTACTGTCTTAACACTTTTTTTGTATACGCAATTGAAATCCTTCAATAGAAAAAGAAGTACGAATTAAACTAACTAACTAACCACTATGCCGTTTCTCCGCAGGGTTAGGCAAAGAGGGTGGACCGCCATACTACTCTGTCTTGGCACACACTCTTAGCTTCATTCACATTCATACATTGTCTCACACATACTCTTCTTTTATGAAATAACCCGACTCAAGTATGTGATTCACTTGACAGTGCCATGTCTTCCTCTGGCGTCACCGACTTCTTCTACCATTCACTTTCGCGTCATATATTTGCGATTTGAAAAATGCATACAGTTAATTTTGTGAACCAACAAAACTAAATACATTATACAATTTCATTCTCTACTGTCCAAAATGTCAAGCCTTTTATCTCAAGCCATGGTCTTGAAATTTTTGGTTCCAGTATAAATATTTTTGTCCTTTATGACTATCAAAACTTTGACTTGATCTAGGCTTTGATTTGAATGTTCTTTCTTATGCATATTTTGTCCTATTTTTTGTCATTGCTTCAATATAATATTACGTAAGTGCTATTCTTTCTCTGTTGCTCTTTTTTCCCATTTCGTATTATGTATTTCTTTTTCTGATTAGACAATATTCCTTTAGTATATAAATAAATAAATAAAAGAAGGTCCGTATTAAACACAGATGCAAATAAAGAATTCTTTATACTTGTATATGTTCACGAAAGTGCCGTTCTGTGTGTGACGGAACAACAGAAAATATAAACAACTTGGTAAGAAAAAAATAGTCTAGGTAAAAGTGTGAAAGAACTACCTTCGAGAAAACTCGATGGATCAAATAATAAGCTTATCATAATTATGGATGGATTCTGATAAAATAATCATCGATTGTATTCTTTCGAACGTGGAGATGATAAGGTATCAGTTGTAAAATTATTACTAAATTTACTATAAATATGTTATAAAGAGATTGATAGTATAAAGGTTGACGCCATGTGAATATACACGTATTAGGCCAGAAATTGTAAGCAGTGGCGTAGCCAAAAGCATTCGCCCCCTAGCAAACATGTCAACAAATAACGAAGAATGTGAATATAAATTTAGCTAAATCCTAACTCTTTTCCATAGCACATTTCTTCGCCATTAAAAAACTAGATACTCGCAGTATTGGTGATTTTTTAGAAAAACGATTTGTTGCAAACCCTACCACAAATACAAACCTATTTACAAATACGCGAGTGTGTACAAGTATGCGGTTACTTAAAGGTACAGATATAGTTACAGATAATTTTATTATTTTTAATTTATCTGGAGCAGCAAAAAAATGTCGAAATTTTGTAAATTTTGCTTTTTCCCTCTGGAATTTTAAAGTGAACTATTTTCAACTCGCAACGTCATTTCTACTATGTGAGCTTTTGAAAATTCATTTAAATAACAAAAAAACATAAGATGCCATTGTTTTATCTATTATTCGATAAGAAAAAACACCGTATCGAAAAAAGGGAAAGAGATGGGAAAAAGGAAGGTTAGAAATTACTTGTTTATTCAGATCTGGTCACCGAACACATGTAAAGCCCTTTCAAGCAAGATTTTGACTCTGAAAGCACACACTTATAATATGTACCTACGTATATTTAGGGAATGTTGTGAAGCAAAAGTAAGTGGTGAGAAAAAAAAGATGGGAAAATAAAAGGTTGGGAAGTATATGGCCATTCAGATCTGGTCACCAAACATGTATCTAAAATTATTTCAAGCAACATTTTGATTCCTAATGTACATATTATAATCGTCAATCATACATTCATGATATAATGATGTAATCGAGTATTTTGGTTGGTAATTGCACATTCCCCGATGATGTAACGGGCCTCAGTTTGGGAGGCGCTTTATTGGTGCTTATCCTTAACGAGAACAAGGGGCGATAATCATTATCATCGCTTACTTGCCTACTCCACGCATCTTACCTATGTACAGTAAAAATTCCAAGTCAGCACTCGGCTATGTTCGCCGATGACTTCACTGTTAATTGTAGATACTGGAAATTGAAATTCAGGTAGATGCGAATATAATCCGCCTTATCTTAAATTATTAAAGAATTGATGTAATGAAATTAAGAGTTATCAAATTGTGCTTACGCACGGGCACTATGAACAATCTTGGAATTGAATACGTGAAATAAAATGTGCCTAAGTCAAGCCTTCTCCCAAATCCTAAATATATTTAAGATGGCTGAAGGGTCACAAAAGTCTTCAGAATCAAATGAAAGTCGGAGCATTCGATGCAGAAAAGAAAATCAATCAAAAATGCATTTTTGACACATTTTTGATAAAAGTGTCGCTTAAGCTCTAAGCCTTTCCAGCGTTGCCTTATATGACAGCATAAAAACAATATTTCCCTGAAACACCGATACATCGTGAAACATTAACGGTTCTCTATATAAGCGGGTGAATTCACGTAAAAGTACTGTACATTTAAGATTTAAGCTGTAGATTGCTAAAAAAACTGAAATACAGCTCTGCCATTCTAAGATAAAAATTTTCTTATATAAATTCGTTAAATAACTTATAATGAATATTTGAATATCTGCCTAATTTAGCAGGATAAGGTTATCTGAGGTGGTTATTTAGCGAATATGAAGTAGAAAGTAGAATATAGAGTTCGATAGAAAAAAAAAAATATATATGTTAGAATGGGAGAGCTGCACTTGATTTTTTTGGGGATTTATAGCTTAAATATTCGATTGAATCGTACATTTCCCAATACTTGTAAGTGAATTTGACGACTAGTAGGGAACAACCTGAAAGTTAATTCACCTGGCGAAAGTTATTTAACGATGTTTGTTTTTACAAAAAAAACTATAAACCCAACAACACGAAAACAACAAAACATATGATAGCAAAAATAACGTTTAAAAGACAATATAAATATATATTTAAGAAAAATTAAATTCACCACACAAAACAAAATGTCGTTCCTGCTGTTCAGCACGTATTGTAGTCTTAATTAAAGATGTTTTAACATAGAATTAACCCAGCGCCATTAGGTTATTTTATCAAATAAAAAAGTTTGCATCCATTACACACGTGAAAACACTGAAAACTCATTTGAAAAAGACATTTAATATTATTTGTATGAACCAGTTCGGTTCTGTGATTCAAATACAGAAAGAAAACCGGAAATTTACACACAAATCAATTAAAAAAAACTCGGTCAAGGCTGTTCAAGCGTAGTAAAAACAAAACCTAATCGTAAAGCGTGCCCGGCGGAGATAGAGCGCCAACGTCGAATTATTTACGATACCACGTCTGGTGATGTCACAAAAACAAGTTGTAAAATCGGTGGAGCGCCGTCGTCAGTGCTTACACTTTCCTCGGAGACAATTTATGTAATCTTGGCGGTGTTCGTAGACTTGAAGGCGTTTCATCGTCAGCGCGTACGCTTTTGGCATAACGTAGTACGATTGTAAGCAGGTGCGAATGAAAAGATAAACATTGAATGAAAAGAATTACGTGATTGTATCTACGTTGTTTAGACTTGTGACTGTATGAAATGAGTTTTCTTTGAAGATTTAGTTTATTTATTTTGTTATGTATCCATTACAAGTTTTTAAAAAATATTTTTTTTATTTAATTACTCCTAATTCGGTAAATAAATGTTTATCACAAAGAGAAAAACAGGAAATCTGTTTGTATGTTTCTCTCAAAACCCTCAAACAGTGAGATCAACGCAAATATTTTGGGCATAGCTTCAACATTATCAGGACCTATGCAATTTTGAGTTGTTCATTTAACTTTAAAACGAATATGCTAGCTATATCAAATATTAAATATTTTTAAAATTGTTTAATAAATAAAATAAAACAATGAAAATCAAATAATAACTTTGTAAAAGATCGCAGATTTAATTTTAATTTTTATGATTAATTAATTAATTTTTTTAACCTTCTCAGTTAACGTTTAGCCTTTTTCATTTGATATTATCTGTCTCTTTCTCTCTGTTCCTTTGTTATAATTTAAATGTTATTCTATTGTTTTCCACCGTTCTTTTTAAAATATTTTATATTGAATTCTCCCTCAGTATGTATATATATAACCGCACACTTTGTATTTTTTATTTAGTTTTATTTTGTACCCTGAAGATTCTTATAGGCCTAAGCGAATCAGTCGATCATAAAAATTAACATAAAATCTGTGGTCTCATAGAAAGTTATTATTTCATATTCATTAAATATGTCAAACCACAAAGTGATTGCTTTCTACGAAAGTATAAAATAAAATAAATTGTTGAAAGTGATGAAACTTTAGCAGAGAGTAAAAAAGTTTATTAAAAATCAATAACGGAAAATGCGTGTGGGAATGTGAGCATAATCTAAAGAAGCTAATATTATTCATGTTTGTGTTATATCATATTTGTTTGACCTGCGGAGACATGACGTCATGTTTGTTTACACTACTCATGTGACAGAATGACTCAATAGAGTCAACTAATTCCAGTATGTTTTCTATTATTATTGAAGAAGAACTCAATGGACCGCCACTGAACACCAAGTCGAACCAATAAAAATAAGATCATTAAAAAAACTTATAATTTATAATATCGTCGCTGGAAAGGCAAAAGGGCTTGAGCGACACTTTGGTCAAAACAGTTAACAATACAGTTTTTTCTGGATCGAATGCTCTGACTCTCTGAAAGACAAAAGACAGTTTCTCTGTGACGTTTGGCAAGGAAATCACAGTCTAAATGTCCTCCAAAACACAGCGTGAAGGAAAATGTTCATCATTTTGTCAAAACATAAAGTAAATAACAAAAAATAAAAGTGTTTACATATGCACCAACACACACAATAGGCTGTGTTGTTTATGTCAACTCTAATTGGGAGACCAATAATACATTAATTCAACTCAATGAATAGAAACTATTCTCTTTTCAAAATAACTACTAATTCAAATTGAAGAAAGTTTTTTGAAGGCGGTGCGTCCCCGAAAAATCGATTTTATTTGTCATCGCATGGGGGTGGTAAGTGGTGGGTTGAGAAGAGACGTTAATATTTGTCAGACGTTGTCAGTGGGGTGTCGGTGCGAGAGCAGACATCGTTATAATCTCGTTATTAATATTTTTTTATGCTTTCTGCTCCTTACCATAGTTAAATTATTCCTTTGTAATATTATACACCATGAGCTTCGTCCAAACGGTACGCGGCTGGCGAATGAGGCACCGTCGCAACTAACTTATATCGAGCAATAGTTGAACATTAATGGAAAGGCACGAATTTACTATTACAGTCGCAATTGATTTCACACACTTTACTTGGCCTTTTGAGTGCAAAGATATTTTTTTCTAGCAGTTTCCGGTTAGTTAGAAATCCACATTTTTTTAAACATTTTATCTGGTAAGTTCTAAGACCGTTTGATACTGCCTTCGAAGGGCGCAAAAAAATTAAAAAGCTTAGCAGAACGAAATTTAAAAAAAGATATCTAGATGTAAATATTGGTACCTAAGCATAATATTGCATATTAATAAGTTAAATTTCCAGTTTCACGTTCTCAGTGTTAACTAAATAATTAATTAAATAACCATCACGTCATTTCACGGCAAGGGTAGGCAGAGTGTACAGATCATCACACATCTCTGTCTTGTCACATACTCCTAGTTTCATTCACATTCATACCTCAGGGATATCATTTAATGGCCACATAATGAGTTAAGCAATAGCTTAACTCTAATATAATAATCCACATAATTGTGCCCATAAAATGTGTTAAAACAGTGTGCACAATAGAAAAAACTGTTTTAACACATTTGAGATATTGATAAAAAAATGCTTATCCATTTTGTGTAAAAAAAATCTTATCAATGGTAAACCGTAAAGCTATTCTTTTCAGTGGAAACGGATTTTGAGGCATATTCAAATCTGTTTTTTACTGAAATGAAAATCTGAAACGGCTCCATATCATTGATAAAATGAAATATGGAACAGAAACTAATTCTTTCACGATATGGACATGTTATTTTTATAATGACACTCAGATTTATAAAATTACGCGGTAAAACTAATTTCAAACCATTTTCTAAAAACAAACAAGATAATACAAGAGGATCGATAAATAAATATATACAATTTTTCCAAGTACTTAAAACAGTATTTTTTTCCAGTGAACAATAAGAAGACTCACCCATCCGCCCCTCGTCCCCCCGCTCCAGCGTCGCTCCGCCCCGCCGGCCCCCGCAGTCCCCTTGCCAGCCCCCGCCGTCTGCAAAGGAAAACCCACTCAAAAACACAGCAGTTTAATTCTGACAGTTGTCGAGTGAGGTCGTAACACACAACACATCAAAATGGTAAGTCCAACTTCAATATTATTAAAATATTACGAAAACAACTGAATAACAAATATTTTAAATAGAATATTTACTCCTTCAGATACAGGTTATACTAAAAATCACATAGAAAAGCTCGAGTTAACGTTCTGAAATAACAGGACCTTTTAGTTAAAACAAGAGTAATAAATGTATAAGATTTTACAATGTATTTGAAAATACTTTTTTGTTACTGATCTTCTATTGTATATAAAATATGAGAGTATTTACATAAAAAAAGTTAAAATTTAATTCGATCATAAAATTGTGATATATATTTATATATATATACTCGTACAAGTGGGCATGGAAGATCTTTGGAAGACACTGAAACTAGTTTCAGAATGTTTCATGTTACACAATGTTTCAGTTTCCTGAAAATAGTTTACTATTTTGACTTTCAATCGATTTTTTATATGATATTTTGATAACAATGTGAATTAGTAAACTTATTTTCCTGTTCGTAATTCGGTAAAAAAAAAATCGTTTAACTGTTAAAATTTTGTAAGTCCATCCGCAAGGTTTAAAATAGGCATTTCAAGTAATTTGTAAAAGTTTGCGAATGTACCAATACTTTAATAAAGTTACGATTTCTGGTTAAATCGTTGTTTTTCAAATTGTTTTATTAGAAAAAAATATAAACATTTAAAAATGACAATCTGCAAATAAATATTTTTGGTCGACGCGTTGATTTGATGACGTTTTTAGTAACTGATTGATCGGTGATCGTTATCTTAGCTTAATGGTTGTACTGTGTACTTTTAAAGGTTTATTCTAGTTACATATTTAACACTTAGCAGAACTAACATAATTGTTGCCTTCTCTATGTTCGTAGTTACAAAGCAAGAGAATTTAAATAAGTAAGAAAAAATAATTTAATTAAATCTACGCAATTTTGTTTTACTGGTATATTTAGAGATATTTTTACCAGAAAACACTTCATAAGAATTATTTCGACCTTGAAAAAAATGAACTCCCACTTAGATACAGATTTGACGTATTCCGGCGATCATAGAAAAGATCTCGAATAGAATCTGATTTGGTTAGTCTAAAACCAAAACACAACTCTGGTCTACTTTTTCACGGTTTTCTATATATATTTCTATATTTTTGTTTAAATATTTTTTTCTACTCATCCTGCTCATTCCGAGCACATAATCGACCACACCAACCGCGGCGGTAATAAACATAAACGAATATTATCACAACCGTATGGAGAGTCTGCTAAAACCAAAACATAAACAAAGATGTTTTCTCTCCGGGGATGCTGTGAAATGATTGTAGTATCTTAGACGACATTACTCATCGCGCAAACATTCCGCGGTGGCCGGTAACTCACTTAGGCCATTCATCTCGCGCAAGTCGTTAAGTAGCGTTGAATCAGATCGTTATTCAATGTCATTATCAACACTCCTTATTATAGGAGCTATGGTAGACATTGTTTCAGAGGCACAGGACATGAATAAGAGGCTGTTCCTGGAACGATTACAGCAGAAGTGTTTTCTTTCTACGTCCGTGGATAGTAAATAATAAGAAGAATACTAAAAAATGTACAATGTTTTCAAAATATCGTTAAATCCGATATCTCACTATGTCGCACACCCGCAACTACACTGCCAAAAGTCAAAATAATATTTCTAACTACGATAATGGACTTTATAGTTTTGCATCTTTACTAGGTAGATATATAAAAATGAATCAAGTTTTACTTTGTATTCAAATTTGAAACTATGAATAGTAATGTTATCTACTGTTTAGAGTTCAAAATAATTGTGTACTATGATAATTTAGCATATAACAAGCGAAAAAGACTAAAGTTTGTTTCTTGTCATTTTAGTTGAGGATTTGCATTTTTCCTAGGTGTTATTTTATCCGTATACTATTAAAGGTAGTAGATACTCAAAACACCCGATATAAAATATAAAAATAAAATTTGGCAGTGTAGTTGTGGGAGTGCGATGTATCCATAGACACTTCATCCATCGGTATATTGCCATTTTTGTTTCAAATCAGCTTGTATTATGACTACTAGTTTATGTTTTTGTCAAAAACGGTGCAGATTTTCCCAGCATTTTCTTCTTTCATGGACCATTACTCCCATGTTCTGGTTGGTTATTTTTCGTATTCACCATCAAAATTACTCATCAAACAATGTCTTATTATCTATCCTACGTAAATCACACGTGATTATTGTTAGATTTATCAACGCACCAGATAGTTGTACATTTTACAATCTACTTCATAATTCTTAGTAATTCTCTTGACTTAAACTAACTGTTATGGTGATTAGGTCATAAATGACCTAACGCCGAAATTTTTAATCCGTTCATAATTCAGGAATAATATTCAAATATGGTATATTCAGTACAGTTTTATTTTTGACATTTTGTCTGAGCATAAGTCTGTGTAGGATTAAGAAAATAAATGATTCTTTTATGGAGCATTTAAATCTATTTAGATTAAAATGAGATCATGCTCTAAAAGAGTTAACCCACTCACTGGCTCAGAGCTCAGAGTAGTTCACTGCTTTGACTTTCAAAGAACCGAGCCGATAAGAAACAATTGCAGTTATTATTGTTATTGCTTTGACACATACACAATATAGGCAGGCATTAAAAAAACAACATAAAGTGTTGTATGTTTTTACTTATATGAGTCTAAGTACAATTTATCATATATGTGCAGTTCTGTAAACTTATGAATAATATGATTATTTAGTGATATGTAATAATTATTATTCAACTAGTTGGACCCAATGTTATGAAGGTACTATAATAGCCAACACTTTCTAACTTTTGTTTATTTTGACGACCTCCGTATCAGAGCGGTAAGCTTCTTGGCCCCGGACCCAGAGTTTGTGAGATTAAATTCCGGAAGGGATAGAAAATAAATAAATAGTATATTTACACCTCCTTCAAACATCGCTCTGGTGAAATACCATCGTTCAGAATCGAAAGGTTACTTGTGATAGCTTTAGCTGTGATAAGTGACTAGGTCTGAATAGCCAGTTATTTCTTGACACTCCTCAAATGGGGATTATATAGTTCCACTGGTTACATGTATGACTTTTGAGCATTATCATACTAAAAAAAAAATGACAATGCAATTATTAAATGTATTTAAACGCTGGGCTGTAGATTCTAAGAAAGAAAGAATTAATTCTAAGAATTTGAAAGACATTAGTTGCTCTTCTAGAACGAAATTTAAAGAAATTTTGCGTGTATATAATCACCATTGAAAGCGTTTTCAAACAGAAATCAAAAGAATTTATAAAAAAATTATGCAGTGCCATGAATGCTAATAATATTTGAGCATAATAAACGTACATTTTGTATGCGATTTACAGGCGATTTATTTTCATTCACCACGCAGAATGTTTAAACAGGTGGTTTAGTATAGAGTCGAAGTAAACACAACAGGTTTAAATACTAAAATAAATCAATGATGATATATTACGAGAATTCGGCCGTGACAATACATACTACTGAATATTTGGAGTTAACATATTTGTTAAATAGAAACAATAACGCTAATTAAATTACTATGGAGCTGTTATTTATATCTGACCTTTTGATTGAACCCAAAATAATATCAACATTCATAGCGAATGGGATTTTAACTGTCACATAAAAAATATTATTATATGTCACAAAAAAAAAATGTAAGAAAACACGAATCTTAATTATTTCAAACAGAAAATTGATTTATGTGTCATAACAACGACTCCCGATCCGTGAAATATAGCGACGTGGAATTTGCAAAGATTCACCTGTCTTGAATATCAAGGCAAAAAAAACTACATTTTATTTCCATCGTGAGCTATTGAAATTTGACTGTAAAAAATAAGAAAAAAAAACATGTTTGTTCAATATTTTTAGTTGAAAAAAAAAGTGATAAGACACGGGCAAAGCCGGGTAGTAACTACTTGATTTTTAGGTTTTGAAAAACTGTTCCGTGAAACTAATTCATTACGTATGCAAACGTATTATGATGAAAATTCTACGGAAAGTTTAACAATATTTTTTATTTTTAAAAATATTGTTATGTTTTTATTTCTCCATTTATAATGTGAATACTTTCATTAGAATGTGTGCATTTTACAATTAGATTAAGTATTTTAGAGTTTTGTAGAAATAACACTTTGCATGATTTTATAATTTTTTTAACTGAGTTTTTGGTTTTTTGTTGTTGTTTTTGCAAGGCTTTTAAAATTACCCACATTAATATGCACCCCCTCCTTTGAATACTTTGTTTTGTTTTGTAGTTTTGCTGTAAACCGAAAAAAAAAGATGTCGATAAGGTAATTAAAAAAATACATCATCATCCATCATATATCAAAGAAAAACAATGGACCAATATCACCTGCCTGTAAATATATACATATAAAAAAGGTTTATCATAAAATTAATTACTGACAAGGCGGCATTGTGGTAAGTTTAAAACCGTTTAAATATCATTGGTTTCGCTTGGAATGCTTCCTATTTTATTTGCTATGATTTGACATTATGTGTAGAAACTAAAACATATTTTGATGCTAAATATATATTTGCCATATTGAAAAATGACTGTTGTACAAATGCAAGATACAAGATAAAGTAAAAATGCAAGTTTTTGCGTGACTTCATGAACATGCTCATGACCGCATTGTGAATGCTCCTTTTAACCTAACCTAACCTAACCCAACAGATACCGTATATGGGGATTGGCCAAATGGGGCAATACAAAAGAGGAGGAACGCTGTTGAGTTAGGCTAGGTTAACAGGGACAAGTATGAGATCGTAAGCATGTGACACAGTCACTCAAAAACGTGCAGTTTTACTTTAGATTGTATTTTGTTTGTTTAACATTCAAATCCGCTACATTTATGTATTTGAAATACCCTGAACACAATCAATATAATTTCCTTTATTTATATTCAAACTCAAAACATGATATCAAATAAATTATAACTAAGCAGATATCTAGATCAATACGATATAGATTGCCGATAGGGATGGAATGTTAATAATAATACTTGGCTAATTTATATAGCGTCATTTTTGTGAAATATCACCTCAAGGGCGCGTTATGTATAGGGATGAATAAAATTATATTTATTCATCAAATACTTATTCAATCGTCAAATACTTATTATGATTTTCACATTGATTTTACATGCAATATTATAAGGTTTATTGACTTTATACTAATGAATCTCAAATAAAAATTGTTTTCTGACATTATTATCAGTTTCAATATTTTAGAATTTTTGTAAAAATACGCATTTACTGTAAACAGTTGTCATTGAGTTATCAATATATGCCATTAGTAGTAATTAGAAATACACCTGTCATAATCATACATAACGTTAGGTGATAACATAAGTAACACGTGTCCAAATGACAAATGACGTAACAACGAGGCAGTAGCACATAGCACACAGCACGTAGCTCGTAGTAAACGGTTTATTGAAATTGACCCTCTCAGTAAAGGCAGCGGCTAATGAGACATTATGGACTGAGCCCCGATTTAGCGACAGATAATCTTCAAATCTTATTAGCAAACAGCTGACATGCATATTAAGCAGGAAACCGTTTTGAAGCTGCCAAAACAAACGCTTTGGTGTCATTGAATTTGCACACCTGGTTTTTTAAATTTATTTTTATATTAACTCCACACGTGGTTATCTTTGGGAATGATGTGTGGAGGGTATTTTCGAGGAAAGAAAGGAGTGAACATGGGTCCTGAGTGGAATTTTATAGGTGAGAGGAAACACAGAGGCAAGAAAATCATTCCTCCACAGCCGAGCTATTGAACACGACAACAAGTCGTAGAATTAGACTCACGTGGCGAATTTCTACCTTGTACTTTCAAGTAGCTATCATTCACGTCATGGGCATCTTTAAAACATCAATTCAATTATTAAAAACAAGACGAGTAAGAAGAAAAAGGTGTTAAAAAAATCTCGGGCGAAATAATAAAATAGTTTAATAAGTTTTCTCAGTGGCTAGGAAGAATAAGACGATACTATATTTACTCAATATATAATATCAACACATAATACGAGATAACGACCTATGATTCAGAGAACTCTCCATCGAAACAACAAGTTTTCCGGAATATGCATTGTGTAGTATTTTCCTTTAATAAAGCAGCGCCTTCCACAAATATGCTTGTATGATATATATACGAGTATCATGGTCGCCAAGGCGCCATAAACAACCCCTCGTCTGGCGCTAGCCTGGAGACGTTATGGTTTAATTTCAAGTGACAATTGAAACAGAAGAGTTATGTTAAAAAACGTATTTCATGTTGTCGTTCGTTGGTCTTTCGCTTATTCGTCGGTTTGTTACTGTTCTCCAAGTAATATAATATTAAGTGTGGTGTTTTGTTGTGATTCGTGTTCGTTAATAATACGATGAGTAAGAAGAATCAAGAACTTCAACTACATCGGTGAGTGAATGGTTTCCCATTTTCCCTTCCTAAAAACCAATAATCTTTCCACATTCATAATTAGACACTTCAATCTAAAAATTCAGTTCCAAGGGGTTATCCTAAATAGTCGTGTTTCTACTAAATGTTGGTCATTGGCATTTTATATAGGCGGCCTGAATTCTCCAAGAGTAGTAGCGCGGATGATATGAATCTTATGCAGCAAAAGTAAAAAAAAAAACAAAATTTAACGTTATCATAACTCACCTATAGTTGCAAATCCTGCAAGTCTGTTCTTTGTCGTGCGTGTTCTGGTGTCGCTTTAAATCTTTGCCGACGCTTTAATTTATATGGTCTATGGTTTCTATATGTTTTTTTTTATTCGTGGAAGTGGTGCGAGGTTTAATATTATCATATTTGTACTAGGGCGGTTTGGTCATGAAACGCTTATGACATATTTCTATTTTCCTTGTGTTTCTTTCGCTAAGCAATTCTCTTCAAATGTGTAGGGTGATAAGATCATAACTTCCGGTCAGTGGAATTTATCTGTGCTTTAGTAGATACATATTAATCTTTTATATGTTATTTAAATCATAATAAATAAGTATAATAAAAAAACTGTCATGGAATGAACACAATGTAACAGTGGTTTGAATTACGGATAATACATCATCAACGAAATAAAATTTAAATGTTAGCTATGGTGTCATGAAAATTGCAATTTTTCTGTTTGGAATCGTTAGGCCAAGGAAACGTAATTTTCATCATATTTTCAAAATATAAAACTAGACAACGAATCTTTTTCATATTTCTAAAAAATTGTTTTGTGTTTCTCAAAAAGAAACATCTTTTGAGAAAATAATTTTAAAGATAACCAGACCGAGAGGCCTTGAGGATTGTTATTTTTAAAGGTTTTTAGTGAAATATACGAAAATATGAAATTAATATACACAAGAACCAAAATCACGTGCAACGCCGGGTAGTAAAACTAGTGTATTCATATCGTAGTTGACTTGACATCGCTGGGTAAACCATGCATCATAACGTAATTTGTCACATGACATAACTGCATCCGATCACGCATATAAACTGCTCTTCTTAATCAATATCGATTGATGATTGATTGATGACTATTCGTTATTATTCATTATCTATTTACCAACGTTTGTAGTTTGGAGACAGAGCAAGAAAACGGCCATGCAACTACACGCAAGTGATTTTAAACCGAAGCTGTAAAGGGTCAGCACCCAAAAATACACACTTTTTGGCTTTCTAATACAAGCAATACTACAAATTATGTATCTGTTATTTCTACATGGGTAGTTAAGAAAATGTCTAAGGTTTCCAGTGAATGCAAGTATTTTACTCTAACCTTTTAAATTCTTTATTAAATGCAAACTGGAATTTTAGTTAAAACCGTTTAAAAATGCCTTCGTTGGTTTTCAAACTGCATCTTTTCGTGACATTTTGTTGTTTTTGATAGAATTTTAAAGATTACAATGTAAATACTTCATTCACTGGAAACCTTAGAAATTTTCCTTACTACCTAAATAAAATTTACAGATGAATCATTTGTAGTATTGCTTGTATTAGAATGCTACAAAGTAACGTTTAGCGCCATTTTAGGTGCTGAGGCTTAAGTCATAAATCACATCATAATCTTGAAATTAATAATAAAAATAATTATCACGCAATTACAAATTTAACTGAATATATTTATATATATGCAGTTTTTATACCGCTTAGTGGCCAAGTGGTCAAAGCATCGGATTTCCACCCAGGCGTCTCGGGTTCAATCCACTGTTGGCTAAGTCCTCAATAATCATTACACAAGATACATTTTTTTACTCATAATGATGGATGAGATATTAAAATATATTCAGGTGACCCAGGAATGTTTATTTTACTTTTTTAAAATACCATAACACATACAAACTGTATATGTGATACCGCGCGAGCCTTCCGACTGCCTAAAGCCAGAAGACTATGGCATCCCCAGTATCGGTATGTTTAAGGCTGAAGGAAGGGGGAGAGGGGAGGAAAAATAGGAAATTTGTGAAGTACCTGGCAATTCAGATGTGGTCGATAAATAGCTAAAACCAATTTAAGCAATTTTTCGTTTCTAAATGGCACTTTTTCACTAGGGCATCTAATTAATAATAATACTAAGAGTATATCATTTTTTTTTCGTATAAAGTAATCATTTTGTGTTTTACTTTATATTACTTATTCTTTAATCATCTTCTCAGTTGACGTTTTGCCTCTTTCATTTAATATTATCTGTCTCTTTCTCTCTGTTCCTTTGTTATAGTTTAAGTGTTATTGTAAGTGTTGTTTTCTCACTGTTCTCTTATTTAATTTTATATTGTGTTCTCCCTCTGTGTGTAAATATAGCCGCACACTTTGTATTTTTTGTTTAACTCAATTTTGTACCCTGGTAGCTAGCTTAATAATAGGCTAAGCGAAACTGGTCGCTCATAAAGAATAAAATCTGTGGTCTTATAAAAAGTTATTATTTCATTTTCATACTAAGAGCACCTTCCACTCTAGAACGGGGTGCAAATATACAACAATTTAATTTATTTATTATTTTGGGACCTTTTGGTCCCGATC
This sequence comes from Drusus annulatus, assembly GCA_022651775.1. Taxonomy (NCBI): domain Eukaryota; kingdom Metazoa; phylum Arthropoda; class Insecta; order Trichoptera; family Limnephilidae; genus Drusus; species Drusus annulatus. The sequence continues at coordinate 415,026 of JAGWCC010000356.1, read as the reverse complement.
ACAGGAGCTTTCCGCATAGGATGTCGAATTCTTGAATCACACGACGAATCTCAAATTTATTTAGAATTACTTTTTGCGTTACCTATAGATTTTATAAAGAAGCACCACTAAGACGACAGGTCTAGACTACGCAATCTTATGTTAATTTTTGTAAGTTTCTGACCAATTTCCGTAACATTTTCGTTGGCATTTCCCGATAAGCCAAGGTGTGAAAAATCGAACCAAATTACGTGTGTCTACAGCATTAACGTCGGGTCGTCGTCATCACGTGAAAATGTCAACAAGTGATTATTTCTCAAAGTTCAACGGAATGTTTTGACATTTATAAGTACCTACCTCTAATAAGCATCTGTTTGAGGAAGAAGTCAAACTATCGAAGGTCGTGATACATAAAGAGGAGAGTTTACTTCAGAACCTATCTTCTAAAAGTAAAGCAGAAAACCTATTGTCTTCCGATCGACCAAACATGGCTCCAATATATCGGACCAGTTTAAAATTAAATTATTAAAATTGGAATTAACTTTAAAGCATTAATACTTATTTATAATAAGATATTTAAGTAATATCAATAATCTAAAACACAAATATAAAACTAAAACAAAACAATGTCTCGGTCGTGACCATTGTTCTTTTTAGTTTCTGCCTTTTTTTGTTTCATATTTGTGTTATAGATTATTAATATTGTTTAAATATCTCAATTAAATAAGCCTTCAAAGAAAGCCTCAGCTAGAAAGCTGGGCCTTTCTTTAGATACATAAAATAATTATAATATTCTTCGTTTTTATCTGGTAACACAAGAATATTTTCTTCTGCACGCATGCCATCTTTTAATATTCGCCCATTTTACCTGTTTTTACCATTTTACGACTTGCGTGGCAGAGCGGTGAGATCGTTAGGTCTTGTCCCAAAGGTCGTGGGGTAAAAAACCTGACATCAATGATAATATCTGAATAGGCAGGTTATCAACTACTTCTTTTTTTCCCTCACTCCTACCAGACTCACAACATTCAGAAAATTGGGGGTACTCTAATTCCACTGATTCCGGGCTGTTGAAACTCTAATGTGTAATCACACAAAACAATGTCTCGTCTTGATTATGACAGCATGTTAGCGATCACCTACCTTTCCTAATAAACGAATGATGCAATTATCCACCTGCACTGTTCCACACACATCGCACTTTCATTAATCCGTACAGAGAAAACATAATTCATAATTGCATTGTTTCAAAGCCACGGTGCCCATATCAATTTTCCACCGGCACACGCACAATACAAACTGGAAGGTAGAGCTGCTTATAAATAAACATGCAACCCCAAGCATCTGTCAAAAACTAAATTAATTACATTTTGCGGTTACATACGCACCGCATACGGACGGTATCAATAACAGACGGATTCGGCGATCAATAATGATTATTGTTGTTTTGTTATTGATTGACCGTTGGGAACAGTCAGCACAGTTGTACTCGTAGATTAGTCGAGGAAGATAATTACATTTTTCGGACTTAGTCAATCTGAGCATAGCTAGAGCGACGTGTATTTTGTATATTTTTGACCTTCTCAAAATCAATCACATATCCGAATACCGCGCACGATTACGCTGACCTCCGATTAAAACACGATTCAAGATACATACCTACTCATTGCCTCTTCTAAAGCTATCTAAAAGTTAAATCTTTGCTACTTTTTCGAACAAGCTCTCTCTTCGCTCAAGTGATGAGAGAGCCTCGGATATGCATACCCACCATTCGACTTCATTAACACTTTCTATGGTGCAAACGCAACGACTTTGAAATGAGTTGCTTTCTGTTATAAGGTGTACCCTCTCAAAGGTCATCTCAAAGCAAAAATTGAAGGTAAATTTTCTTTTCAACAGTTAAACGTTACTACCGACCCACTGAATAATAATTGTATTTTTTCCATCACACCTTTCACAAATAACTACGACGTAAGCATAAACAAACAAAGAAATAAAATATAAAACAAAAACATTACCTAGTCAATGTCCTACTAGACAATAACATGAATATCGCTCAAATTTCAATCAGATTAAATCAATTGAAGATTATCAGATTTTAGAGAAAATTAGTGGTGGGTGGTTTTTCAATTGACAACAAATGATCTTCATGCAATAATAGGTCAGAATGTTTGCATCAATCGCTTTATTAATTATACCGATGTATCATCCGTCTCCGCCAACTCGGGCATGAATTTAAAACGAGATAGGATTCGTAAAGTATCGATTACACCTGGGTTACCTGGTAACCTACCGAGAGAATTGATCATTGTACCGCAAGCCGCAACTGCTGAAGGTGACCGCAAACTTTAGTATTTTGTACCTAGAAAATTAATTATCTCGATTGTGTTTACAATCATCGATCATACCAATCATACGTGTCGAATCAATGACAACATCTACCATAGTGCGGCGCTACAAATACTCCGTATCTCCGTATGTACATTTTGCATGAAAAAGTCGTACTTTTTAATCACATACTCTGTTTATATCGTTGCCGGAAAGGCAAAAGGGCTGAAGCGCCATTTTGAGAAGTTTACACCAGAGCACTTTAAAGTATTTTTTTTTGTTTTACAATAAAATTAATAAGTCTTCAGTATATTTATGGTTTTAAAGTTTATTTTGCAGAACTCCATTTTAGTTATTAGGTTTTTTAATTTTATTTAAACAAGAATTATTATTATTTTTAAATTAAAAAATAAACTATTTTTAGTTAAAAGCTCTGCGATGTAATTATTTTTACGCGTGACAGCTGTTTCGCCTTCTGAGGGCATTATCAAACTGTTTGATAATGGCCTCAGAAGGCGAAACAGCTGTCACGCGTAAAAATAATTACATCGCAGAGCTTTTAACTAAAATTGTTTTTTTAAATTTAAAATAATTATAATTATTGTTTAAATAAAATTTAAAAAACCAAAAAAAAAAAAGTCTTCAGTACCTGGTTGAATTAAAAAAAAGTTAACTCAGGTAACTCAATGCTCTCACTGAGTTATCTGAAGCGACAAAAAGCAAAAAACAAGTCCCAAATTTGTGTCGCTTGAGTGCCTTGTCACAAATGGAGACTATATTTTATATGGCTGTAGGGCCACAAAAGTCTTTAGAATCGAACGAGAGTCAGAGCATTCGATGCAGAAAAAAAACTGATCAAAACTGCATATTTAACTCATTTTTGACCAAAGTATCGCTTAAACCCTTTTGCCTTTCCGGCGTCGATTTAAGGATTGAAAATTTACCAGGCGCCTTTTTCTAGCCAATGACAATAGCCGTTGCAACAGTGGCGACACCTTTTTGAGACCAGAAAAATGCGTGGGAAGTTTCTTGACTCACTTTGAAAAGTCACGGCACGCCATTGCCGACTGCCAACGAGACATAATTGCATACTATATTTATTCGGGAATGCATTGACTACCTAAAAACTGCCACGATCGAGTCAAGCAGACAAGACAATGGCACACACTAATAACAACAAGAGAATGTCAAAAGATGTATGCATGCGGAAGAACCGAATTCATATGGAACAGAGTCGGGATTGCATTAATATTTACTCACATTATCACAGCAAAATTACGAGTATGTATTATAAACCAGCATTTCTCCAGTGTGGTAAGATTTGAAAAATAAAGTGCCTATTTATTTTCACTAACTTCGTACAATTTAATTTGTCTCAAAGAATCTTTACCAACCTAGGCACATGTCCATTACCTGCACTATGGTAGTCATTCGACAATCGTTTATGGTTTTATAGTAGTTCGGAGTTATGAGTTTTTTTTGCCTTTTCAGGGGCATAGTACCTACACTCTGTGAATACGATTTCTTTTATCACCCCCTAATGTTGATAGTGCTGATAAGCAATGATTTATTGTTTTTTTTAAATGTACAGTTTGAGTGTTGCCAACGTATTTTCAAGAATTAAAATTAACCCATTTTTTAAACTATTTTACTCAATGTTTACATTTACTAGCCGTATATCACCAGTTGACGAAAGATCTCACGATATAATTAAATATGTTTTGAAACGAACCACGGATACGTGGAGGATTTAAGAATATTTCTACAGTCTACGCGAAGAGTTCATTAATATCTGCCGGAAAAACATTAAAAAAATTATACTCCCGGAATTATAAACACATCCTACGCAGATTCAGAAATAACCTCACAACATTATCGGTCTAACGTAATATTATGTGTGGAAGAAAATAAACCTTGATCTGAATCAAAGAAAAGGTGCAAACATAATATTATATTATATGATAAATAAACTGTGTGTGTACCCTATATCATGGAACTGTCATTCACACTAAGTCAACGCCCGTTAGCAGTGCAAATAACCTTTTCTTATACGATTTTCATTGTGAGTTTTTAGTTGGTATTAGTCACCAGAATTGATTTTTTCTTCTAACTTTTTGTACGGATAACGACGTATAACGATTACGTTTTAAGCAAAAACATTGAAACGTTTAGTTATTTCACTACACAAGTTGGAATTTGACTGTTAATAACTAAAGCACAGGTTTTCATATAAAAAAAATAAGTCGATTTTTCCAGTGAATTTTATTGGAAACATGGTTTATTAGACGTTGTTCTAATATTATGCATCTAAACGATTACGAAAATGCTTCTACATCAATTAGTTAATGTTAGTCATAATAATAATACTAAGCATAGATAATTAGCACCTTTTTAGTTAAATGTCACCTCAAGAGATGTTTATTAGACGTTGTTCTAATATTATGCATCTAAACGATTACGAAAATGCTTCTACATCAATTAGTTAATGTTGGTCATAATAATAATACTAAGCATAGATAATTGGCACCTTTTTAGTTAAATGTCACCTCAAGAGATGTTTATTAGACGTTGTTCTAATATTATGCATCTAAACGATTACGAAAATGCTTCTACATCAATTAGTTAATGTTGGTCATAATAATAATACTAAGCATAGATAATTTGCACCTTTTTAGTTAAATGTCACCTCAAGAGATGTTTATTAGACGTTGTTCTAATATTATGCATCTAAACGATTACGAAAATGCTTCTACATCAATTAGTTACTGTTAGTCATAATAATACTACTAAGCATAGATAATTAGCAACTTTTTAGTTAAATGTCATCTCAAGGGCGCTGTCAAAAGCAAAACAAAAAACTTAAAATTATAGTTATATTACACACTACAAAGCAATTCACATACATAAGTTAAGGTTAAATATAAAAAAATGTTGTTGACGACATCTTTAGTGGAAATTGAAATTCTCTGCAGGGAATGTGGAAAATATTCTCACAGGTCGGACGGAGTTCTGTAGTGAAAATTGCAATCATTTACGAATATCAAAGTGGGATGGGTTGGGATTAGTGCCGGGCGCCAAAGCATCAATCGGGTGCAAGAAAATTCCACTAAACTACTAGATTACTCACTAAGAAACTTGGCATATAGGTAGCTACTAAACTGTTTACACGTATTGCTAATTAATTGAGATCATGAAGAGGATGAGAGGCAAAAATTATCTGGATAGAATAAATTGGAAGAGTGTTCATTCATGCCTCAGACGCTTTATAGATTGATGCTAATAATATCGTTGTTGGAAAGTCAAAAGGGCTTAAGCGACACTTTGGTAAAAAATGAGTTGAATATGCAGTTTTGATCAGTTTTTTTTTTCTGCATCGAATGATCTGACTCTCATTTGATTCTGAAAACTTTTGTAGCCCTTCAGCCATCTAAAATATATTTACCATTTGGGAGAAGGCTTGACTCAAGCGACACAAGTTTAGGACTTTTTTTAGCTTTTTGTCGTTTCAGGTAACTCAGTGAGAGCATTGAGTTACCTGACTTAACTCTTTTTTCAAAAATCAAACCAGGTACTGAAGACTTATGAATTTTATTGTAAAAACAAAAAAAAAAACTTTAACGTGCTCTGGTGTATGGTAAACTTCCAAAAATGGCGCTTCAGCCATTTTGCCTTTCCAGCGACGATATAAAGATTGAATATGTTGTGGACCGAATGAGTAATATGGCATTATCAATAGAGCTTCGGGATTAATTTATTATCGAGAGAATAGAAATGGCAAAACTGGCAAGAAGTATCTTTATCTCACTCTATTCCACATTCCTTGTATTGGACCCAGGTTGCCATGCATACCTGCTGATTAAACTCGAACCTCCTTCTCATCTTCAGAGCACATGTTCCAAGTCTTAACAAATCTGTGCCCTAGTGTACCGGTCGCACCGGGACAGAAGTACTCCTAGCTGGGGTGGTACATTTGTATCGTATCGAGTGTATAGACATGGAAAAACTGAGAAGTCTAGCATAAATGTCTTAAATTGTCAATAATGACATAATAAAGGTTTTATCGATATTATCGGTGATTAGTCGACTTTTGCTACCACGCCCGCAGTCGGCAACTACCACTTGACAATTGACATAGACTAAAGGCTGCTAAGCTAAATGTCCAAAGCCACATCAAAAACCTGACAAAGAAGACAAATTAAACAGTATTTGGAGCTGCCGATATTTGAGGACCGGGAGATATTTAACTAACCCTGCATATTGATTTAGATTATGCTCCAAGGAAAATAATTAACAGAACACTTCCTAATCTTTTTGCCCTTTGGATGGCATTACTACAAAACATATTTATCAAATTTGATAAACTACAGTATTATCATAAATTCTTCAGTTAAAACTAGTTAATTAATGGATTCAATATCGAAAATTGTTCTAGTATTTATTGCTATATTATGAAGATTAAAGTAAAAATATTTTGATAAGGACACACCTATACTTGAAAAATTATACCAGAATGAGTGCGCACTTTGCTTTTGATTAAACCGTACATCAAGATTAGAGATAAGACGTCAAGTCGCTACGAAGCACACGCATTTTTAACGAGCTCCGCTATTATATTCATTCTGTCGTTATAATGTCGCGTTCATTCTTAAACGAAATTTCAACAAGTGTAGCTTCACTTCAAAGGAGGGACGAAGTGCAGTCAAACATCATTGACGAATTGCGTAAAGAATTGTCTCAACAAAACAAAATTCTGGTGTCACTTGCGGCCAAACTTCGCGAGTTTAACAATACTACGGGAGACCGCGACGGAGCTGTCCAAACCAGGTCCAAAGTCCGCAGAGCACAGCAAACGTCAAAGCCGGCACTGCCCGGTACGAGCACTAGCGCTGTTCCCGCACTGGCCCACGCGCGCCCCGCCCGCACTCCGCTACCGAAGCCGACACACACTGGAGCCGGCCCTGCATTCACACAGGAGCAGCACGCTAACAAATCCCACAGCGCAGCTCTACGCACGAAAAACAAAGTACTCGCTATCGGGATAAAGGTAATTCCTAAACAAAAAATACGTGATTGTTTCTCGGTTAGACCCTAGCACGACAACGGAGGATGTGATTGCCCATGTTAACGCCAATACTGCTCTGAGCTGCAGCGCCGAGAAGTTCATGGCGTTTTCGAATGAATACTTTACCTTCAAAATAGGGGTCAATGATGAGAAGATTGACGTACTTCTCAAAGAGGACCCCTGGCCCCGAGGAGTGGATGTACGTCATTTCAGATTTTACAAAAAAAAAAACTTCTTTGGACCAAGAAAGTCGTCAAAAGCTCCAATAAACACAATGACTACTTTTATACCAAAACGTGCGAGGATTTAGATCTAAAATGACATTATTTTCGGAAAACTTTCTCAAAACCACAATGTCATCGTAATTACTGGGACTTGGCATAACGAGTCTATATTCAACGCGCAGATTATCGACAGTAGATATATCGTTTTCCGAAAAGATAATTATCATCCGACACTATTGTCAGAAATTAGCCTTAAGCTTGTTAGGCCGTTGAAAAATCTTCATCTCCATTCTGAAAATAATTTCCGCGGTTGGAATTTCGGCAAAGAAGACTTTAAGAAGCTATACAGCCAACTGCGTGACCACAATTGGCAGGCTATCTTGGAGCTTTCCGATGTTGACGAGGCAGTTAAATACTTCTACGACACTTTATACGCGTACTTTGATCAATGTTTTCCAAGGAAAAAAGCGCCGCGAAACGAAAACTATCCTAGATGTTTGTTTACACGTGAGATTATCAAGGACATAAATATGAAATTCATACACCATCGGCGGTGGAAACGATCAGGTTTGGAAAGTGAACACGAATTGTTCAAATTTTATCGTACAAAAATTAAACGTAATATTTCAATTGTCCATAATAACTATATCTTGAACGTAGAAAATAATGTCAAACACGATCCCAAATCCTTCTGGAAATATATTTCTGACAAAAAATGTAACAGAGGTTTTTTAGATCACATTAACTTCAATGATTGCACATACGAAGGAGCCGACATACCGGAAGCTTTCGCAAAGTACTTTAAATCTGTATATAATCAGGAAAAGGTCGATTTTGAATCTTACGTACCAGGGTTGGCTGGATCAACATTTGCACAAAACATTTCGATTGATAACATCGACACCGCGGATTTACATTTAGCTGTAAAAACACTGAAACCAAAAACATCGTTTGGTCCTGACTTAATTCCACCCTTTGTTATCAAGGGATGTTCTGAACCATTGTCTAAACCACTGTTGCATATATATAATACCACGATTCAAAATGTAATTTTTCCTAAACTATGGAAACTGTCAAATGTCACACCTTTACATAAAGATGGCGACAAGTGTTACGCAAATAACTACAGGCCTGTAGCAATACTTTCCACACCTGCAAAATTACTGGAAATAATTTTGCATAAATATTTATACGCCAAAGTCGAACCGTTTTTGATCGAACAGCAACACGGATTTAGACGTGGCCGATCAACCACTACAAATTTGATGATATTTACAGATTATGTAGCTAGAGCACTAGATGATAACGAGCAAGTTGACACATCATACCACGATTTTGCGAAATCTTTCGATAAGGTTGATCACTTAGTTCTCCTAGGTAGACTTGAAGAAATTGGATTATCTGTAAATTTAACGAAACTTTTTTGTAACTATTTGAAAAGAAGAGAAAAAATCGTATCTTACGGTACATACAACTCCGACGCGTATCCTACAAACTCTGGTGTGCCACAAGGATCCAATTTGGGACCCTTATTATTTTTAATCTTCATAAATAACATTGGAAATAATATTAAATTCGCTCGGTTTTTACTTTTTGCTGATGACATAAAATTATTTATTCGAATAAGATCATTGGAATACTGTAGGCATCTTCAGGAAGATATTAATACAATTATTGACTGGAGTATTGCTAATAAACTCAGTTTTAATTTCCAAAAATGTTACGTTATGTGCTTCACGAGGTCAACAAGATCGTATATCTTAATTACAAAATGAAAGATACGTCTCTGAAGCATACGACTACTTGTAAAGACTTGGAAACAGTATTTGACTCTCGTTTAACGTATCATAATCACTCGAAAAGATCTGCAAATCAGCCACAAAAATGTTGGGTTTAGTCCTTCACAATTCAAGGGAGTGACAAATCTTGCAGTGATAAGGCTGCTTTACTTTAGCTTAGTGCGTGGTCAGAGGACACCGCCTATGTACTAATGGTCGAGAAAATTCAAAAGAATTTTTTTACGGTTCCTCTACATGAGAGAGTTTGGTTTTTACCCATGGCTGTTTCCAACAGCGTTTATCTCGGGAATGCTGGGTATCTGCAGCCTTAGTTCGAGAAGGGATATAGCATTACAGCTTTTTACTCACAGACTCCTGAACGGTGTATTATTAATACCTGACATCCTGGCGGAAATTGGATTGTATGTCCCTGATAATTTCACGCGAGGCCGCCAACACAGGCTTCTGTTTCTTCCCAGGTGCAGAACTAACTTACCAATGGTGATGCCCCTGGGCAGACTAACTAGGTTAATTAACTGCCTCGCAGGAAATGTGGATATTTTTCACACAAGCCACAGCAAGTTTAAGCAAGAACTAGCTATTAAGTTCTAACTATATTATGTACTTCTTGAAAACTATTTTTTGTTTGTTTTTAAACTTCTTTTTACTTTAATCTTTGTGTAATTGTGATTAGCATTTTTGGGGTTTTTTGCAATGTTTTTTTTTAATGTTTTGGTGTAAAACTGTTTTTGAAAATATGAAAATAAATAAATAATGATATTAAAAATAATTCATGTATTTTGGGACATTTTCACTTAGGATGAAAAAGATATTATGGTTTAACATTCGTACAATAGCATTTAGATGCAGCTGGTATAAATAGGTCGTACAATTAGAGATTAAGGCCAACAACAGATTCATAGGATTGTGTGTATTGATGTAGGAGATTCATTCTAAACAGTTAATTATAATATATTTTCATGTAGGTAATTTGATAAATAAATCATCACGGATATGTGAAAATGAAGGCTAAATGTGCGTGTAAAACTTACAAGCTGTCATATTATATATTCTATGTACTCTCTGGAGTATCTCGGGGCTTTAATTTAAGTCCGCTCCTCTTTTCTATATTTATAAATGATATTTTAAAGGTCATTTCATTCAAGGTCTCTTCTTTTCACGGATAAAGAAAATGCTCTAAATTTTTTTTTAAATTACTTCGATTTAAAAAAATAAAAGCTAGTATTAAGGGTCAGCAGTCAAGAATGACGCTAAACGTTACTTACTTTGTAGCATTCTAATACAATCAATACTACAAATGATTTATCTGCATATTTTATATGGGTAATTAGAAAAATGTCTAAGGTTTCCAGTAAATACAATTTTTAACTGTAATCCTTTAAATTTTATAAAAAACATACTAAAATTTCAGGAAAAGGTGTAGTTTGAAAACCAGCAAAGGCATTTTTGAACGTTTTACCTAAAATTCTAATATGCTTTTCATTAATAATTTAAAAGTTTACCGTTTAAGAATTGTATTCGCTGGAAACCTTGGACTTTTTTCTTACTGCCCGTATAGAGTTCACATATAAATAATTTGTAGTTTTGCTTGTACTATAAAGCCAAAAAGTGTTTTTTTGGGTGCTGACCCCTAATGGAATAATGTATAATGTTTTTAACGAGAGCTTCATTTTTGAGAAAAATAACATAGTAAAATTACATAAAGACTTTTTGTTCGTTTACAAAATACTTTCATTTAAAATAAATATACGCGATGGGCGATTTGATAGGTCATCATTATTCTCAGAATGTTTTTCAGGTGGTCCCTCCACATGAAAATAGATCCCACGCGCTAATTAAGTTACAGTCATAGTCTTTCTAATGAGGCCAGCTGTTTTTATTCTCAGAAGTGCTTTTACTTCTAAAAAACACCTGTCCGACAAACGGCATCACAGTGGGCAATTTCGCTGTCAAAATATTTATGTTATTTATTGGATAATTCAGTGTTTTTCAATTATGTAAAAAGTAATGTGTTGAAAAAATACTAATTTGTACTGTTGTAACTCCGCAAGTGTAGGCGAATAAAACGGAAATGACGTAAAATAAAACATATTTTCGTAATGATGTGAAAAATTTGTGGAAAAAAAATGTTTGAACTGGTTTGAACCTTGTTGAGATTTAATAAAAATCGTCGCTGCAAAATCGTCACCTTGTATATTACATCACTGCGTAAGTCATCCAGAAATGCAATTTGACGGCGGCAATAATCCTGCATCGTTACACGTTTTCTTATCTATAGCGATGTAATGATCCTAAATGTTAATATTATGTCCAAATATGTTAAATCGCCCGGAATGTGACTAAATATGACATACACGGAGATGGTTTCGCGTCGATGATTTAATATTATATCTCGATATTTTTCCGATATTTCAACGCCACAAATATTGAATTTTGGATGAAACATGTCATTATTAATTCATTTCTCTTTATTTACAGTCTGCATCCGTTTGCTTCAGCTGCAAGGAGGCCATTGTTGGCAAGGTAAGAACAATATTTATCACTTTTCTAGATAATTTATTCTTAGAGTTTATATCAATTCACAAATTAAGCCATTGAGATATACAATCAATGAATTAAGCACATTAATAGTGCAATTATAAATAGACTTTCAAAAAAAAAAAACATAAGATGTTGAAGATATTTTTACGATAAATAAAATTTGTGGTACTATAGAAATCTATTTGTTTATGGAAGAAGTAATATTTAAGATGCATTTCAAGTCTAACCCAATAAATAATTATTAAACATCTCATATTGCTCGACCGAGTAATAAAAGATTTCCCCGCATTAAACCTAACAGATTAATTAATAGAGGTTTTTGTAGCTTGAATTTTGATTTTTGTAATGGATTGAATATTAACAAAATGCTTAGTTGCATTCCCTTGCTTTTAACTTTTATGGATTTACATAATTTAATAGATTAAAAAAACTAGACACGTAAATTTAAAACAAACAAATACTCGTATTGTGATATTTTATATAAATTTGCAACTACTATACTTAACGTATCTGTTGACAAAAATTTAACACGATCAGATATCTACTGATGAAATTAGAACTTGATATAGACTATCTAAACACGCGATCAACATCTATTCTAAAAGGACAAAGCCGCATTCAAACAGAAAAACGATGTTACAGACGACTCTCAACACAAATACGTACAAATTATAGACATTAAAGAAGAAAACATAGAAATAAATCTACACTTATAAACGACACTGTCCAAAAAGCAATATTAATTGGTTTTTGACAAAAGCAGAAGACATTCAACACACACACTTTAAAAATACATTCTAATAATATTAAATACTATGAACATTTATCAACAAACCAAGATTAGCCACTACGTAAGATTTTAAAATCAATAAACATGACACAATACATTGAACATACGTCATTTTAGACACTAAAGAAGAAATATAAATAATATAAAAAAAGTAGCTGAATTCAAATAACTTGGACAACATCACAAATTATATATTTAAAAACAGAGGGAGAGGAAGGCAGGGTAAAGCCAGTGTGATGTAAATTGAAAACAGTTTCCTAAGTTGTGTACCGATTGCAGATAGTGACAGCCTTAGACAAAGACTGGCATCCCGACCACTTTGCTTGCGCCCATTGCAAGAAGCCAATATCTGGGGGCTCCTTCCACACCAAGGATGGAAAGCCATACTGCGTGGAGGACTATGCTAGACTGTACATGCCCAAGTGTTACTCTTGCAATGAACCAATACATGACGTAAGATGAAGACATTGTTGTACATGTACATGTACTTTGTACGGGAAACTTCTCTGCTATCTATGGGGATGGGTCCATTTTGGTGTATTCACATTCATTTTCATTCTATTCATCATTCGTTTTCTATTGGTAATGTGGTCATTCATTCATCAGTTCTTTTGCTGTCATCTACGAATAATTGATTTCTTATAGCACTAAAGACATTATGTCACCATTCATTTTGCTGCCATTTTCTACGTAGTTGATGGCATTACTTTGAACTTTTATCCAATTCATCAATTGGTAAAACCATTTGTTCAACTTAAATTAATTTTAGCCAGTTGATTCTTGAAAAAAACACTTTATACTGATCCCTTAATTTTACAACATCATAAATCTTTTCCTATTGCTACCTATCTAATGTCCCTAGTTCCCTTTGCTACCATTTCCAAACCAGTTGATTCCTGATAACACTAGGGAAATTTATTTAATTAATCATTATTTTTTCATTGGTAATGTCATTAAACTATTCAATTCCTCTCAAATGTTCATCAATAATTCATCTTTTTTATCTTTCAGAATATCATTTCATCTTCTGTATTACTTTTTTTACATCAAGTCATTGAGTGTAGTGTATATATCCTGTGATCGTTTCCGTCATGCGGTGTTTGTCTTTTACAGTACGAGATTGGCGAATGACAGCTTGTTTAAAGCGAATTTCAATTCAAACTATAGCAGACGGCAGTTACTTTGAAGTCTGGGAATATGTGTTGTTAGGGGAAAGTAAGAAATGTAATTTTAAGGGGCTTAATGACTGGCTTCATTGGATTTTGATTTTTGAAGCATGCTGTGATCTTTAACTAACCGATTTTTAATTCCCTCTAAAAGCTTTCTGATAAATAATCACCATTCTTTCTTCATCCATTATTGAAATTATATATGTATTGTGATTAATATTTTAAAAATATTATAATTGCTTCTTGGTTAAGCTTGCAAAAAATATGTAAAAAAATGTTTAGAAATATCAATAACATCATTTTTCAATCATATTGTATTTCAAGAATAAGGAGATCTATGTCATTTGAGCCATTCTTGGTGTGGTTATAGAAATTGAATACCTTCAGACATTATTATGAAACTAATATTTTGATTTCATAATGTACAAATTAAATATAAATAATATGTAAATGAAATTTTTTATCAGACATTCTTTTGACTCAGAGCTTTAGTGCTAAATAAATATGTACATACTTCCTATAAACTTAGAAAACCTAACAATAATCTTTGAAATTTGAGTTGTGTTTATGCAAGTGTGTGTCGCATACTTTGTTTGCTTTGATTTAAATAACTAGATTTTGACACAGTAAAAGTTGAATAAACCAAAACATAATACTATACACCATGTTACAAACCCGTGCCTAAATATTTCAGGGATTGAGAAATGTTTGATTGTATTCCTATCATTGATGTAAATTGACGATTCCAATTAATTTCTTATTTTTCTAAATCTTTTCATGAATAGTAATTCCTTAACAATTACAGTATGAGCGTTAAACACGGTGTATAATATAACTGAGCGACAATCGTTAGTCGAAAAGATATTTATAAGTTTTTGTGTTTGCAACGACAGAAAGTGGTGAAGGCCCAGGATAAGACATGGCACGAGGAGCACTGGTGCTGCACGGGTTGCAGGAAGCCCCTGGGAGCAGCCTCTTTCATGGAGAAGGAGGGCAAGCCCTACTGCCTGCCGTGCAACACCCGTTTGTTTGCGCCCATCTGTCATGGCTGCCACGAGCCCGTCGCCGGGAAAGTTGTCATGGCCATGGAGAACAAGTGGCACCCCGAGTGCTTCAAGTGTGATGTGAGTATTGCTTCTCGTTTTCCATTTTATTTTCCCTATTTTTTCTTGACCATGCCTGATTTACCTTCACTTTGGCCTCGAAATTACACTTATGGAAGGGGTTAATGAGGGTGTCAAATACCAACACTTGTAAATTGGGTTTCCGTAAGATGGGGTCTATTTTAAACCTGGACCTACAAGCTTAGTTTACTTGGCTCACTAGTAAATTCAACACTACCTCTTGTGGGTTGTAAATGCCCATATTCTATACAAGACTCCTTCTTATGAGCTAAGACGAGCCTGAGGTTTACAGGATAACAATAGCAGCTCTTAGATAAATCTGTGCAATATTATTAGCGTATGATATTATTTTGAAAACATTCAAAATAATATGAGATAAAATACATAAAAACTATTCATACCTGTCTATTCTATTTACTCATAATATCTTTGAAAAGTATATAATGTCTGATAGGATTAAAGATTCTCACTTCTTCCGGTAGGGTACTTTAGGTACTTTGGTAGGGTTTCTTTCTACGCAGTATCACTGTTACACAAATAAAAATACATTTTGCTGCCCTAACAATGGACAAATTGAATAAGAAATTATAAATCGACTATCTTATTAAATTCACTTGCGACTACGCTGTGGCCAAACGTAACTGCCAATGTGGAGCCAAATACCCTACTAGTAATCTGTACCCACATAAAAGTTCTCTTAATTTTCGTAATCAACTTATATTTATCTAATTTCAGAAATGTGACAAGGCCATCCCATCAGATGCCAAGTTCAAGGTGACCAACGGAAAGGCATTCTGCTCCAACTGCAAGTAAGCAGAGAGAGAAACACATCGAGGCAGGGAGAGAGTGTATGGAGAGGCTGAACAAGTATACATAATAATATATGAACGTTATATCAGACATTTGAATTATATAAAGTTATTTATTACATGTCATGTATTAGAGTCACTACCATAATTGCATGCACGGTGTAATCACGAGTCGCTGTTATAAATACTATTTACGTACTGCACAATTTTTTTTGTAATGATTATTAATATTTTTAAATTTGCTTGAATATATTATTGGACATGTGAATCAGTTACCAAAAACTTTTAAGGAGCAAATAAATTATATTTAACAATTTATATGCAGTTTTAATCACACCAAAATAATTTTGTTTATAAGGAAATATTTTACACAACACATTTAGTTTCATTTTAAAAAAGGATCCAAGAAAAGAAGTGAAGTTATAATCCAATGTCTTTTTCAGAACAGGAGTAAAAAGATCTAACACCAAACATTTTGACGTAGGAGTCAGCCCTGCACCGTTCACATGAGCGCTAGGAACTTTTTACTTAAAGCGTGCTGTTAGCTATGATCAAATTCCATAGTTGTTTAACTTACAAAGTTGAATTATATTAAAATATCAACAATTGATAAAAGAAAAAAATAGAACAATGAAAGTTGACAGTTTTATACTCGATCAACGACTAGTGTAGAGACTAATGTAGCCTCAAGAGCTTTTAGAAGTAGAGAAGTGGTGTATTTTACAATCAAACTAAAAGACACCACTTCTCCGCGAAGCTTGACAACTTTACTAAGTGATATTGGCGTGTGTGATTCAGAAACACTTTAAAAAGCTTAGGTTAAGTTGAGTTAGTGAGAAGAAAGCTATGAAAGTTATTATTAAGTAGAAAACTCACCTCTGGGTAAATCTTCTGGAAGTGTTTTGCTAGCAGAGGAACAAGCTTGTCAGCCAACTCCTTCTCGTCGATGTGCGAACAAGCTGGTGTGTGCATCGGTCCATGAGCAGTCTTGGAGTCCAGGTGCTTGGAGTAAAGGATCCTCGCACTTGTGTTGACCTTCTCCTAAGAAAAAATTAAGACGAGATAAATCCATTAAAAAATTAGAAAAATTTAGAAAACGTGTTGGGGGTAAATGTAAAAAACAAACAATGAGAAAAATTATAGGGCATGTAAAAAACAAGAAGTTTGCTAAGGAGTGTTATTTCAGGAGGTTATAGTTTTAAAATTGGCGATATTAATAAAGCATGAATAATAATATGATCTAGTGTTTAGAGCTTTTAACTCTTTCACCGCGGCGAGTGACTTTAGTCATTTCTACAAATCGTTCGCACCACGCGGCGGCTGACTAAAGTCATTTTCAAGTTTCGACCCTTTATCAACTTCTTCATTGTTTGTCTTAAAAAATAATAAAACCGGGAGCCTGGGGACAGCCGCTAGCCGCGGCCATATAGATGGCCTTGTCTCGGTTGAAATTTTCATTGTCGTTTTAAAAATAACATTCGGCAAAAAATGCGTAAACAAAAATTGTGCCGCTTAGGGACAACTGCTTAGGTATATTTATTTAGCGGTTGAAGGTTAATAACTGTGCACTATGAAAGCAGAATTCAAACAACAACAAAATTGCATTGACATATTTTGACTTACTAGTTACGGGATTGAGACATAACACATGATGGTTAGATAGTTAGTACAAAGTTTTATGCTAGTCTTAAAATAATGAACTCAGTTACCTGATCGTATATTATTGAACTGGGTTTGGTTGTTATCTTTATTTCCATTTCACTGTTTTTTTTTAGATCCTTTTGTCTCTTATGAATCTGTGCGCTGGCTGAACGCTTGGTAGCTTCAGAGCAAATGGATAGGCACTGATCTTTGCATATATTGCTACCCACATACTTCCTGTATGTTAGGGGTTTGTTGGGAGTGAAGATGTGATCAGTCTTCAGCCAGCCTTTGTTCTTAGTTGCCTGACTGAAAAGATTACAGTAAATACAATGTTAAAAAGCAAAATAGTGCTTAATTATCACTTTAACTCATACAAAATTATATCCCGACGAGAGTGAGAAAGATTCTTGATTAAAAATAGTTAATATATGATAAAATATTGTGAGAAAATCCAGGTAGGTTATTGATTGGAATATTTTTTATTATTCTTTGAAATGTGTTACATTTTTAAAACTATTGGCGGGACAACAATAAGGTCAAAGAAAAAGATTTTTAATTATTTTTTTTATGTGAATACCACACAAGAGTTCCAACTGCTCCCAACTATCTGGAGCCAGTGGGACCATGGCATCCCTAATTAGGGTATATTTTGAAGTAGTGGGGACGGGAAGGAAATGGGGAAGAGGGCGGTTGGGAAATACCTGATTATTTAGATCTGATTATCAAAAATTGTTAAAAACATTTCAAGCAACATTTAAATTCGGAATTGTGGTTTTTCACCAGGGCGATACTTATAGTATAGATATTTATATACAGTCAAACTTGGTTATAAGAAGCGCGAAGGGGCCAACCAAATTTGCTCCATATAGCCATTACTTGTTATAAACGTAGGTAGGTAAAAAAGTACTTACCTACTAATATCGATATTTATACCAGGGTATGAAAGCTTGCATATTATAAAGCAACACTTTTTTATTACGAAAATCTTGCTTAACTTAATATGAAATGATTTAATTTATGATTACACTAATAATAATAATAAACTGTAAGCACGGTACTGGATAGAAATGTTTCTTAGAAAGACAACTATCAGGGATTATAAACCCTCCTTAACGTGATTTACGGAAAGTCCGCCGTCGTGCCGGAGAGGCGGCTTTCTTTGTCTTGTTTATGACATTATTTGACTATTTTGAGAATTGTTTTTTTTTCTCATACCCGGGCGCATTGAGTTGACAATATTATTTGGACGTTATATCAGTGAAGCGATCACGTTATAACCCCCACACGATTGTATGAAAATAAGCCCGAACCAACATATCATTATGTAATTGCTCATTATAGCCGTGACGTCGCTATTACCGTGATCGTTATAACCAAGTTCGACTGTTTATATATATTAGTATATATATTTATTTATTTACGAGTATCTAGCACTGATATGAATTTATGAAGCAGAAGATGAGCTCTGAAGTCATGACATTTGCACATCTTTATCTTTCTGGAATTTACAGGTCAACTATTTTCAGCTTGCAACATTATTTTAATCATGAGCTATGAAGCTTTGAAATATTCATTAAACAGTATGTTTTACAATTGTACAGTTAGAAAAAAGATATTTGAAATCTTTAAAATAAATAGTAAAATAAATTTCATCAAATAATTTACCGCAGAGACTTACATTCTTGTCGTAGTATTTTGAGGTCCCGGATTCCAATGTTTGTTTTGGTTGATCACTCTGTTTGATATTTTACTTCTGTACATTGAATATCTATCACCTGAAATATGTATGAAAAGTAAAAAATTGACACAGGATTATTATTTTGTAAGTCTTATGACATGTTTACGAATTGAAGATTAAACTAACCTTGTGACACTGCGCTTTCAAAACGTTTCTTTGTAGGGTTTGGGGTGTCTAGCCGGATGTGTTCATGTGGACAGCAATGGTTCACTCTGCTGCCTGCTGATTTCACCTAGAGTTAAATAATTAACAGATGCAGTCAATTCACAACAATCAGCTCTTAGAACACAACATCATGAGCTATCGGTAGGTTGAAAAAACCAAAGGGCAGACCACATACTAAGTTCGCAGTTTGGCTCAATCAGCATGTATCATGCCCTAAAGCTTGCAATTAATGAACTAAGGCGGAAAACATCAGCGGCCATTAAAAAAAAAAATTTTTAGCAAATGCATCTGAAAATCCCTAGAATAATAATATATTTCTATCAAGTAGGTACGGGGTTGCGAAAAAAATCTTAGAATGTTGAACTGAAGGAGCTGGCAATGCGCTCAGTAGCTTTAAGACATGTTCTTTTATGCTCTATAAATGGGTTTTCTAAGCATTGTTTTTTGTTTCATTGAAATCAACACAAAATCAAAAATAGTGTCAACTTATAGTTGCAATTCAGATCAGTCAGTGTAGCAAAATCCATACACACATACAACAAACATTCAAATAGCAAATCGAAAAAAGTATGAGTGTGAAAAAAAGAAGTTAAGCACCCTCGAGTTGATTATATTTTAATTTAGGGAATTTTCCTCAGCACTGAAATCTCTCCAGAATTGATCAATTACTTTCTCTCCTGGAATATTCTGTTTCTCCATAGATCTAAGGAGAATTTCCTAGACTTCGCAAGACTAACATAGTCAACAGAATGATTGACCGGTCGGTAGCTGAGTGGAGAACGCGTCGGATTCCCACCCGGGCGTCGTGCGTTCAATTCCTCTGCTGGCTAAGTCCTCCATCATTGCACAAGCAACATCTTCCGCTTTTTATGATGGCAGTAGGAGTTTTTCAAATATTTTCAGGTTATTCGTAACCCGGGAATGTTTGTCTTACTTTAAAAAAAAAAAAAAAGAATTCAGAGCGAAACTCAAAACTGATCTCTTGCAAAAATCATTTACATGAATAAAGTTGGAAAAAAATATTTCAGAGGTAACCTAGATTCTAGATTGTTATGTTTATTCTCTTTTTAAACTACTGCCCTAATATGGATGTTCTGTGATTTGAAATTCTCAACATTTTATCCCACTATTCTAAACGCTTTCACAGCCAATAATACAAGTAATAACAAATTGTCAATAAATATGGAAAGAGCATTACTTTTCTAACAGCAACAGCAGGCGAGAAGACTTCGTAGTCCGCTAGCGAGGCAGAGTTACTGGGATTGTTGTCATCAGGCAATTCGTGCAGCGATTCAATTAGTTTTTGGCAAACATGCTCCAGATCCTGTAAAATTAAAGCATTAAATATCTGAACATAATTGAAATGATAATTGTTTATTTTATTCCAATATTAATTAGTAAAATTTAAAATGACAGCCCGCCATACGCATGCATGTATGTTGATTAGCAATGACAATAGGACCTTGGACAGTTTTGATAGTTTTGATAATAAAACCTTACACTATAGAGCATTTTTGCCATCTTATTTAAATTGATAATCTAATACAATATTGCAATGTTTCAATGCATAAATCTAATAAAAATTAAAAAAAGCACTGCTACCATCTAGCGGAATATCTCTGAAATTCAGATGAAGTTACATAATTTTTTAAGAAATCGAATATTAGCTAAATTTTCGTATTTTTTCAGACAGATAATATTAATAACTAACAGAATATGACACATCCATGGGATCCTGGGATTGGAGGCAGACTCTGTTGATTTCCAAGGTAAGCTGCAGAAGAGTATGGAGCTTTTCTTGGGTTCCTCCAAAACCCCATACAATCCTCATGTGCCGCTGGAACATCTGTAAAAAATGGAATAAAGGATTGGATATTAAGTGTGCCCCGGTCCTGCAGCTGAAGAATCCATCATAAGCTTACTTTCTATAACATGCTTTGTATATGAGAACGAAGGTAGGTTACAATGAAGCTAAGTGGCAAGGTGGGAAATATTAAAGAAATATATAGAGTAGTGGTTAGGAAACGTGTAATTATTTTTCCCTAAAATATATTATATATATTTTAGGGAAAAAGTGTAAAAGCAAACATTTTCTAGTGAGGCACATATATGTACAAGGAGGAAATAAGATAATAATCGTCCGTGTGGCCAGCAATTTATAAATATGTGTATATATATATATACATGTATAAACATAAATATATATTCATTTTTATTGCTGGCCACACGGACGATTATTACCTATATTTATATATATGAAGAACTGTGGTTTTTTATTTAGGATGCACACTTCACCAGTATTTTTACCGTAGTTTCTAAACGGATTTAGTATGAATGACTTTTATGTACATTCTCAGCCACAAATAAAATATTATGTCCACATTAGAAATGTTTTAAATATGGTTTAATAAATTTAATACAGAGTTATTTTAAATAATCACTATGTGTGACACATTCAGAAACAAAGTGAACAATATTATATATTATATGTAACTGATGATCACTAAATAGTTGCAATAAGGAAGACATTGTGGTGATGTAGAAGGGGCTGTTGATAATAGCCGGGAAACTAGACACAGGTAAACACTGAAATAATATTCTTACCGAAAAGGCTTGGTATAGAATTTGATACAAGTTGACAATGTTTTTGGACTGGGTAGCATACTGCTTCCACTGCGTGTAAGGGAGGCAGTAATTTAGAGTCTTGGTGATGTCATTCAGCTAAAAAAATGTTTAAATAGCGTACAATTACAAAATAATATCGGATTAAAATTATTTAGATAGTTTATCAAAGAATGTAGTTTACATGTCTCCCGACTTGATAGAGATGATTTCTAGAAAATCTGCTGCAGAATTCATTGGCTTTCTGTTGTATCTGAGCCATTTCAATGGAATCTTCGGCAACTCGAAAAATGTTTAAGTTTGAACTGAAAACAAAAAAAAAACATAGTTTGTAGGATGCTGAACTCTTTCTCATTTTTTTAAAAGTAATAAGAATAACAACAACAACAAAAAATGCACAGCGTTGGTACTTACGATATCATCTCCAGAATTTGTTTCAATTTCATTCTGATTGCTTTTAGCTTTTCATTTGGATCTACATTTCTTTCTGTGAGGTTATGCTCGGCTCTCTGAGAGGACACTAAAGTTATATTGGAGTAGCCTAGAACTTTCTTCGGGTTGGTTTTAAGCAAATATTCATTTGTGTCAGTCGCAAAATCATCCTCCGATTTGGTTTTAGAAATGTGCTGGTTTTCCTTAATCTCTTCAATTTTATACTGGAAAATAAACACAAAGATATTTCTGAACGTTCATAAAGTTGATTTGCAAGTCAGCCGATATTAATAGTCATAAAATTTTTATGAGAGCAACAACTGTAAATAAAAGCTTAAAAATAGCATTTTAACTGCTAAAGAAAAATATTTTTTTGAATGTGATAAATATTTTTGAATATTGAGTAATGTTATGATAAAAACAAAACATATTATATAGTTTATTTAATATGCATACTTCCTTGAAATCATCGTATTCACTTTCCACCGTTCCGGTGATTTCTTCAAGCTTCTCTGTGTGTTTCAAATCAATTCGTACATCTTGAGTTTCTGAAATATGATATTATTTTCAGTCAAAAGTCAGATTCAAAAAGTTTTTAGTTCAAAACAATCTCGTTTCAAGAATGGATTGAAATTGAATGTGTGAATCAGAACTACGAGCTCGAAATCGACGTGTGGTTTCGTAAAGTAGTAGGTTCCGAGCTTGTTACCCTAGTTCTAGAGTGTAACAAGTCTAAAAATGGCAGCGTTGAATTCAAATACTTCACAATTCATTTATTGTTTTTAAGTGTTACATACAAATACACTACTTATGTTCTAATGACATAATACAACCCTAAAATAATAATCTCGACTCGGTGCTCTTTGGAAATTATGAATGTGTGAATTATTAAATAATATACTAAAACAAATTAAATTTACAGCCATTTTTCGACTAGGACTTTCGACTACTATTTTTTGTTGGAACTAGCGTATCAATATATACCTCTATGGAGTGATCGGATAAAGAATATGTTTTACCTCTTGGCAGTGGTGGAGCAATGAGCTTTTCAATCTGACTTGTGCAGTACGTGGACCAGATATCGTAATCTTTTTTCTTCGCTCTCTCTCTTCTGACCTTTCCAACTGCTTGCGAAAGATCCTCTTCAATAAACTAAAATATCAATGTAATATGCATGAATAAAGTAAGTTATGTAATTTATTAAATACATGAATAGGGTAGGGTGCGGTAATTAGTAATTGCGCTGTACATATCACGAAAACGAAGAATTTATAACATTTTGAGGTTAGGTTTGGAATAAGAAAGTTTGATATAGAAAAATAATTCATAAAACTATTAATTACATTTTTAAGTAGTGCAAAGTGCCAAATAGTAAACAGATGCGTACATATTTCATTTATAAAAATCCTTACTTGAAACCTGTCATTTCGGCATGAAGTATTCGGTTGATGTTGACAGTTGACTTGCCTAAAATGTGATATTTTTCTCATAATTAACGATTTGAGGTAACTTAAGCTGGTAAAAACTTTGTCCCCGTTAGAAAAGGAATCTTTGAATAGAGTATTTAACAATTAATATCATATTGAAACCAATTTATTTTGGTTTGTTTACATCTGAAAATCAAACGGTTGTTTGCGGTTGTTTGGTATGAAGTTTCAACGCGTCAATCGTTGCTATGGTTACATTTCTGTTAGAATTTTGTTTGGTATATGATCAGCTGGTCCGTTGTCAAGGAAACGCGTTAGGGTCGGATAACAACATTAATGTAACTTTTTCCTATCCAAATTTATCGTAATAATTTATTTGTTTTGTAGTAAAAATATAAAGGCAAAAGATCTGTAGCAATGGCACTGAAATTTACAAAAAAACCATAGAAACGAATGAATAAATACAGTTTTTACTCAAATCAAACAAAATGTGAGTTTATAAAAATTGAAAAACAATTCAAATTCCTTTATTTGGAACATAACCTACAAAATAACTTGCGTAGCAATTTCAGTGGTTTAAATAATTCAAGATGGATTGACATAGTTACCCGTGTTCGATAGTGTTTTAAAGAGTTTTCTGTTGAAGTTCGTTAAATAATGGACGCTCCTTCATTGCCACCATTAACTCGTCAATATCCTCAGTGGAGTAGAACTGGAATGTTGAGGTTAGCTAACCCAAAGGAGTTTACATCCAGAATACGGGTAGGCGATTTTCTTATCTAATCCACAATCAAATACTTGCATACCCCGCAGTAGTTCATAAACATAGTATAAAATTACAGATATTAATTTTATTGATTTATTTTAAGGCTGTATCTAATAAGCACCATCTGCTACATTATTTTGGGGAGTTTCGATCTCGAAAAGAGATATTTTCAAATATGAAAAATCAATTAAAATATTTATGTAAGCACTAGGCACGTTTATATATTATAAAAAATATCTAAAAGAACACTAAGTAATTAAATTACCTACCGTTGAATTTTACTATCAGAACATGTGTGTAAAAGATGAGCTGATCATAATTTCAATCTAAATTATATTTGAGAAGATTTTTTGTAATATTTGAGGTAAAATCCCTTTCATTGCTTATCCAGGCGGAAAAGCTTTTGTTAAAAGTATTAAATTCGTCCCTGGAACTCTTAACTTTTTTCAAGTAACATTTTGAATATATATATTTAATACTCCTTCTTCCTTTCGAAATTTTGAAATAAATCTAACAACAGGTTTTATCTGATTCCTCAGATCAAAACGTGGTGACGTAGCTGTCTGGAGGGCTCCCTTATAACCGAAAAAGATGATCTCAGAATTTCTCACATAATCCCAAAAAATCCAAATTACCCGTGTGATCCTCAAAAAATCAAATCCCCCTTTTAACCCTTAAAGGGTGCAAGACTTCAAAAATACTCTCACTAGGCCCGAGAAAGGGTTCCCAAGTTTTCTCACGAAGGACTCGAGGTTTTTTCTCGCATGACCAAATAAAGGTTTCGTGTTTTCTCCCTTAACCCTTTTGCAAGGTCCTTAGACTTTGAAATACCTCCCGTAAACCCATTAAAAGTTTTCTATTGAGAGACTGGTTTTCTCGCATAACATTGAATACTAAAGGCTACCTGTCGTTTCATGTTCGAGCCTTAATAAAATTCTCGTATTTTCCCACCCTGTCGAAAATTCTTAATTCTCTGTCTGCATCATTTCCCTTCAAAACGATTTTAATTTCCCTAAAAATAAGTTCCGGCGTCCACGACCTGTTTCTGCAGAATTAAAATCACATTATTAGCCGAAAAGAAGCCATGGCTCAAGTAAAAACGGCGGAGCAAGACATGAAAAGGATGTTCTCAAAACTGTTGAACACGAACATTATCATTAAGGTAATGTGGTCAGCTTTACACGCAATATTGTAATTTCATATAAGTACCTACCTCAATTACCCGGCAGTCATTTTTACTACCCATAGTGGAGGCGTGCATGGAAATGAGCGGTGTATCGATTTGAACTTAATGAGCACGTACTTGCCTACTCGTATATTGTTGTAAGTACGAGTATGTGCTTATTTTAGAATAAGTATCTAACCTACAAAACATACGCAGGTACCCTACATAAATCATACGTTATGGAGTAAGCCCTTAATTCGATTTTTAGTGGGGCATAGACTGTATTGAAATCCGGACAATACATACACAAAAGAACTCTTAACCTTTATGAAATTCGATATAGTTTTATGTAAGCATCAATTTTGTTCAATGCGTACATAAAGCGTGTATGGTACCATGATTGTTTTTTACGTGATATTGTTTTTTATGAGTTTATGGGGTGCCATGTACGATATTATCTGCTTATAATACTGTAGGTAGGTATTTAAATACCACTGATCAGACAATCTCGAGAAGTGTGATCTATACAGATTTGAAAGAAAATGGATTTCACCAATTAACACAAGACCTTTCAACACGTAGGCTCTCCCACGACATACTTTCATCGGTTTGTATCTCCGGTGAGTAGGTACTTAGAGTATACTAGAGGTAGCCCAAGCCAAGGCAGTGAAGTCAGTTTTGGACTTGTTTTTGATGATTTTAACATGACTCAGCGCACCTGGGCGTGGCTAAGACTAAGGCTACGGTATTTATACATCCATTCATATCACATATCGACATAATGTTTTTGTGTATTCGTATAGCCACTTTTTCACAGTATTTTTATCAACAAAAATATAGCATCTAACCTAAAAAACCGTTTAGTGGCAAAATAAAAAATGTGGGCGGAGTCCCGCCGTTAAACAGCGAAAATAACCAGCTTAAGATCATTACGACAGTATATAGAAGCCGTCCAAGAAATTTGTTGTCTCTTTCTCTCTCATGGTGTACGATGTAAAAACTCGGAAAAAGTGATTTATTACAATTTCGGATGGGTTGGGTAAAACAAATTAGCTATCCCTCCATATATTGTTACTTCAAGAGTAGGTAGGTACTTACAAACTAACATACTGCAGGCGGCCAAAATAGGAACTAACGGACGACTGAAGAGATAAACCGATATAAGTGTGGTGTGAGCGCACATACTTACAGAGGAAATTATTTATAGTTTATTATTTTATTAGTAATATTTTGTATACCTAATTAAGTTGTAGCGGAAATAATTAATAAATCTTGTGATATCTTTCACATACAACATACAACAACATTTCAAGAGTGGAGTTCATAAATTAATCATCGGGTGTGTTAGGTCCTTAGAGTATACTAGAGGTAGCCCAAGCCAAGGCAGTGAAGTCAGTTTTGGACTTGTTTTTGATGATTTTAACATGACTCGGCGCAAATGGGCGTGGCTAAGACTAAGGCTACGGTATTTATACATCCATTCATATTTGTGTATTCGTATAGCCACTTTTTCACAGTATTTTTATCAACAAAAATATAGCCTCTAACCTAAAAAACCGTTTAGTTGTGTCAAGTTTAGTGGCAAAATAAAAAATGTGGACGGAGTCCCGCCGTTAACCAGCGAAGATAGCCAACTTAAGATCATCGCGACAGTATATAGAAGCGGTCCAAGAAATTTGTTGTCTCTTTCTCTCTCATGGTGTACGATGTAAAAACTCGGAAAAAGTGATTTATTACAATTTCGGATGGGTTGGGTAAAACAAATTAGCTATCCCTCCATATATTGTTACTTCAAGGTTAGGTCACTAGTAAATCTATAATATTACACTGTAAAACACGTGTTGTCACAATCTTTAAATGAAGTTGTAGATTGTAGGCAATCGTAACATTTATTATGAAATTGAGTAATCTTAAAATAACCGATAAAGTGAACTATTTTTATTATGTTTACCGCAAAGCATTTTTTTAAGCATTCACCAGTAATCTCGCTATCGCATGTACTTGGTCGGTCGGTATGTTGGAAATACCTAGGCGCAAGGTACGTAAATATCACTGAGATTGGAAAATATAACATGAGTATGCATATGAATTAAACATAGTTTGAACATTCACTTGCGCCTTGCCCCTTGCCTATCATAGACGTTATTTTGTTCAGGTTCACAATCCATTTCTTTTCAGCTTTAAAATCATTATTACCATTACAACAAAGAAAATTAATTTACAAAAATTTCAAATTCTCTCACTAACTATAGAGATAGAATAAATTATTGCTAGCTTTATTGTTTTCGAAACAGTTTTCCTACGCGTCTAGTCTTCTAGTTCCTTCTAGTTTTTCGAAATATTTTTCTAATACATTAATAGAACCAACAATAAAGGGTCTTGTTTTAGTTTCCATAACCAAAATAAAATTTCAAATCTCCACAGCTCACGATGTAAATGACGTTGCGAGGTGCGAATAATTCCGTTGATCTTCAAATTCCCGACAGATATCTGCCTAATTTGCATGGTAATAAAGTTCACGGCTCGATAGTTTTTATGGGTCGCGTAATTGATTCATATACCATGTATATAAACTTCCGACAGTGATGTCCTTGACAAACGTCACTGAGAAACAGCACTTTTCCTTGCTTACGCCAAACTTATTGTTATTTGCAAGAAAGGGATAACAAGTGCAATACGATCGTCGATTTTGAAAATTCGAAAAGTTTTTACAGTTATTGTAAAAGTTTTACAGTGCGTTTCTTTTATCATATTAGAAACGAACTTTCTAAAATTTCGCTGGAATTTTATTTTCCAAAGTTGGATAACAAGTTTGAAATAATATGCTGTATGCAAGCAGTGCATTTGCGTGTGTACTGTGCTCGACTCAAAATTCACTGCGATACATATACCAACCGTTTAATTTAATCGGATTTCTGCAACACATGTAAACTTTTTCCTGACAAATAAAAATCGTGAAATGATTTCAATATAATAAATAATTAGTCTTCATTAAATTTCATCTCTGCCAAACACTTTAAAAACGCAGTGTGAAGATGTAATTTGGAACCGACGTTAATTGACAATTAATTCCATAGACACGGAGATAGTGCATATTGCGTAGGTATTAACGATTTGTTCAGTGATTGTTGATTGTTTAAAAAATACATCGATTGCATAGACGTACATACCTATTTTATTTGACCCGAACAATAACTATAAATAATTTCGTCTGCGAGTACGTACGTCAGTGTGAGTGTGAACTTTTCAAAATTGGAACTGGTGCTAGTTGAAATGGTCAAATAAAAATTCAAATCCCTACCTACCTAATAAGTATTTTACCTATAATGTATTTTGACAGATATTATTCTATATTTGAAATTATGGGTGGATTAAAGCAACTTTATTTTTTTCTTGGCAAGTCAAGTATACGTCCCGTGATTTTTCACGAGTAATAAGTAGTGATACCTATAGTAAATAGTATTGAGAAATTACGAAAATTAAATAAAAACAACCTGCCGTGCACGCCTTTTACCCACGATGAAAAATATATTTCGACTATTTCTCAACAGTATAATTTAATATTTTTTACATAGTACGGTTTCTATTATTGATGGTCGTACCTTTCCTTTTGAACGCTGGTGCATTATCTATCGATCAAATGTGTATATTTTGTTAGTCAGGAAGGTAGGCAGGTAGGCACCTAGCTACCATAGTAGCTACCTGCCTGCTTGGGTGGGTTTATATATTTACGGCGACTGCTGGTGGTTGTCATTCGTCGCCCCGAGGAAATTTCTATCGAGGAAAAACTCACCCCTAGGCGCATGCGCCCCACACTCGACAGGGTTTTTCAATCAAAAGTGGTGAAAAAATAAAACCACATGAACCAAATTGGATTTTCCTACGATTTTAACGCTTGATATTTTTTTTGTAAAATAGATCAAGTGAAGGTAGTTCATATTAACTGCTTACTGGAGGATCTATGACATCTTTGGACATGCTGTGAACGATTTTTGTAAGGAATGGGAGTAAGAAGTTCATATAAGAGGAATAATATTCGAAAGCTGGCAAATCATACAGTGGAATTGTTGAGCTCATGAACTAGTTGTTAAAATGACCGGAAAAGTGTCGACCGTGTGCAAAAGTTGCGCAAACTTTGGGCGTGTCTCTTCGACCGTGCACCTATGCCGAAGAGAGGAATGACGCTAGTCCTTCAGAGCATATTTCATTGAAATACCAGAAGAACACACGCATAATTCAGAGATTTCTTTTAACTCTTAATATTAGTTTTCTTCCGAAAGAGTTTTTTCAATATTTTTTTATTCTTGTCGCGAAAAAAAACTGAAAACCGGAAAAATACCGATTTTTTCCTTTAAAACTTTTCTGTATTTTTATGCTTACATAACGTCTTTTTTTATAGTGTAAAATTACGAAATTCAAAATGTTCTCTTAAAGATGGTGGAATCTGATAAAACTACACTGCACGCTTGAAATATCCCGATACGCTTCCTCGCCTTTCTTCGACTTTCTTTTTCACAGTAAAAAAAAACAATACGAATTTTCTTACAATATTGCCTATTTAAATATTCTTATAAAATACGTATACCGCGTATAAGGGCATTCTAAATCTATTGTATCTCCCACCGAGACAATACAAAATGTAGTAAATGTATTATTAAATGCGGAACGCCTGCGTTCTAAAATAGTATTCATACACAAGTATGTAGATTGTAGGTTTCGCTAAATACTATTTCTTCCCGTGTCTGGCTTGCGACCCTTCTTTCTTTACCCCTCCCAAGTACCGGCACGACTACAGATCAATAATCGTGTCGCCGGCTCTGTTTAGCTCGGTACCTACCGCCGCGCGTGGTTTATCCTCTATTTATCCACCTTCGATACCCCTTTGAGAGCGATTAAAAGCGAATTAACGTCACCAGTTCCGAGCCCGGCACGCGGTGCAATCACCACTGCACTCCTCTGTACCCAAACCGAACGATGAAGTCAGGGCTGAGATACCCTATTATTATACCTTTCTGGCGACGTCGCGGCTAAAAGGAGAGAAGAAAAAAGAATTACAAACGTCTCGACATAAATATACGTTTATTTCAAGTAATGACATCAGTATCAGTGAGTAATATCCAAGTAAATAAATGCGGGCGTGTTTGTTGTAAGCTCACCAAATGAAACAGCTCGCCCAGTGTGCGGCCAGGATTATCGAGTGCCCGATGACGTCATAATCATTATTACTGTGCTTTATTTTTAAGGCTTTTCATAATTATTTTTTGCGTGTGTTATTATAGTGTTTTTTTTTATTGGTTTTCTTGCGACATTCTTGTCTACATAAAAAAAGTGGTTTGCAATAAGAGTGAAGGTCGATTGCTTATAATTGTAGATCGATGAAACGCCGTGTAGGAGCGAAATTATTACATGTTTATCGTATGAATGCATTTACGTATACGGGTACGTACGAGTATGTATTTTTTACGTGAGTATGGCTGCGCAATTTGTGATTAGAAGAAATCTTTATATCTCTACAATTCTGCATACACGATATGTGATAAAGTTGTATAAAATTGTGTTTTATGACGCGCAAAAAAAAATGCAACCAAAATCAGACGTGGTGAGGAAAAATAATTTACAATTTCACCAACAAAAAATTGTGGTGTTTTTTTTTACATCTCGGGTACATAATACAGGTAAACTTAATTCATTATTTTCCGTCGAGTCATTTCAATGCGGTATTTGGGGTTCGCCTGTAGGTATAGGCAAAACAGGTGAATTGTTAGCATTGTATTCGGGCAAATAGGAAATAGGATAGAACGCCACATTGTATCTAATACTGCGACGAACACAGAGTTTACACCAAAATAATATTTTGGTTTGAATGCGTGAGGTTGCAATATTCGATATAATTTGCTTCAAATATAATTTAGGATCATTGCCACAGTGTACTCCAACTGCGGAATTTCAGAGATCGGAATATTTTGACCGTCAGAAACAGACTAGAACGTAGTTTGAACGAAAATTTATTCTCGTGTTTTGCACGAAAATACTTTTGTTTATTGACAAATAGCGAATCATCAATAAGACGCAAACCACGTTAGTCACCATTATTGTTTTAAGTTGTTTCAATTTTGTTAAAATTTGAACATATTATCGTCTTATTGACTGATTTCGTTCAGTGCACTCTCTTATCTTAGGTTGGCTATCATTATGGTTATATTTACATGATGATTTCTGGAATGTATGATGTGTCAGTTGTCTAAGCTTTTTGTATATCGCAGTCCCTTTGTTAAATTTCTGCTCGTGGGTGTCTTTCTTGAGCCTTTTCGATGTCAATCATCTGATCATTTCCCAAATCATAATTTCTATTCAGAGTTACCTTCTCCCTGATTGAGTTCCTTACAACATTGTATTCTACTTCCTTTATTCTATCTAAAAAGCATTATGTTTTTTTAGAGCACCTGTTGTTAGTAGATAGTTGTTACCCATGGTAGAAAAAACTTTTTCGATCTGTATTTGTCCCAAAGTTAAAAGATTTTTTTGCTTGTTTTTTTTTAGAGTGCCTGGTTTTAGAACTCACTGTTTGTCAACGAGTTACATAAAGCAAAAAAAATTGACTTGCCTGGGTTCATGCGTTTTGGATACTATTCCCAAGGATTGTCTTTGATTTTAGGCATAATAAAAGTGCTTCAGTCTGGTTATTAGAAGAGTTTTTTGTTTGGTTTGTTTTAAGAATAAAAAAAGTGTTTTTTATGGTATTAGCGAATCTAAACATTGGCGTAACGAAAAACGGCTTTCCACACTTAAAAACACCAAACTGTAATGTAAAAATTGAAATAGTTGTATGTTAATATACATAGTATGCTAACGCTAAAGTAAATGCCAAAATAATTATATTTCGAAATTGGAAATAACTTTAAAACATTAATGCTGATGTTTTTAAAATATTTAAATAATATCAATAAAATTTAATAATTTTTCGGTTGTGACCATTGTTTTTTTTCTGACTTTTTCTGTTTCATATTTGTATTTTAGATTATTGGTATTATTTAATTATCTTTTGTTCATCCATAATGTTAATGTCCTCATATTGTTATTCTTCTCTAAATCCTAGTTTAAAAAAATTCGGATAGCACAAAAATGATGCGTATCTTTCTCGTTATGCATATTGAAATATTCGCGTAGGTACTTTAATGTCTAAGCTCGGGCTCCTAGAAGGTTGAGCCCCCAGGCAACCGTCCAAGCGGCCGAGGCTGTCCAAATGGCAGCTACGCCACAAGTAACACAGTATTCCCACACTGTAGGCATATTAATTTTCTCCTATAGGAAATGTCCTTTACTCATTTCGGATCATTAATAATATAACAATCAACGTCTTCATTTATGGGCATTTTCCATTGACACGGTTTCTCTTACGGAATACTCGTTTTTCAAGGCAGGTTTCAAGTAGGAACGCGGCTTACGGAAAAAAATACCTTGTAAAAATAAACACTTCTATTAATCGCCTTTGTTTAAATAACGTTAACATTATGAATGCTTAGTGACTAGGAATAATATAATCACACTTTTTGCATCCGATGTTGTTTGCAACAGCTGTGTAGTTTTGAATCCTTTTAAAGGTCAGAGATTGGCGGCCAATAAGGCCACAGAAACCAGTGTAACGTAATATTGTAAGAATCTTTGCTACAAAACGGAAGATCTGTTTTCTTGGTCAGCAAAAATTCTCGAACGGTGAGCTCAGGCGTCATGAAATTTTCCCAGGTCTTTCTTTCTGGAAATTCTAAGTCATCTGTTTTTAGCTCGTTAAGTTATTTACATCATGAGCCATGGAGCTTTAAACTATTCAATTGATTGTTCAAAAATAAGACTGGACGCCATATTTTTAGAACAGAATAAAATATTAGAAAAGAGTGTTTTCTAGTCTGAGAGAAAAATTTCATTCCTATGAGTTCTAATTAGTAGATTTTTTCACGTATTTACTCGTAAATCTAGGTACCTACCTGCATGTTTGTACTTTGATGAGAGTCAAACCCAAAACCTCAGATCTTTTAGTTGTGGAAAGAGAAACAGGAAGCGGAAACCCACCGAGGAATGTTTCAGATAACAACTTTAATCTTGATGATTCACTTCAACATACGAGTACATACATAGATAGGTACCAACTGCGTAATCGTATAACAATAGGTCCCACTATTTCATTTCATAATAGGTAGTTGCTTATGAAATATTTTTACACCTTCGTTTGTCTAAAATATTTAAAGTATCTGTTTTCCAAAACAAAATCCCCTACAAAATCTTCTTTGTTCCGGAAAATCGTATTTTTTTAAGAAAGACAAACATTCTCAGGTTACGAATAACTTTAAAATATTTGGAAAAGTCCTACTACCATCATTATAATAAGCGGAAAATGTTGCCTGTGCATTAATGGAGGACTCAAACACGGAGGACGACACCTGGGTGGGAACCTGGCGTATTAATTTGTCAACTCGGCTTCTAACTGGTTCGCTTTTCCATTTCCATTAGGTATATTATTATATTCGATAATAATTTGACTTGATCATCACAATCACTAGGTACCTACTACATTAGTATTTAGAAAGTTAATTAAATTAATCAAATTTTCATAAAAAAAAGTATCCACTCCGACAGTTTCGTCAAAATGCAAATTTAACCTTCTTTATAAGCAAGAATCAAAATGAATAAATTGAAACTTGTGATGTTATGCGTCTTTGGTATTTTGAATAGTTAATTTAATTATCCCCATCGCTAAATTGAACTCGCTTAACCCCAAGTATTTTGTTGTAGATTTAGGTAGCTACTTGAGTGCACGATGAAATTCGATTATTTGGACAGGCCAGTCAGCCGGCTTTATTTATGTATTATTATTTCGCGTGCAACAACCTTGCTGAATCACGGTCATCTTGGCGGGCTTCAAGGCATTCAAGGTGCGGGCAGATATAGTATGCCATGGCAAAAAGTACTCATACACCATCATAATAATGACCATATCATGACAATACGAAACAAAAGGAATTAATCCGATTTCGATACCTAGATGATTTTATTATTATTGCCATCTAGCGACATCAAATTCTACTTACGAATTTGAAATGGAAAGTTACAGAATTTTCACTTTTGGGGATTTTTTGTTACATATTTTATTTGTAGTTCTCTTTCATGCCGCTAGAATAAAAATAATATTTATCAGCCGAGATTCCAATGTAAAAATGTTCTATTGTATTTTTACCACGTCTCGAGCATTGCATTTAAATGAAATAAGCGAATTAACCAAGCGCGATAATACCATATTGATATAAGCCTCATAAATAAGAATGGTCACAGAGGTGTCCAATCTCCGGTTGGAGAGGTAAAACAGGTAAAAGAAAATGGCGAAATTTAAATTAATTAGATTTTAGGAAATGCGCGTTCTCACTATAGTCGCGTGAGAATCTAACAAGATTCACACCAGAATTCATAATTTCAATGAGGCCATATCGTGGAATCTGCTACATAATAATTATGAAGCAACCATGTCAACTGAAAGTCACTTTATTTGTATAACGGTGTTGCATTTGACCTGAAAATATTAATTATGTCGTCAGATTTGTCGCCGAGATTTGTGTTCGAAGCATGAATTCCAAAATTTGAATAATAGGGTGGTTAAACTAATTATGAACAGCCTTTAAAAATAGTTAAGGTTTTTTATTGTTGTGTGCATCTTCCGACTGACGATTTTTTTGTCACACAACTACTAGACTCACAATGCAAACAACGCGCTTGTCACATAATATTTTTTTATTACCTATGCTCTTGTGTATGGTGTCTTGAACTAGCCCTGGGCTAAAAACGTTCTCCGGGAGAACTGTAAAATCACTATCGTACGGTCCATTAAACTTAATTAACAACATTACAACATCCAGACTTGTGTGCATACTTATTTATTTATCGTCTGTTTATTGTTGTCATATATTTGTTGACTATTGCGTTACGGATGACGTTGAAATCAATCTATTACTTCGGGATTTTGTTATTATCGAGTCCGTTATCCAACCAATATGCAATTTAATTTCCATAATTAGTCAATACTTTCAAAGTATCAACGGATGTAGGGTAAATATTTAGCTCTTTTAATATGTACAAAAATACATGTGCCAAAAGATGGTTAATCGGTTTCATTATTGCTCATTTGGATTCACAAATAAGTTTGTAAAATTTGAAAATTTTAATTATTTCTTTTGCTTATTTTGTATCTTGAAACGTCTCTTTTCAAATACTGACGAGGTGTTGTTTTTAGTTAAGCTATCTGCCTACCACCCGACATTAGATGCACAATACAATAATTTTCTTCCATAACCGGTGCATCTCACCTTTATCGTGCATCTCCCTCTCGCTGCTTTGTTTTGCCGCCGCCCGATGAATCAGCCGCGGTTCGTTCTCCGTTTGAAAATAAATGCAATGTCATAATAAAATTATTTTACCGCCAACGGGCGCTGTTTTTGCACGGCTTGTGTCAGTTTTGTTGTGGTAGTCCGCCGTGCGCCCCTGTGCACAGAAAACCTAGTGTCAAAGAAGTAAACATCACTTTTAATTGAATATTTACAATAAAATAGAGTTTACCAGTGGGAAATTATTGAATATACCAATACGGTTTTATGGTATCGCGTCTAAAAAGTTTTGATTTTAGAATGTGTTGTTTTAGGTTTAGCTTTAGTTTTCCGCCCACTCTCATTTTACGGGTCATCGTTGAATAATAAACTTGTAGTTAACTTGTTTAATGGAATAATGTGGTTTGTTAATTAGCGAAGTACACATCACAATACATTTTGCCTTTCTCTTCAGTTCATTTGCACCACATATTACTTTCTTTGTCTGCCGATGCAACTTATAAACAATTAGAATTGTTATGAAAATATACTAAAGAAAATTTAAATCTCTTTGTTTTCCTTATAATTTACTAACCTTTTGATATAGATGGTCGTTGTATGAATATATGCGTTTTTAGAGTGAGTATGCATTTTTCTTGATGACA
Organism: Drusus annulatus; assembly: GCA_022651775.1. Taxonomy (NCBI): domain Eukaryota; kingdom Metazoa; phylum Arthropoda; class Insecta; order Trichoptera; family Limnephilidae; genus Drusus; species Drusus annulatus. Next base: position 378,231 of record JAGWCC010000356.1, on the reverse strand, counting down.
TCAGCCCCGATGTTGACATTGTATCTTTCTTTGAAACGTCGGTCGGACAAGGGCACAACGCATTGGGCACAATACCCCCAATACAATACAAAAAGATTAAATCTCCCGTATAATATAATCTTTATCACAAATTTTGTATTGAGTCATTCTTATGATTTTATTTAAGTTTTTATACTTTCTCGGGCTGTTTTTATCTCAACTACGTTTGATTATTTTTTTAAATTTGTGGCTTCACCACAGTTTGAAAATGCAGTCGTAAGGCGAAAAAGCAGCAACGCATAAAAAAAGCCAAACTTTTTTTTTAGTAAATAAAACGTTTTTTTTAGTTAACATAATAATATAATAATAAAAAAACTTAAGCACCTTAAATGTGGTTCTACAAAATAAACTTTAACGTATTACATTTTCGTAGAGAGCAATCACTTTGTGGTTTGACATATTTAATGAAAATGAAATAATGACTTTGAATAAGACCGCAAATTTTGTTTTATTTTTACCGGTATCTTATTTTATTTTATATTGTGTTCTCCCTCCGTATGTATATATAACCGCACACTTTGTATTTTTTGTTTAGTTTAATTTTGTCATAAAAATTAAAATGAAATCTGTGGTCTTATACACAGTTATTATTTAATTATCTTTAAAATATTAAATAAACGTTTGATTTTAATCCTGTCCACACACCGCACGCACACTGATAAAAAACACGGCGTTATTTGTTTTTCAAACAATAAAGAAATTTCTTTGTTTTAGAAAATAAAAAACGAAAAGAATTTATGAAATTTTATTATGTTTACGTTTATCAGTACCTAACTAAGGCATTTAGCGATGGTACCTACGCGCAGTAAATATTTTGAAAATCTTTTCATAAAAATGCGTTATCAGTGTCAAGTACCTGCTCGGTGATTTCCACTCTAATAATCATTAGCCTACATACCATGTATAAGTAATTACTAATATACATTATAGGTGTATAGTACATAATATATTATCAAAACACATTAAAATGGAACCGTAGCTATTGCTCTTGAAAGTATAATACTTGGAAATCTTAAGGATTTCGCGGCCTGTCTATTCGATCAAACTCGGAAGTTATTTATTGTTAGCTATCAACTGTTGACGATTAAAAATAATATGTTTAAATGATTTTTTCTTTAAATATGTTGATTGATGGCTATCACAAAAAAAGGATCGTTCTTTGATACGGAGCCACAGCTTTGTTTGTTGTTTGTGTTGTTAACACAATTAATAATAATAGGTTGGTAATAAATTATAAATAAGATACATTATTACTAATAATGTACCTTATTTCCAAAATTACTATTATTATATTTTGAAAAAAGCTGATCGCTTTTTTATTTGTTTATCTAGAAAACTTTATGTGACATTTTAAAAGTGCTGTGAATTAAAATCAAAAATATTATAAACATATTATAAAGTTAAAATAACATTGAAATTCAGTTGAAATGACTTCAAAGGTGCTAGTTCAAATGCCAGCAGTCCCTCCTTTCGCACAAATTAACAATGTAAGTATTATTTGCACGATTTTTTTATTAGTAAAAAAATAGGTATTTACCGTATGAAGTATTAAGTAGGTACCTACGTAAAAGTTTTTTTTAGGTACGGTAATACTAGAAAAAAATACAAACGATATTTTTGCAAGAAAATATATTCCCGCCTCTTTACATTCTGCCTTTATCTCAAAATTGGATTTCCGGAAATCTAAAACTAATCCATTTTTGTACTTATCTCTGCACCGAAAGCGGAACTAACAAACAAATGCATTTTTTACAGCCAAAATATTTAGAGTAGCGACGCCCTTGACTGCACAGATAATATTGTAGATCTGTACCAAAATTACAAGTCTACAAATTTATATGTGTAGTCGACGCATAATTACTGTACATAAAATTGTGGGTACAGAAATAACCCTTTTGGCCGCCTGTAAAGTTTAAATGTGTCAATCTGCACCCCAATTTCTATGGAAAGTATAAAAATAAAAACAGATTATATGTATCGGGCCCAGACTTGACTCGAACACAGTACATACTCGCACAGATGCATTGCTTGCATAAAACATGTTTCAAACTTATTATTTGACTTCAGAAAATAAAATTCATTTCAAAATTAAAAAAGGTTAATTTAAAAAAAGAACAAACTTTTCGAATAACTGTTTTTTTTCGAATATTCGAATTCAACCAAAGTGTACAAAATAAGTAGGCAAAAGAAAGACAAAAGGCTGTTTCTTCACTGTGGAAAGTGTATACATATGTATATGTACCAATACACACAATCCTAAGTATGTGTTGTTGGCCTCGACTCTAATTGCACAACCTATACATGCAAATCAGGGATACTCCAATCATCAAATGAAAAAGAATCTATTGCTTTTTTTCTTACTGAAGGTTCCATCGTTTCTCATTGAACACACTCCATTATTATTCTAGGTAAAGAAGCCGACGGCAGAAGTGTTCAGTTCTGGTGCTGCAGGAACCAGCGGGACGGGCGCGGGGGGCCCGGGAGCTTTGGACGCGGTGCGACGTGTGGCGCAGCTGGAGCAGAACATCCGCTTCCTGCAGGAGCAACATGTCCTGCTGCTGACGGGCCTCCACCGGGAGGTTGATGCGCTGCGCCAGATGAACAGAGGTAAATTGTGTATTTGAACAGCATCTCTATAAACAGTTATGCACCATGGTATTATAGAGAGTTAAAGTCCCTGTCGAAATTATATAGGCATACCGATGATATCTCCATTATAAAGTTTTCTTCTTTATCGTAAACGAGGCATCTAACAAAGAAACCCACAGGAGCTCTCGATGGGAGGATCATTCTGCAGAAGAGTTTCAACTGCCGGAAGTGCCCCGAAGCCTGTGAAATTATGGCAATCCCATTTGGGGATAGCTGCGGCTGATAGAACTGTGTGAGGGGAAGGAAATGGGAAGAAAAGATTGGGGTTTTCAGATCTAGTCACTAAACATTGTTAAAATGGTGGTCCATCACCAGAGAATATCTTCAACTGTGGAAAATTAGTGTACTAAACTGTTTATTTACTGGATTTGAATAGACACATTTTTTTAACCTTTCTCATTCCTACACCCATCTTTAATTTCACCTATGCCACCCAGAACACCTTGAACACTCTCCACACAAGATCCCTAAAGCTTACAAAAAGGTTTCTCTCAGGGCCTCTTGTCTATTGTAAATATTAAAAACAAAGATTTCCAAATGGGGGATATGAAAGATTCTTGTTTTGACTAATTTATTTATTTATAATTGCTACATATTAAAGAACCGCCCAATGTCCTCAAAAAGTCATCAAGGTTGTTTTCTCCAGAACTAAATGGTAGTAATACCGATTTTAGAAGAAATATCTAATCACAAATCAGTTCTATAACAGCTTTGAAGCACGTAAACAGTTATTACATTCGCTTTCAAAGAACAGTGTTTTATGGGTTGTTTACATTGTATTTATTATTATATGAATGAAAAAGTTGTATACATTACAAAATATTTTAATTACTGTACCTTTTTTTTTTTTTTACTATCAAACATAATACATAGTAGTGTTATACAAGTGTTATATCAATATATATATATATTTAAATCTAAACATTTCATTATAAATTATAAATTACCCTCATAAAAAGCAATGCTTGTGTGTATTAATCTTTTTCATTATTCCAACACTTTTTTTTTCCTTTCAGATTTACAATTTCAATTAGTCTATTCGAAAAGAAAATCGACTGACAATATACCCGAAGTAACCACCATAACGAAAATCGAAGACTCGAAACCTTCAACCACCATAGTCACCCAGCCTCCTCCAGAACCCAGTGTTGAAACATCCTCTACATCTATTAATGTGAGTTTACTTGATTTAAATATTTGTTTTACAAAATTTTGATGATTTTGGAGAGAGCGCATTTGAAATATAATCTTTTTTGAACACGACAACAACTGTGATTTTACTGAATGCGATTTAGTGAGGCTCACTTTTTCTGAAGGTGAGAAAACTCAGGCAGTTCAACAGTTGGATCTCCAGCAAGGCGCTTGTTTTTAAGTCTGAAGTATGCCACTGAATATGTCTCTCGAACTCTTAAGGAGAATATTGTGTCCAAAAAAGTTTCCTGGATGTGGTGTGGCTGGTTAGGAAGTTTGCAAGGTCATTATACTAACCACTAATGCAGGTTGGGATCCATGGTGGTGGTACGTAGTCACCTGCCAATGAGAGGCGGGTGTCTATGCTCATTATCCGCAGTCAAAGAGTTAAAACAACGCCCTTTTGAAAATTTGCAGGAATTGTCAGGATTTAGAATTGCACTGAACAGATTTTAATGTGTTGGTTAAAGATAAAACATTATTATGTATCTGCAAAATTAATATTCAGCCTAGTTAATTGTATCATAATTTAAATGTAAAACATTTACAGTGGTCAAGTGTGCCTTTGTGTTGGTATTGCCTATTAGAAGCGTTGTGTACATTATTATGATGCATTAACAATGTTGCAGGATGAGGATCGAGAGCGCTGTGAGAGGTTGGAGCAAGGGCTCACGGCGGCCAAGGCGGCGCTGCAGACCAGCCTAGCCAGGACAGCTGATCTGCAGGCACAGCTACAGCAATACAAGTACGTGTTATACTTGTTATCGCAACTTACTCTGTACATCTTTCTTGTTGACCTTTTATCTTGTCCATTTCTATAAAGCGTTTTAAACATCGATCATCTTATATCGATGGTTGGGAAACATAAAGTTAACTTGCGGGACTGTGTGGAGAAGATCAATATATCTTTAAGAATAAGGAACTGGACGCAAGAAACCGGTAGGAGTGAAGGTGTTTCATAATTACAACCAGAACTCTTCCAAGGATTCCAAGGTGATTTTCGTCGAAAGCAATCAATCACCTTGTGATTTGACAATATAAGTGAATTGATAATAAACCTTGATTAAAAACCACCTAACTGTAATATATTTAGGTAATTTATTTGTTTATTATGCTTCAAATTAATTTTTATTTTTATTGCCATGTTCTATTGCAAATTCTTCACTGGAATTTCTCGTGCTGAGGAATACATTTCACACGGGTTAGGATTTAAAAGAAAATGTTACAAGATGATGGTGTTTTGTTTTAATGTGTATTGTTTTGAAGTTGGTAGTTTTATGTTATTAGTTTGTTTTCAGTTCCAATATTTTGTCAATTTCACATTTTCCTGGTGTTTGTAAGGATTTTAACAAAGCCAACTAACTTCATAACCTTATTTAGTCTTAACATCAGGTTAACATATTGTACTCTTGTAGAAACCAGGAGGCTCTCGCGCTCAAGGAATCTTCCAGCCGCCGCATCGCCTCATCCTGGTCGCTGGGCTGCGGTGGCGAGCTGCCAGAGGGCGCGGCGCCCCCTTTGGATGCCCCAGAAGAGGATGCCCCGGCCCTGCGCGCACGGCTGGCCGACGCCGAGCGCCTTGTGGGCGGGCTGCGTGCGGCCGGCGAGCGCCAGCGCCGAGAGGTACTGCGGCCAAGGCCGGTGGGCGAGCGCGGCGTCACCAACCTGTTGTTTGAGCCCGCGCCCGCCGCGCCCGTCGCGAGCAACTATGTACGTGTGTGTGACGAGCACGCCACTGTACCCGGGGACACCAATACCCCACTGCATGGGACTAATCACTTATTATATAATCTATGGGTCTATCTCATCTAATATTGGCGTTTATCTAATCAAATCAATCTTATGTGGTTTGGCCTAATCTGCAATGGATTAAATATGTATGTATCTGTGGTGGGCATTCCAGCGTAACCAGGGGACCTAGCACGGCCATACCGACAACTCAGCAAAATCGATGTGAAAAACTAAGCTATCCATGTTGATATCGCTAGCACACCCGGAGTTGGTCAATGTATCGATAATTTTTTCAATGTTGGTAAAAAAAATTATGGCAACACTGGGACACTTTACCTTCAGTGTTGTCAGCTGTCGTTTTGAAACGTCGGAGTTATGGGAGTATTTTTTTGCAAAACTGGTTTTATGGATTATTTTAAGGATTTGCTGATTGCTTTTTGACCAATGGCTAAAATAATTCTGAACGATTGTCGAAGCTCCGTTTCTGCAAGCTCAAATCTGACTGCGCCTATTTAAAATAAGCCAGTAATTTAGATTTTCGTTAAAAAAATTGAACACAATGTTCATCGATATATAGACAACTTTATCTAAGGAATGGAATGTTTCAATCAACTTTGCAGCTTTCAGTCGATGTCAAGTGACGTTGCTGATTGCGGGCGTACTAACAAAATTCGACTAATAGCCGATAATGCTGACAGTTTTAAGGCGGTCGTGCTAGCCTCCCAGGGGCACTACTGTAACATACATACTGCATGGGATTAATCACCTATTATATTATTTTATTATCTCATCTAATATTGGGGTTAATCTAAAATTGTCTTATGCCGGGTTGACCTTGTCTGCTGCAACGCTTAGTCTACGCTATGGTGTAGTTTATTCTATTGCCAGATTCTAGTTAGGATTACTAGCTTTATATTACTGGACCACGGGGTAGTTTGGCCTAACCTCTTCTTGTTTTGGGTGTAATGTTTTGTATATTTCGATGGTTGTGGCTAACTTTGTAATGTTTTGGCAATCAGGGCTAACGATGGGTGGCGTGCTCTAATAATCTTATCAACAAAATGTTTAGTACAGGTGTAGCTTTTAAAAATTCATTTAATAAAGATTTTGGTTCCTCCTTCGACAATTTTGGCGGCTTATCGGTTTTTATAACACTTCTATTTGTATCCAGAAGCCATGGTTTTGACGCAAAAATATGGCATGTTTCATAAGGAACATAACCTAACTTTATGTGGAACTGGGTAACACATTCCTGAAAGAGATACTTTAGTATAACCTAACCTAAGTTTAATATATCGGTAGTTCATTTTAAACTAACCGAACATAATATATATCACTGAATGATTCTCTGGTTGGAAAATTAATTTTAAAAAAGCATTATGTTGGCTGAATTGACAGCTTGAAACAGTTTAAACTAACCTTACCTGATTTATTGGTGGATGGGATTGTCAGGTCTATCTTATAATATAATATTCTATATTTTATTATATTTGTATTTGTACTAAGCGTAACAAGTATTAATTGTACATAATAATATATTATTATATTTCAAATAATACTTCATGTATTTTAGCAACATCATTTATTAACATTTTACTTTCCTGTATTTATCACATTTGAATATGTTATAAGCTACCTGCTTGATACAATAATTAAAAACAAATATTAATTGCATTAATATCATTGTCTGTGTAGCAGCAATATTGTTTCAATCTAACTTTACTGATGCTTACATCAAATCATAACATTTTTTCACAAGCTCATCTAACTTTTTTCATGTGATATCATCACTTATCATTAATTAATTTATTTAGCTCCAGTCTATAAAGGCGTCCCTAAACGCAGCCGGAAGGGGTAACGCTGGGGGCGGTGGAGGAGGCGGTCGTGGAGGAGGCGGTGGCAGGGGAGGGCAGCAAAGATTCCCCCCTCTCCAGCCCCCCCAACACCAGGCCTACTGGCAGCAGAGGGAGTAAGTACATAACTGTGATTATTATCTGCGTGTGTAGTCATACATTAAAAAAAAAAATATATATATATTTGATGGGACAATTTATTCACACACAAGAGAAAGCTTTATGAACTAGAAAATAAAGATGTGAGTTTGAATATTATAAGTTGTGAAAAGACGAGATGAACATAAAAAAAAGAAAGTTTTTTCTTGTAAACTAATGTGGGCAATATTGCATGTTTTTTTACTTTCCTAACCCTATCCTTATCCATTTTATAATAATATTATTATTATTTTCAAGGATCAGACAAAAAAAGCATTTCCCATGTGACCTATGACTAGTTATTTTATTTAATTTTTGTAAATATTTTATGTTTTATTACATTACATTCTTATTGTATTTTTTTATATGTAATGTTTTGCATGATTTATTAATTTCACCATTTAAACATCATAATTCATCTGTTAGAAATGGAATCATGACTACAGTGAGAGGACTCAAAATCAAAATCAGCCTCCTGCAATAAATAATAATTTTAAATTTGCAGACCCCTAAAGAATGGTAATAATGTAAACGAGAAGCCATCAAACAAAAGTGTCCCATCAAAAATTAATGTGATAGGATTTGGACGAACTTTAGTGAAAACCAGCCCCAAACCTTCCCCTAGAAACAATGCTTCTGTCAAAGTTCTGTAAGAATACTTTTTATCATTTTTATTCGTTCATTCATTAATAATTACATTTCATACTTGTTAAAATGGAGCATTTTTGGTAAAGGGCATTATTTTATATTGTATTATTTTCGGTATAATTTAATTCACCTTCATTTTATTTGTTTGCCTGTTCAATAATAATTCATTATTGTTATTTACTGTTACTACCTTACCAATCAATTTTTGTCTAAAAATATAATATGCAAACAGCAGAATGCCAATTAATCAAGTAAAATTAGGGTTTGTCCGACTAATTCAAAATCTGGAAAATTGAATAGATTGGATAAATAAAATGCTTACATATCCAATTACAATTTGCAATTCACTGCTTGACCAGTACTATATTTACAGCATTTATTTATTCATTATAACACACATAAAAATATTTTAAACATTTTTACTGCTAGAAAGTAAAAACATTCACAGCCGTATGCACCGTATTATGCTCATGCCACAAAATTTGTAATAAAAAATCTAAGGAAAAAAAATTACATAGAGGAACACCCTCGAGGCTTGTTGCAAACAACATTTGTTTTGAATTTAACGCTAAAATACCTAACCAAACTGAAATACCTTTTTTGAATCAAAGAGTATGAGATAATATATCTAGTACGTTCTTGAGTTATATAATTTATTTTTGCTTTTGATAGGCCATACAGATTTCGATTTTTCATGATTTTAGAAGTATTTTGGCAATTCTTTGTCACTAAATGGAAATTATTAAAAAAAAACAATCTTACACAAGCTACTTTGGAAATATAAATAATTATTAAATAAAACTTTGCCAAAAAAACGTTTATTGGGTCAAAAATTGAAACTACAAATAGCAAATTTGTGTTCTAGCCTAAATTTCGACCTAACTACTATGAATGTATAAAACAGACCCCGAGTGTGTTCCATTTAATGGAAAAAAAACCCCAGAAATTTTGCGATATGAGCATGGAACACGGTGTATAACAAAATAATTTGTATAGTTTATTGAGTACAATGGATTCAATTGGGAACCTGTGTTTTGTTAGCACTTATGTGATTATGTTTTTGTTATTTTATTATTTTTATCCATAGCCCTTCCTCCCTTCTCCTTTCAGGCCCGTCAACAAAGAAATCAAACACAATATAGTTAGCAGTAGCGTATTGCCAAAGCCACAGAATATTTCCACGCAATTACAGAGCAAGAAACTGAAACTCTCTTCACCAAGCGTTCCATCAGTTTCCACGACGGCTAAATTTGATCAACGAAAATGAGATATGTACTAACAAAATTACGATGGTGGTATTGATGTAATAATTATCAACTAATTCCGAATAAATAATAAAATATATCTAATATAGTGACTTATGATGGATAACGGTGTAAAAAATATCTAGTTTAATAAAGTGTTATATGATTTATGTTTTCTTTATTTCTGTTATTTCATAAGGAAACTTTGATGGCATTTGGTTGTCGACTTAGAGATTGTTTTCTTAAAATGAATGTATTTTGGCTGGTCTGGATTGAACTATGCTTAGTCAAGTCAAGTTAGCCTACTTTTACTTGTTTTTTTAACCTGCCACATAGTATTATCGACAATGCTTCCTTTGTATCAATAGCTATTTGTTAATCCTATAGAAGCATAATCATACATTTATCAGAACATGCTATTATCAATAATATAAGTTTATGAAAAAAAAAAGGTTTATTGGGCAGTCAATTTCCTTATTTGCTTTGTTCTTATACTATGATTTATAATACTCATTTGTTTATGTAGTGCAAATAATGTTGAATGAAAAAAAAACATTTTTAACCTGTACAACACCAACATGCAAAGACAAATACCACAGTGAAGAAGAACACCACAGTGAAGAATAATTTATCTCTCAAGTAACACTTAATATTTAAGATTAAGCACTTAAGTAATACTTAAGATTTGAAACTTGACACTTAAATTTATTTTATTTAATACAAAATAGTGTGAAAATTTCTTTACACGAGACTAATAAACTAATGCGAAATACCCATTACTAATGAACCTAGAAGCACGGAGCACGGTGGGAGTTGGACAAGGTCACACCGCCGCGGCGGGGAAAAGGGGGAACTGAATAATGGAGCGGCTCCCGCACTGCCCGACCTTAGAACTTCTAATGCACCTACTTATAATAATGGTGAGGATAAACTTAATTAGCTATGAAGCCCTGTAGACTGTATGTTACCTAATGTTTCAATGGTTCCAACCAACAATGTTGTCTGTGGAAATTGGTGACTTTATAATATATTTTATAAAGGAAACTGTAAACAACTCTAACTCTAATGCAAATTTACCAATTTACAGATCCGACATTGTTTATTGCGATCGTCGGTTTGTTGGTATAGTGAAACGAATTAATAAGGCCCACAAGACAAATTTTTGAAGCCTGAAATTTATAATTTTGTGACTATAAAATCATGAGTTTGCTTAATTCAAATATTTAGTTTTACACTCAATATGTGACACATATATAATAATAATTTTTCCATCTTAGTTATGATATACATGATGGTTGTCTTATTTCTTATGATTCTAGGAAATAGTAATAATAGTAATCAAGGCCAATCTCGAAGAGGGGGTGGCAGCCATGGCTATTCCAACCATTACTTTAGGAATAGTGATCGCTCTCATAGAAATGGAGAGTCCAGAAGCACTGACGGTGAGGGCCAATCCTTTAACTTTCCAATCATCTTCTAATTTTCTTACACAATGAAACTAATAGGCCCTACACACGGCCCAACTTGCTAGACTCAACATGTGTGGAGTGGGGGTTTGCAAGTTGGAATGAATCCCATACCAACGGCTCGACAATGTTTAATAATAATTCTGCTGACAGTTTTGCATACAGACTATCCAACTAGCTTCCCCCACTCTACCCCCACAAATGTTGGGTACAACTTGTTGAGCTGTGTGTAGGGCCTATAATAAGTTGGAAATCAGTTAAAAATGATGTTATCCTTTGAGTGGTTTGATTGGATTCTTCTATTTTGCATAGCTGTGTAGCATTTCTTTAGTGCAAACTATACAAAAATCGCTTGAAGAATGAACCCCCATATTATGTTGTAATAAGTATTCCCTCTTGTCTGTAGATGAACAGCAACAAAAGACTTTCAACACCCCTGTGGATCTATCGGACGGAGAAGTAGAACCACCAGCAGAGGGTAACTCTAGGGGACATCACCGAAACAAACGGGGGCACCACAGACAGCAACAAGATAAATCATAAACCTGAATTCATTTTATGTTATCCTCCATTCATGTTTTAACATTCTTCAACTCACTGCTAAGTCAATATAATATTGTTTTAACAATTCAAATTGTATGAGGTGAGCAGCTAGAAATATGCAGGCTTTGGGTTGGTTCTTAAATCTTCATTAGCCGGGGTTCCATGTTTAAACTCCAATGATCCAACGGTTAGCCGTGCCACGTGTCCAGTGGAGTGCCATTTGATGTAGAGATTGGGACAGTAATATCAGTTATCTTATACTCGTATTGTCTAGTTTCTAATCTACTTCTTAGTCTGTCTATCCTGCAAGGAGATACCTAACATGACTTTTGTGTGATTTTGTCTCAACTTTCTCAGTGAGAGCCCATGTTTGCGCTCCAAATGTACATTTTGATTGACCTTAAATTATAACTTTTTTAAACATTAAAATTAGAGAACATAAGACAATAAGAAATAATTAATTTGACCAGAAAACAAACCAAATATTAACCAGGATAAATCAACTCTAAGGGGATTGATAATCAGCTATATATTTTAGCGGCCAGTTAATAAATCAAAACACATAAACATACGTACCATAGGCGGAGTTAACGTACTTAAATTCTCAACACTGTTCGATATGTTCAGTTACATGTGTTGTCTTTGAACGACAAAAGGAATAAAAATTCTATTAAAAAACTAGGTGCAAGTAATATCGGTGATACAATATTTGAGTGCTTACACTGCATTGATTTTAAGGATCAGATCTGGATGGGTTATTATGATAGTTCATAATGAGCATAGGAATGATAAATCTATGCCATAATAGTTTTCTAATAGTAACAGGAATTCTGATTTAGCCCCATTTAAATGTGACTCTTTATCCACAATCATTTGGGTGTCTTCTTTCAAAGCATTGACAGAGCTTAATTTGAATTAATTACCAAAGAAAATAATATTAGCATGGCCAGGGTTGTCGAAACAAAATTGTTTTGCAGAAAAATATTTATTATGAGCTATATTGACTTGGCTTTTGTATTCACAAGCACAGTCCTGTAATATTGTTCACTAAGATTGTTTGTCCAAGTGCTAATTAACTGGGCTCGAATTAAATGAAATTATGTTTCATTTACTTGTAGTGTTATTAGAATGTGTAATGTGATTACTTGCCTTTTTGCCTTTTCCATTAATTATTATTGTTGAAACTGTATTTTATTTTAAAAATATATTAGCAGTTTATTTAATATTACCGAAAATACAAAAAGAAATATAATATTAAGTTGAGGTGTATAACTTTTAAGCATTTGAAAAAAGTTTTGCCTTTTTTTGTCAACAATGACGCATTACATTAAAATAAAACCTTAAAATTTATAAATTAATCCTTGCTATTGTGTTAAGAAGTACGTATTGTACAAATACTTTAAATGGTATGAAATTGTTATTGTTAATAACTACTGAGCATTAAAAACGTAATAAGCTCGAGTATATTTTGGTTCTGGCGACACAAATATAATAAAGCATTTTCTAGAAGAAAAAATGACTGATATTAATGTATAGATTGGAAAAATTTAAGAATTTTGTGACTATGTATTTATTATTAGCGTTTCATATAAATCATTGTGATAGCGTAATTTTATATATATATAAAATATGAAGTTGGAAAAATGCATAGTGTAAAATGTATACAACTGGAGGGTTATTTTTCAATTAGCAAATTTGTTGAATATCTCATCTTCTTCCAATTGTCCTTTTGGGGTTGGGGACCCATCGCTTCGACAAGGTGCCTCCAGGTGTCTTTATCGAAGCGATGGCTTCAGCGGCCACCGTCCATTGTTGGCCCAGCCCATGGAGTTGCTTTCCCCAGCTGTCTGGGGCGGCCAACTAGACATCTTCTCTCTGGAAATGCTGCCAGTATTTTGTGCAGACGTCACTCTTTTGCCATTGAGTACATGTCCCAGCTACCTAATCTACAACTAATCTATGAAGAGTAGCAGGGGTTCAACGCTAAGCAAATCTCGGAATGCCATCTTGTTGAATATACATTTTATAATGTATCTAAACAACCGATCAGATGCTTTCATTAGAAAATGTTGCAAGTTATGTAAGTTAGTCCTTACATTAAAACAATGTTGTCAGTTTATTATTAATCAATTTCGATCGCAGTTTTAAAAAAATCGGCTCATTCCATATTATACCTTTTTACAAAAAATTGTATTTAATGCTAACTTTATTGTAATATTAAAATATATTTATATGTACATATATATATTTTGTCTAAATTTAATTGGCCTTGCAATTTGCTTGAGGCTCTTAATTAAGCAATTTCACTGATAAAGTTTGCATTTATTTGTATTATTACAATTTTATTAAATTATTATTTTTAAACTTCATAAAATCCTTTATTCACATGATACAATATGTATTCATTCACAAGCATTTGATATCACTACTAAACTAAAAGTGTTGCAACAGAGAGAAGCAGTAAAAAACTGTAACAATTTTATTTTTTAAATGGGGATGCATTAGTTTGGCAGCAATAACGAAAATTGATTCAGCAATTTGAGCAATAACTCGTTAAAATTAAAGTTTTTGCATATAAACTTGTGTATTTACTAGAATAAATTGCTAAAAAAGCAGTAAGTTGATTTAGAATCCCAAGTAGAAGTAGATTCTTGTAAAGTTTTTTCTAGAGAGTACACTCAAATGTATTCTAGGATATCCGTGGCTTAAACTGCAAAGGGGCTAACTTCATTTGCATGCAGTAAAGGAAGTTAGCACCTTTGAACTTTTAACCCTTGATATAAAAAGTTTTGTCTTTGAATATTCTGTAAATCAACTGTCTTAAACATTTACTAAACAATTATTTGGATTGACATATTTTGTAAATTGATTCAAACAAGATTGGGTGTGTAATGCTCATTTTGCCAAATAAAATACAATCACAAGTACATAAAAAATAATTCCTAACTAAAATATTACTACTCTCTTGTAACTATTACGTATTATGTACATTTTAAAAAGCAAACTTGCGATTCTTTCAAATTACGATTATAGAAAGACTTTCATATATTATCTAACAAGCTATTATTTTTCATCTTAGAGACTTTAACCCTTCTTGTAAAATAACATTCATGACTAGGATCTGGATTTTTGTCGCAAAAATAGGGCATCACCTTTAGAGAAAAATAATTCATTTTTACATATAAAAAAATTATATTTGTAAAACACCAATTTTAGATAAGTATATCATGTTTGAGCTAAATACTAAACCAATGAGAGTTTTGATCTTTTTAAATGTTAATTAAGCTTATCTTAAATCTTAGGGTTTATAGCTTCTTTTTAAAAATATTAAAAAAACTCTAGGTTCATTTTTTCTTAAACACCATGTACTAATTTGAAAGCCTGTTTGGTATGAAATTTAAAAAAAATTCAAATCAAATTTTTTTTTCTCTACAGGTGAGCCTCTGATATTGCGTTGAATCCGGGTCATATTCATGACAATCATTCAATATTATCAATCATTTTTGAGTTATTTGAAATACTAACATTATATTAGTGACTCACATGTATAACATATAATATGTATGTGAGTCACACATTTACAAAGGGTTAAAGGAAAATAGCTTCATATTTAATGGGACATATTTTGCCTTTGCTTAAGCCATATTCAATGTGTGGATAGGAACCCAAATAATGTGATCAAGCCATGAGAAATAAACAACATTATATTATACAAATAAAATAAATTAAAATACAGCCTTGTTTAATTACTGAACCCTAGCTGTTTTCAACAGAAAAAAGTGTACCTGTATACATTTAAAAATATGTTGAAACTTACACAAATTAAAAAAAAAATCACAGGCAACCAACACATAATGGTGTTCAAACAACATGTTTAAAATACATGAAAAAAAAAACTAAAAAATATGTAGTCATAAAATGCTTTATAAACATAAAAATGCAATTGCGTTTACCAATGTGATCCAAAGAACTGTTAACAATGAGATATGTAACGTTATTTAATACAAATTAGTTTTTAAAGGCCGGTCCAAGTGAGATACTACGGGTTGACCTGTAATAACCATTTTTTAAGATATGTGGTACAAATAATTTTTACCAAATTGAAGACTGATTCAATGCAACACAGTACTAGTAAGACGATAAAATTTTATATAAATTCCCCAAAAATAAAGCAATACAAATGGATAAAGAGATTAAAAAGTAATCTTAAATGGCTTTTGTATATCTAAAAAAAGTCTGAAGCATTGCTTTATAATCATAAATTAAGGCACACTATGAGATTATATGCAATAAAAAATACTTGCGTAATAACACAGTTTTTGAAAATTTGTTACCTTGTACTGTTTTCCAGTGGCTTATGACCAATTAGTCCTCGTAGGACCCCGATGAATTTAATTCCTAGCACTATTAATAAATTAAATATTACTGATAAAAGGTCCATCAAAAAGACTATGTTTAATAAAGCTATGTCTGACAATGAATTTGTTCCTCCCACCACCCAAACTCTTAGATATGATTTAAGATTTTCAAGCTAGTTAGCTTTTGAAGGCTGTAGCCCATTAACGAGGATTGACTGTGACACGGTATCACCGATACACAAATAAACAAACAACTCTCCACACCCCATACATCTGCCCTGACGATGGATACTGAACATTGGTTTAAGAAGTGCAACACGACTAAACGCCCTTTAAGTAAACTGACATAACCCACTCTCTTACATTGTGGCGTTAAAAATATTAATAGTAAAAGTCATCAAACAATCTGAGCATTTTCTAATACCTTGTCCTTGATTATTGATGCTGTAGGTTACATAACATTAAACATACGTTAATTCACTAGAAAATATGTACATTCATGTAAATCTTTTAGTTACAATATAGGTGTGGGCAAAATTGACCTTTGGGCATGTTCTAGATACGATTGAAATATTATTTTCCACGGCGGTGTTCCACCGGCGTTAAGTATATTTCCAAATAGCCAGCAGGCTTCGAGCTTTAAGTCTGGGCACCTACAAGTCAACAACTTGGCAACTGTAAACCTATAGTCATCGTTGAGCAACGGTGGAAGTTCTGAATCAAGAATCCTCGCTTGACAAGAAAGATTGGCCAATATTTTCACAACACTGTCCAATGTAACACTATGCAAGTGCCAATCGTCTCTTTTAGCAATATCAATCAACTGTTCCGTTAATTTAGTATAAATGCGAAGTTCGATAAAGTTTTCTTCAAGTTCTTTGTCGATGGAAAGAATGAAGAGAATCTTCAAGCCATAATCTGGTAAATGTGTCGGGTGTTTACCCAACGAGGTAATCAAGCGCACTTTATCCTCTTTGCTGGAAAGATAAGAAAATACTCAGACATTTTTCCATAAAGAAGACATAAATGTTTAAGAATAATGATACAAAAATGGATTTACATATACTTATATGGATGAAAAGGGGTTGAGTACTTTCATGATTTTTTTTTGTTTCATAATGTTTGTCATTAATTTTTATAACGGTACAAGAAAGTTTGCATCAGCAGATCTGAGAGCAGGTGAGGCTTTTAGCACAGTCTAGTGATGGCTAAGAAATACCACAACAGAAATTAAAAAGGTGAGTAAAAAAATTAAAGGGTAGAGTGATCGTTTGAGTTTCTAAGGGACATACTCACTTAACTAGTTTAGCGTGCCCAGCCAGGAAGTGCGCCAGGGCGTAGAAGGCGGCGTGCTGTTGGTCCAGAGGTTTGTCCGGATGCGTCATGGGGATCAGCTTGTCCAGGAACCCTTGAGCTTTGAGGAGGGTGGCTATCTTCAAGTTACTCGCTGACAGGTTGCCCAAAGTCCATGCGCAAATTTCCTAAAAATAATATGAATTTTCAGAATTTATGTCAATTATTTTATTTTTACATAATGTGTTTCATTACTATAGGGTGACGGTTCTACAGAGATACATTTCAGACTAAATATTTCCCTTTCCCCAGATTTTTCAATGTTTTATGTTTATTCAATCATTTGAGCTTAAAAAACATAACACAAAACTTTCTGAAACATAACCAAATAGCGATGGCAAAAGTCGCTCCACTCTTCTGTGCTCTAGTTCTCGACCCCACTCCAAATCCCTTGCTGGATAAACATCATTGCATAGTGAGAATAATAAAGAGAGGAGACCTATATCTAACGCTGCAAAACTAAACGTCAAATTAACATAATGAAGTTGAAGAAAAACTCACAACAATCTTGATATTGGCGCTATCCAGAAAGGTAAGCAAGTATGTACCGGCGGCGCGGGTGATGACGTGGCAGCACTTGGCCGGGCCTAACGACAGGTTGCACAGGCATTCCACGGCCAGGAGGTGCCTGGCCGGGTCATTTCCTACAACAGATTAAACAGGACTTCAAAAATCGGGGTACACTGTATCTACTATACAACTACTGGAATATTGTAATGTAACAGAATATTTTCAATAGCAGTAGATACTTTCAGTATCGCCCAGGTGAAATACCACCATTCAGAATTGAAACGTTGTTTGACATGTGTTCAGTGATCAGATCTGTACGACCAGGTACTTCCCAACCTTTCTTTCACCCATCTTCTTCCCCTCCCACTACTTTCAGCCACCTAAAATACCCCAATTAGAGATGCCATAGTTCCACTGACTCTGGGCAGTTAGAACTTATGTGAGGTATACACATAAAATTTGAAAAAAAATTGAATAATGTCAATGAATGTAATAGAGCATGAAAAAGCAAAAATAAAAGAACTATATGTAACTCTTGTGTGAACACTTCTTTCAAATTTCATACAAAACTAGAATGGTAGTAAATGCATTACGGGAAAGAGCTCCTGTTCTGAATTAAATTATATGGTTGGTAAAAAGTATCGCTTTAAGCATATGTTCCAAAGTGTTTGTGGATACAAAATAAATCAAAAGATAGTTACAATTCAAAGAAATTTTGCGGGTGACTTAGCATTACGCATCATTTAATATCAGTTTATTTTGTAGAGGTTTTATGTCAAAATAATTATTGTCACAATGGTCAATCAAGACATTGCATAATACAATAATTTTTTAAACAAATTCAGCTTAGTCGAAACGTTGTATTTGTGTTAACTTTTTCAAAGACCTTGTGAATTTGCGCATATTTAAAAGAACTACTCTATACTAAGTTGTCTTTATAAAAAAGGTTAATGGTACAATTAAATTATCTTGATTACCTGTGAATTGTCCAACTAAAGCATGTAGTGCACCGGGAATTTTGAAAAAAGCATCAATGTTATCTTCATCCTTTATAAGGTAGTTTTTGATGTAGGACAAAATCGAAGAATTCCCAAACTCTTCCGCTTTAATACCTTCAAATGGCGATATATCGTTTCCATTGTTTGCTCGGTAATTACTGTAAAAATAATAACAAAAATATTAGTCAAAGAAAATAGCACCTTATGTATGTTTATTTGACAAGCATTTACAAAAAAAATCACCTTTTAGCCGATGCTAGTTCCCGCCTTCTGCTATTTACGTTTTCTTCCCTCACGTTTCGCCTTTCTCTTTCAACATTTTCCCGATTTATAGATCTGATTCGTTCAATGTCACCATTATCGTCCATGATGAAATATTAAAACACAATATTTTTGTAACATTCGACAAAACTGCGCCGTGTTTTGAAACTTTTGACGTTAACAAAATAAAATTATTACAAATTTTGCCTTTGGTTATGTTTGACAGTCATAAGATAAGAATATTGCCAGCTAGGAAATGTCTGTGCTTAACACAACTTAAATTCTAAAGCAGCTGTCACACGAGCAGGGGCCGAGAAGAACGTCGATATGAATGTAGTTATTACTCTAAATCAAGGGTGGCCAAACTTTTAATCACCATCGCCTGCTTTTTAAATTATTGGCGGCGGTCTACTAACATCGTATGTGGTTAGGTGGTCATAAGAAAAGTAGTAATTTAAAGCCAAAAATAACTTAACATTTTTAATAGATATAGATATTATCACCAACACCTATTCGATATCCAGTTGTTTTAATAACAGACAATAATTTCTCTACACAAATATAAAAAAAAAAGAGTTTATAAATAAAATAATAATAATAAATAAATAGAACATATATACTTTGTTTTTAACCACTTTTAAAAAAAAAAAAAAAAGTGGTTAAAAACAAAGTATATATGTTCTATTTATAAATATGGCAAGCCACAAAGTTAATGCTTTTTACGAATATAAAATAATAATATGTCGGTATGTGGCTTCAGATAAGCGGGCGACTAGGAATAGTTATGCAGTCGACGCTTTGGCCACCCCTGCTCTTTTTTTTTGTATGACTTGTGTGGACAATACGACCGAGGATGATGGCGGCGAAGAACATATCACGGGATTACTGTCAAAAGGTGACAGTCCTCTGTAATTGGTTTCTTGTTCTGTATTATTCATATCAACCCCTCCCTCGTAAACTATTGTATCTGCAAAATCCAGATTTTAGAGGAGAGCGTTTCTATTGATCACTGTAAATTCAAATATTCTGATTAATGATTTAATAAAACAAATTTATAACTTTAAATCCAAACTCTGAGCAAATATTTTAATTTCATATATTATATTTGAATATACTCGTATTTGGATTTATCAGTTAAAATTTGGAATTAAAGTGGTCAAAAGAAGCTTTAAAATCCTCTCCTAAACAATCAGAATTTTAAGGATACAATAGTTTATGTAGGAGGGGTCGATATGTATAAGTTGATTGAATGTAAAACTGTTAATTTCCCTAAAATAAAAATATATATTAAGGTAAAAACAGTAAACAAAAGACATTGGTGTATAAAATTTTGATTTTATTTTGATTACATATTTATGTAACTAATAATAATGTTGTAAAATATGACATCAGTGCTGATTCTTTTAAAAAAAAGTAGATACAAGTCTCATTAACACATTTAATTTATACAAATATAAAGTCAATAGTATAAAAAATACTGTTCTTGCATTAGGTTTGTAGAGCTACATATTAACTGTTTAAAATGTTAATTTTAAAAACAAATATTGTTTGTTTATTAGGTTTAGTACTGCCAGATATATTTATTAGTTCAAGTTACACAGTGGCCTGAATAATAGCAGGTATCCACTCAACTATTCAATACAAGTGATGTTACGCCGAAAATCTGACCTGTTTCAACATCACTAAAGTGACCTTGAATAGTTGGCGCAATGGTTTTCAAATATATAAATATATATAGGTCCTTTGTCACCTTTTCATTTTTCTCAAGTGAGATTACAACAGAGCTATCAGCGAGAGGATCATAAATATTAGTTTCACACTAACATTCCTCCAAGGTAGTCTCACGGTGCTCCGAAAAAGCTTACTTTTCATTTTACAAATAATATTTAATAAAATATTTTATCATAATGACTTCTTTACAGGAAATTAATTATGGATATTCACAACATTTTTTATAAATATAGAGTATTTTTATCCTGTTCGGAAAAATAAAATATTTTTCAAAATAATAAATAAATTTCATAAAACGAACTACATAATAAAATGTAGAAATGATTTTTGTTTTCAAGTGTCTTCATTTTGTAAATAATCCCTCAGTGGTTCCAACAATTTATACATCTTGCCTACAGTCTGTCGTACTTATAAACGCGGTGTAAATAGGTGGAGATAGTACAAAATTTTGCAATTACCATAACCACGGCATATGTACACAAACTAGGCCTTACGCCCAGTACAACTGTCCTACACTGAACCGGTGCGTAAGAATCTAATAAGAGGGAATGTATGTAATCTCGCAATAACTTAAATCTCAGTAATCAAAAATGATGCAGAATTATTTTAGTGACAATATGCATGCATAAGGTATACATCACGTTTATCTTACAACATATATCTTTTCCAAACATTATTGGTTTATTGATTTCTTCGCAGGGAACAGGGTATAATATTTAAAAAATAAGTAGGTACTAAGAATCATAAGAAAAAAAAGTTAAGTGAACTTTATAGAGATATAATATTATATTTTTGCATTACCGCATCCTCGATAATCCAAACGGAATAAAACCAGTTCCTGAAATATTAAGGTTCTACTGTAAACAAAATAAAGCATTCTAGAATAACATAACATTAAAATAGGTGATTTTAAAACATGTTACCTACATAAAAAGATTGCACAATATCGTTTATTGGTACCGGCTTAAAAATATATAAAATTCGATTTTTCAAGTACACAATCAATGTAAAACAGATCAAAACAATTACATAATTAGAAATTATCTTAAAAATAGACGGCACTCACATTACACTTAAAGCTAATACGTAATGACAAAAGTCATAAAAATGTCATAAAATAATTTCATTTGTTATAACAACCACTTTTTTGCAGGTTACCAACATTGTAATAAAAAAATCACAAATGAAATGTGATTTTAGGATTTAAGTTCAACCACTATCATATTTTTTTCAACACAAGTAAATTCGTATTTTAGGAAGCTCATCATTGTTTTTCTTTTTTACGTAAACAATCTTTGAAAAAATCACACTTTATATACATTATAGAGGGTACAGTCGAAAGGCTTGATATGTCTACCAAGAAGTAACCGATTGATTTTTTTCAGCTGGTAGGACATTACATATTTTATAGATACTGTTTCTATTAATTTATTCTAAATTATTTTATTTTTTTTACCAAATAAAAAAAAGGTAATGAAATTCAGTTATTTAGGAATAAATTAAAATAAATTTGTGGCAAAAAACATAAATACATTAAACAATTTACTATTTCTATTGTTTTCAATCTACCTTTGCAGTAGATGTTTTTAAGAAAGTGTCAACACACAAAATAATATTATAGTACAAGGCAAAAAAACTGACTTATTTACAACAACAAAAAATCGATGTTTAAAAAGAGATAATTTTGTTTAAAAAATGCATCTAAAATATTTTGATTTATTACAACATTGGTTTTCAAGAAACTTGTTATTAATCAAAAATATATTTCTTTTTCGAAATAATTCAACTGTATATGATCATTAGGAGCCGGATTCTTGTAAAACAGAGATTTAGAGAAGAATAATTTAATTTTTAAGAATAAAAAATAATACATACATGTAAAATATTTTTTTTGGATGAGTATATCACGTTTGAGCTGATGACTAAACCTATAATAGTTTTGATTTTTTTTAATGTTAAGTTTCGTCAAAAAGTCGATACTGTAAATCTTAGGGTTCATAGCTTATTTTTTAAATTAAAAACTAAATAAG
This sequence comes from Drusus annulatus, assembly GCA_022651775.1. Taxonomy (NCBI): domain Eukaryota; kingdom Metazoa; phylum Arthropoda; class Insecta; order Trichoptera; family Limnephilidae; genus Drusus; species Drusus annulatus. The sequence goes on along the minus strand of JAGWCC010000356.1, from coordinate 355,488 downwards.
AGGTTTTGTCTTTCTCAAACACTATGTGCTAACCAAAAAAAAAAAATTTGGTATGAAATTATTTAGTTTTGTTTTTAAATAAAACTGTTTTTCTCTAAAGGTGTGGCCCTTTTTTGCAACAAGAATCCGGTTTCAAATGTTCAGCAGTCAAGTACAATTTTTAAAAAAGTTGTAACATTTACATAATGGAAGTATTTGAATAGTCGTAAATTCATCATTTTAATAAAATGCATTATTATAATATTATGTATCTATGTATAAATATTATGTATCTATATATAAACTTTGACAAAACTTTTTAAATGTTCAAGGCACTGCCACTAAATGGAGTCTATTTTTATATGATCAGATCATGATTAATAAATGTACTGTAAAAATTAATATCAAATCACAAGATTTATTTTGTGTGGCATTAAGTCTTAGCACCAACCCGAATGAAGACATTTTATTTATATATAAACTTAGTATTAAATTTGAGTAGAATTATAAATATAGCAAAGTTAAAGTATTTTTTTCCATCCACTTGTGCTATTGTTCCAAAGTAAATTTAAAATGCTATTTGCTATACGAGCTTGGTAATCCAACGTTCAATAGTTTGAGACGCCAAGTGATCGGATATTCCATTACTTCGATGATAACAATACAATGAATACTATGAAAATACTTGTGTTACATAAAATGAAGGAGTATATAATTTTAAAAAATTACATATGTAGGAAAAAAAAACAATTACATCCACAAATTTGAGCACGTATTGCATTTTTCTAACATTATTCCAGTAATCAGACATTTCTAGTATTATATTTTTATTTATTTATTCTTGTTAACATATTTAAAAAAAAAACATGGGTTTGGTCCATGTCTGTCTCACTAGGATATTCCTGTGTCGAGACAGTATATAGATAGTATGGACATCAAGCCAGATTTCTTGGTGTGATATTATTGAGATATAAGCTTATTACTTTATAAGTGTTATTTAAATGATTATTTGATTTGGCAAGTATAAAGCGATAAAAAAAAAAATCGTCTGGAAATGTGGCTAACTTGAGTTAGAATAGTCTCATTCAGAACAGTCAATTTATTGAAATTTGGAGATTCAATCAAAATATGCAATCAAAAGATATACTGTCTCGTAGGAGAGAAATAAAAATAATGTTAAACTACATTTAGCTAAGATTACATACATTGTTATAAAAATAATGTACACATTTCATATAGTTAGATAAATTTAAAGCATTAATTAAGTACTCCGCTTAAAATTTCAAGGTATTCTTATATAATGAGATTCAGCAAGATGACTCAATTTTGTAAGGTTATCAATAAAATTAGTCAGATTTATAAATAAAATAAATTCAAGTCATAAATACCTCTATAGAGTATGTTTTATGTTTGATTGCGATGAGAATAATTAAGGAACAATTTTACATAATCAATTTAGTACAACCTAAGTAGCAATGAGTAGGGAACAACCATAGAATTTGTACATATACATACTATGTAATGCAAATTTAACTGATGGCAGAAAAGTGGAAACAGTTATTGCATTGCCCCCAAGTCATAAATTCTTTGAAGAAATTGCAACAATGCGTCAAGCAGTAATTTAACTGAGGGTTATTTGCTAACACATGTGCCCATCTTCAAATACTGCTCAACCACACAATGTATAATGCTCGTTTTTGGCAATCTAATTAATCCTCGTCGACAACAAGTAAAGAGTCTAGCCAGAAAACACCGAAACACTGACTGCGCCTTACTTTCGTTTAATCAAAGTAAAGCAGTTAAGCACTTATATGGTGTAATAAAAATTATCATTATTTGTGTTTCTTTTGATAGTGAAAAAAGGCTCAAATGAACTTCAAATAGAATTATAAAAAAATAAGCTTTATCTTTCGTGCATATTTTCCACTTTTATAGAGCATTTTTTCAAGGTTTTTAAGGCTTATTGTTCCGTTCCCTAGTAATGAGTACAAAATGAAAATTGTTGGCTAAATAATATTTTTTTTTGTCAAACAGTGATGCACGTATTGACATCCTTTTTAACAATGTAAAATGTCAACTTCTTACCTAGAAGTCCCCAAATCACAGCGATGTTCTCCATAACGGCGTTAATCGGAATAGCTAAGATTGTCATTAACAAAAACACTACCGTCTTAAACACGCTAAAATGGTTTGTTGTAAAGGTTTTCAAAACTCCAAAAATGTAGAGGTATAAGTATACAGAGAGGATGGCTACGAATAACGCTTCGAGATGATATGACAAAGGAGTCGGATAGAAAATTCGTAATATAGCACCAATCGTAGTTAAAGGCATCACAGCCCAGGCATAGCAAGAGAGAGATACAAATATCTTATAGCGAAATGACAATTTTTTGGAATGGACTACCAGCAAGATGCCCTGGATCCAGCGTTTACGCTGTTGGATGAAGTCCATGATGGTGAAGGGCGACTTCTCCCACATCTCGCCCTCGATGAAGTCAAAGGAGAAGCCGTCCTGGTAGGCCTTGATGGCGAAGAAGCCATCTTCCGCCACGGAACCTTCCGGACCGTTGTCAAAAGAAACTTTCTTCTCTGCACCAACCTGGGAAGTTAAATTTAGTAAATTATTATTACATCTGTATTCACATCAGGTTCACCATGTGAAAAAAATGGAAAAATTTGTCTTAGGTCACTGGTCAATTGGAAGATTACAAAAAGGATTAGGAAAGCATATGAAAATATTTGTTGTTAACAAAATTTAGTACTGTTTATGAACACACATTCACAAAACAAGCAATTTAAAGTCACATAATAATAATAATAAAATATGTGGGTTGCATGGTTAATGTTCAAGAAACCGCATTTGTCAACGAGTAACGTTTATTTTAATGAGTCACCTATAATTGTATTACAAAAAAATAAATGATAAACTTTCAATTGGTACACATGGCTTGAAAAAGACCCAGACTAACCTTTGATCCATTATATGTCAATTATCGTTCAATATTCACGCATCACGCTCCCGGTATTCGTTAACCGCACAGAACCTTGCAACATTAGCTAACACGCGTCGTTTAGGTGGGAAGTTACAAGTACGAACATATTCTCTCGGGTCAACGTCTTCAGATGTAAGAGCTGTGTGAAGTTCGGGGCTATTTTTGGGAATATGGAATGAAGAAATGTAATAATAGCTTTTTTTTCTTCAATTCTTGCAATCATGTCATGAATAGTAGCTTCGTACATAGACTGGGAAAAGTTCACTGGATTCGCAGGTTTCGGAAAAGTTTTGAAGGCGGTTAACGACCGTCAATTAGTGCTACTATAGCCACAAAATTTCCAACAATGCCCATGAGTTCCGCGGTTTTGGCAAATATTTTGAAAATTTGATCCTTTGTGAACTAGTTGCGACGTTTATTAAGCATCTGGTGGAAACTTAACAAATAATTCATCTATTTTAATATTGTGTTGTCTCAGTGATGTCTGATGAGTCATCTTGAATATGTTTCTAGTCTGCAGTGAAGAGAGATATATGTATAATGTAAATATTTATTTTTGTTTACTAAAATTGTTGAACGCCTCATGGTGCTGTCAAACTTCTAGCGGGCTATGGGTGTTTCGTTTCAGACCAAATAAATCAATTTTAATCACTTAGCTCTATAGATAGACTACCTCTGGTGCAGTTTATGGTAATGTAAATTAACACAGTTCACACTTGTTTGGTAATTTATTATGGGCAAAAATATTATGTATGCATTGGTAAAGTTCTAATACTATAGATTGATAACAATAATAGTGATTTCATGTTTCCAAGAGACTTAATTTTAATTATGTAGAGAAAATTTTCAAAGTTTTAAAGTATTTGGTGGAAAGAGTATACAATTTATGATTCAATTTTTTTTCAACATCAGAATTAAATTTTTGTGAATAACTAATTATGGAATAATTTAAACATTACATTTGTTATATTAATTGTTTTAGTGTTAGTAAAAAAATACCAAATAAAATTTATACACTACATAATATACCTTTGGTCAAATTATACCCATGTATACCGTTTACATAGCAAAAATATGTACAACAGTTAAGTGTTAAAGTATCATCCATAAACTGGAATATGTTGTAAACAGCCAAATATGCAAAAAAAATCAAATGTTTTCACTGTATTGGAGGGAACACATGGACTACTTATGAAGTGAAGAAGCCAGTGGGACTATGACATCCCTAATTGTGACATGTTGTGAGGCTGGAGGGTATGGTTTTAAACTATTTTGCAAATATGCCTTTTCACAAAAAAAATAATTGACCGTCATTTGAAAGTGTCAGATAAAATTAAACTGAAAAAAATTTTTCCTGTCTGTTTCTGACTACAGGAAAATAATAAGCTTTTGCTACAAGGAATTGTTAATAACATTGATAAAATAGTGAATTATGTATGCACATAACTAGGTTACATAACAATAATTGGTCTTATGATAGCAATTGGAATCTAAGAAATGCAAGATTGATAAGTTTAATTACCTGGGCGACCACATATGAGCCTTTCCAGCAGAAAAGGGGTTTGTGAAAACATTTGAACTGGAATCTAACCTTCCCCATGTCCTCGGCAACTCGGAAGTTATCTGCCGAAGTTGTTAGCCAGTTGACCACAGATCCATTTGTGTAGGTAATCAGTCCCTGGCCAAACTGGTGCCTTCCCTCCATCACAAAATTTAAAATGCCTCTCACAGAGTTGGCAGTCAATAGTGTCTCCTCGTCCAGGTGCACGATCCAGTCTGAATCCGATAAGTAGTTTCCCACCGAACCATCCAAGCAGTATTGTAATGCCCGCGCCTTGAACATGGCTCCACTTTTGGGACGATACGAGGTTGGTACCACAACTTCTTTAATCTGAACCTGCTCATCGATACCCAGCTTTTTATCTGTCACTACTTGAATCATGAAATTTTTCAATTGAGCATTCCGACATATGTCGAAATTTCGCATCACATTCATTTTGACTAATTCGGGATAGTCTCCGCGGGTGACGACTCGGACGCAGATGAACGGTGCTGTCAGCGGAGATCCTTGCAGTTTCACCGGCCCCTTGAACGCATTGTACAACACCAGCCCACAGAAGTTGAAGAATATTTGAGGTAAGGACAGGAGAGTCGTTAGGCGGGACAAGTAAAGGAAAAGAGTCCCTGTGTATCCATACTCTACCCATGGGTCGACGGTAGGTGCTTCTTTCGCTATTAATATATATTGACAGGTCAGTATAACAGTTAGCAGAAACGTACAATGTAAACAGTGTTTATAGTATGTTCTAAAAATATTCGCCATGCTGAAACAAAGAAAAATGTTTATTTTTCTAATTCATGTCTAAGTATCAAATTTTCATTAACTAATCGCTATCCGTACTATGATAAACTAGACCAAATGACGTATAAAAGCACGTTTTCTGGATTGCAGTTAGCTTAATATTATGTAATGTTATTTAGTGCATCTTGTAATTAGGTTTATGAGTCATTTTTTACACAAATATCACTAAGAAATAAAAAAATAACTTACTTTATTGGGCGAAAGTTTTTGAAAAGGGCGCGAAGAAACATAATAGATTCCCGAAATATGACAGGCAGGTTCAAGGGCTCGTCAAATCCACAAATAACTTCTTTATCCAGTGCTTATGAAGCCTGATCGGTGGTGGAGATTATACCATTTTTCATGAACTTTCAAATTGGGAGGGTAGCATAAGTCACGGGCACACAAAAACGTCAAACACGCTAAATAAATTTAAAAACAATAAAAAAAGAATGAGCAACCGAATGGCTCTTAGTGTTGCCATTGTTGTGTTGAGGTATCATAAAGGTTTGTTCATACAATATTTTTTAATAATGAGTTATTGTCATGAAAAATGTTATTGTTTTCAAAATATTTTTCTTAAAGATATGTTGTAACGTTAGTAAACAAAACAATAACATAATTCATAATAAAGTATCACAATCTATAAGAGTATTTTGATATTAAAATTTTATTTAGCGGAACAGAGCGGTGTCTGCCATATAAATAATGACACATAATGAGAGTGAAATGAAAACAACAAAAGAGATAACATATAAAATAAAATTTGAGAAAATAACATAAAATAATAAAAATAATATAAGAGCATATGTGATTACATAGTTAAATAATAATGCAAAAGAGAAAAAACAAAAACATTAAATAATAAAAATATATTTTGCTGCACATTGAACTTACTTATTATTTATTAATTTATAAAAAGATTCTTTGATCGCAAAATTTGAAATTTTAGTAACGACTTAACTACGTAATTTCTTGTTTTGACAAAAACAACTGTTTTTATTAAATGTCAATGATTTTTTTTTTAATGTCTAAGAGTGACGTGAATATAAACGGGAAAGATGAATTGAAAAATGATTGCATTAACAATAAGTATCAGAGGATTTATTTAAAAGCCACTCCATGCAAAGATGTGCCCCTTCCTTCAGTTACTAGCATTAAGTCGTGCAAAACGTAAGCCAATAATTTATTACAATAACAAAATTTCACAGGAAGCAAACACTTTGTGATTAGACATGTAATTTAAAATAAAATATGTTTTGTATAACACCACATTATTGAATACATTATCGTAAACTAGTTTTGGTATAATCATAATGTCATAGTTTCATACAGTCCTGATGAAGGTTGGCACACTGAACTGAAACTAGTTGATGATAGAAATAATTAATAAAGTGGTGTTATAATAAAACATATTTGATTTAAAAAAAACAATTTCTATTTTTTTATAAAAATACCAATTTTTGTAAATTATTTGCTTATTCATTTTTTACTAGAAAACAAACATCCAGAAAAATTAAAAAGAAAATTCTCGAAATTGAAAATGTGCAAAAGTTATGTGCGGATAAATTCAAGTTTGACCCCGACAAAGTTATATTTAGTAATTATACAACCGGTCAAAGTTATAAAGTAAGTTAAATATTATATCAATTTTAATCAAATCAATATTATATCAATTTAAAAAATAAAATACATCAATGCTAGAAAGCATTTTTTTTTTCAGAAATGCATTAAAGCCACAAATATTTCTAACAAAATCGGCAGGTTCTCCGTTGTTCTTCCCAAGTCAAAGGTATTTTCCGTGACAATCATAACAGGATCTCAGCATCGAGAGTACATAAAACAGCAAGGCACCAGGTCAAAACAGTATAATGATTGCTGCATTGTTAAATCATCAACAAAATCTGATCGACTCCTGCAGTCCGGAGTTTGGGCGGCCGCTCCAGGAACTTGTTTGTATTTAATGGTTGTGTTCAGTCCTATAAATGAACATGGAGATAAGGCTGATCTGCTTCTTAATATTCAAGGAAGTGAACCGAATTCCGTACCGCTGGTAGCTTTCAACTTGGCTCCGATCATTGATGGTGAGAACTTTCTGTATGTAAGACCCAGTGGAATAATGATGATGATGACATACTTTAAAAAGCGGCAATAAAGTGGTAATTCATCCCATGTCTCGAACTATCCAAGGTTCTCATGCTATAAGCAGTTTCCTCAGAAATCTTAGAGGTTTGCGGTTATTTAAGGATTGGTTGTCAAAAACCAAACTCCACAATGTCAAAAGATAAAAATGTGCATTCACAGATGTCTGAAAGGGTTTGAACTCAAATCTTTGCAATAACAAATGGAAAAATGTGCACATCAACTATTGAGGTTGCATTCTATTGATCAAAATCCTTCTCTAGGTTACATAATTGGAGGACCTCTGGACAGGGTACCCTCCAAATTAACCTGGACCTCCAGGTATGATGAGGAGCAGGTTGACGTATTAGAGCTGGGAGTGGCGTTACTTGGCGGGGAGGTGCAGCGGGAACTGGTTCTTCACAACCACGGCGGGAGGGCGGTCTTCTTCATCATGCTGGAAGAGACCTGGCTGCGGAGCTCGTTCCAGGTGAAATTTACCCTTTAGTCTATTTTATGGTATTATTTGGCCTTTACACGTTCTCGGCGAAATTTCTAGTCAGGACATTCCCCAAGTGCTGCCTCTTCACTTTCATATCGCACAGCTGTTGCTTGGTTTTTCATGGGTTACGTAGTGACTGCCACCATTTGACTACTACCAGTGCTTTCTCCACTGTGATGGTTCACCTGAAGTTTTTTTAACTCTAGAATAAAAAGCTGTCACGAGACGGAATGTGTGAAGTGGAACGACTAGTCTAGGTGAGTTCATATGCTGTACCCTCGCGCTTGGTTTCCATCGGGTAGGCACTCTGAGAGTGAAACTCAGGAAAGACAATTCATTATTATTGTGTATTTTCAGGAAGTCAGCCTTACTAACACATTAGCAGCGCCCCCTTTTACCATTCATCCGATTCACTTCACCCTCGACCGAGGAAGCTCCATCAAACTTTACTTGAACTTCAAGCCGCACTGCTCCTGCTCTAGCTGTGGACAGTCCGCTCAAAGGCATGCGTGTCGTGGGTGCTCCATGTGCCCGCAGTGCAAAGGGGGCCTGAGGTGCCAACAAGGTCCGGAGATATACCCCCACGACACAGCCCAGGGATGTTCAGCGTATGGACTGCATATTGAGAGATTGGCCATTGTTTGCACCAATGGGATGGTGAGATATGCTCACATGATCGCTGATGCTATACAATTTTCGAAGAAACCACTGAAAATCAATGTACGTCTACCAATCAAGCATTTTAAATTCATTTAAAAAAATAAATTAATTCGTATTTAAAATACCGAATCCCTATTTTTTTTAGTTGCCAAAGAGGGTATACGACATCGACATTGACGGTGATAATTTGTGCCAGCATTTTCTAGATCTTGGAGTCATTTGCCCCAGGAATACTTGTAACATTAATTTCACGCTAAATAATATCAGGTGAATAATATGTTTTATTAATAGAGCTGGGTTCTTTCATTCTTCGCTTCGTCTTTTTGTCTTAGTGATCCACCGACCACTTTAGGTAAATACTTGTACCGAAGCTTTTTACCCTTCATTGAGAATCTACTTTTGTAATTTTGTCGTTCTGATTTACTTCAAGTAAATCGTGAAGTTTTCCATTTACTTTGGTAATTTTGTTTTTCTTATCTAGTGTTTTGTCTTGCTGCCTGAAAGAGACAATACGAAAACAGCGCGCAATATGGCCGTGAAAGATGAATACTTGGAGCAAGTGAATAAGGTTGTGTATTTGGAAAGTATGTTCTCGAGCGATGGAGAGGCTGATAAGGATATTGAAAGACGAAAGAAGGGTGGATGCAGAAAACTCCATTAATGGAAGACTGAATGCAGTTGGCGCGAATAAAAAAATCCAAATAAACGAAGCTCGTAGTCCACAATAGAGTGCTGATACCTACCCTGATGTATGACAGTGAGGCACGGAACTAACAGAATAAGGACCAAAGTAGACTGCATTCTGTAGAAATTAGATCCCTCAGGCGTATGTGTGGTAAAACCGCTATAATATAATAAATTACCGCAGATTATTTAAAAACATATTTTAAATACTATGAATATATTTTTAATTTTTTTAAAATATTACTATCTTATCATGTTATTTTATTTATTATCTTTGTATTTTTCTATGTATAATATGGAACTTATGGGATAGCACCACCCTCCCTGATATTTAGAATAAATATATTAAAAATATATATTTATACTTGAGAGCGATGTCAAGTGTAATAACAAAAAAGTGTGTATGAGACAATATATGAAAGTGAAGGAACAAGGCGCGTGTGTCAAGATAGTTGTGTAGAGGTTCATTCTCTCTGCCTACCCCTGCTGAGATAGGCGTAATGGTTAATTAATTAGTATTTTTAATCTAGTTTAGGTTAACCGTGCACCTTTGTGAAATTCATTAGATGATTTTGAGATTTTTTTCTTTAACTTTCTTTGTGTTAATTGAATTGGAACCCATGTAGCTTTTGTGCTTTCATCTATCTGATCTAATTCGCATTCATCGTGAAGTTGACTTTCTCGTTTACTTGTTGAATTTTCGTGCTTTTGTCTATCTAATGTTCTTCGGGTTATTTGGGAACCTTTACATCATTATACGACTGGTATCCTGATCATTTCCATCTGATTTGCTTCAGGTATTGCTCATTCGTGTATTCTATTTTAATTACTTTCTTGCTTTTGTCCGTCTGTTTGCGTTGGTAAAATCATGAAACTTTGCATTACTTGACTTTGGCTTTAATTTAAATGTTCTTTCTCATGTATATTTTGTTCTATTTTTGTCATTACTTCATTATAATATTATGTATGTGCTGTTCTTTCTCCATTGCTCTTTTTTCCCATTTCGTGTTGTGTTTTTTTTGTAATTGCACAATATTCCGCTAGTTTATAAATAAATAAATAGATTACTGGCCCTGCCACTCGATTTTCCCAACGGTGTTATTGTTTGTGAGCTTTATAGGTATGTTTTAAACACATTTTGTTGGTTTTAAATTATGTATCTTTCATGATATTTTCATCTGATAAGTTACCAATATATCGCTTCTGATTTTCAAAATAGGTCAATTCGTGATTTTCAGTGAAACCCCCCTTCAGATCCGTTGGGTTTGGCGACAGGCCAACGCCTCCAACAGGGCTCCGTGGCCGCACAGAGTGACTGGGTGCTGCAGGGCCCAGTGCGAGGGCTTCTGCACCAACCGCTGCGGGGGGCTCTGCCATATGTCACCCCAGGGGGGCGTTATCGAAGACGGGGCCTCCTTCCCAGTTGATATGGAAGTGATGTCTGAGGGGTTTGAACCGGGAAAGTACTCTGCCGTGTTGGGGTAAAGAACAATAAAAAACTGATACATTTTAAAGCTGAACGTTGTCATATTATGTGAACTAATGCTTCTGAATTTCAGAGTTATTATCATGGACATTCCAGAACCAAGTTTTTCAAGAGATTTTGGGATGAAACGGTTTATTACTACGAAATATTCACTGCAAGATATTGAATCCACCTACGTTGCCGAGGTATCAACAACATGTTATATTGAGAATCATTATTTGGGTCTTTCTTATTGAAAATATTGCAATTTGTCTAAAACAGTGCTGCACTTACGACAAAACTTTAAAACATGGCAAAAGGATGAACAATTTTAAATTTAATTTAAGATTATAGTTCGTTTTCTTGCTTTAAAACAGTCTGAGACCAAGCTAAAACTTGGTATATGGGTAATACTGTCGCCGAAAAGACAAAAGGGTTGACGCGCCATTTCGAGAAGTTTACACCAGAACACTTTTTCCAAATGGTAAATATATTTTTGATGGCTAAAGGGCCACACAAGTCTTCAGAATCAAACGATATGGAGATAGTTACTACTATTTCGAGTTTTGCAGGTTTTGAATTCATAAAGTTTCTACAAATAGTGTCATCAATTCCAAACTCGGCTTTCTAAGATTTTTTCAATGAACCATTTAAATTGACAACCCTCATTGAAAAACCTGTGATATTTTTTTAGAAGTACGACCTGTTGGCTTATGAAATTGAAGTTTGGCTTGAGGTCAAATTGCCAGAAGTCTTTATTGACCCATGTGTTGTACCCTTGCTCAGTGAGCCCCTCCTAATGTAAGTACCTTCATGAAAAAAAAAATAGTAAAATGTTTAATCTTTATATACTTTACTTAGTGAAGAAACCCGAGGGGATATACGAGTATATTATTAAAATTTTATGACTTCGCCCGAGTTTCGAATACGTTTTAAGAAGAAAAAAATCTTATCGAACGGTTGAAAAATATGGATCAAACATAACGGCCGGCGTTCCAATATTTTTACTGCTTCATACAAAAGATTTTCATGTTAATAGGTTTTCAACCTTAGTATAAGAGGCGGATTTTTCTTTAGGAAATGATATAAAAGAGTATGTTTTGGTATGGTACAGCCAGATATTTTTTTACATCTCTTGTAATGCGATCTTTTTCATCGAAATAAAGAACGGTTTGAAAGAATCAGGTGTGGTTTTAAAATCAAATTGGTTTTTGGGAATTTGTATTATTTTATGGTAATTTCAAGGACTACAATTATTATTATTAATACACTTACACAATAATCAATTCCTTTCTACACAAAGACGATTACCAGAGGCAGCTAATTTCAAATGTTGCTTCCGATAGTTTCTGTTGAAAAATAAAGAAAAACCCTATTTTTTTTAAATGTTCTTAAAGAATTAAGGTCGGCAATGAAGTTTTAGACCAGGGAAGAAATGTTAATGAAATCGGAAAACAAATTCTGATTATTTTTTTAAGTAAGCGAGGGTTGGTTTGAAACTTGGCTATTTTATACTGGGATTTTACACATACCTGGTCTTCGAGAAAGTGATTTTTTGCTAGAAAATTATATTATCTCCACGATAGAATAAAAAGGAAAGTATGCGTTTCAAATTAAATGAAGCAAAATATTAATTTGCTGAATGCTAGCGTTAGCAGCAAGTAAGATTGAATTCGCTGCACGCTACTATTTTTCATTATTCATAATACATAGTGACGTCGCGTCTCGAGTGTTTTCTGATTTAAATTCGTAATACTAGGTTGTATGTTGTCCATTCATTGGATAAGTACCAACTAGATAAATGTACATCGTGTTTCAGGGTGGAACCGCGAAACTCCAGGGGGTGATTATTCACGAAAGTCTGAAGAAATAATGTTAGTGGTGTTTAACCATTAAGTCCCAAATAAAGTCACAATATATTTTGTATTTTCGTACCGTAACGTGTAACCGATCCTTTATAGTAAACACTATACTCCCCACTATAGGTGGTAATCTTCGCTACTGGCTCGCGAATTGCGAAACCTGTTTGACCGTCCTAACGACTGAATGACTATGCACATACCTCACAATGTGTATGGGCGGGTACCTACTCCCACCAGATGTTAGCGATCACGTGATAAACGATTGTCTATTGTAATGCTTTTTTTTTAATAGTTAATACCGCACAAGAGTCTCAGCTGCTCCAAACCGTCTGGAGCCAGTGCGACTATGGCATCCCCAATCGGGATACGTTGTGAGGTTGAAGGTAGTGGGGGGTGGGGAAGAAGATGGGGAAGAGAAAGGTTTGAAAGTACCTGGCTATTCAGATCAGATCAGATTAGGCAAGTGATTTGAATAACCAGGTATTTCACGACATTCTTGTTCCCCATCTCCTTCTTGTCCCCTCTTCCTCAGACTCCGAACGCTATAGTTCTACTGACTCCGGCCAGATGGGACTCTGGGCGCTGGAAATCATTAACATTATTTTCTCATTCCACCGAGGAGTTTCAGATCTTCAAATATTGTTAGAGCTTTTAATCAAATAAGAGGTTTTTTTATGATTATCACAGAAAATCGCCAGCCTACGTCGAAGTCAAAAGGCTTGTCAAAGTTGTTAATTTAAGTGAAAGCAGTATCGACGCCCGTTGGGTGTGCCCAGAAAAAGCCAATGGAGTCGTCCCGATGGAAATTATCCCCATTCAATTCAACCTTTCAAGAGATGAAGAAATTACTTGTGTTCTTAAAGTGATTGTTGCGACCTCTCTACAAGCTGAAGAAACAATTGTGTGAGTCTATTGTTTACATAAGTACTATATCACAATCTACCAATAGATATTATTTCTAATTAATAATAAATTAATTCGTGATGAAATTCCATTTATATGATTTAAAAAACCATTTGCTGCTTTTTTACACTTATTTATTTTTGATTGAACCGGTTTCACCTTGCAACAGGCATCTTCAGACTGGTAGATTTTAAAGTAAATCTATGGTATATTATACAACATCTATGTCTGGAATGAACGCCATTGTCGTAAATAACGTCAAAGTCCACAAAGGGAACCAAATAAATTTAAACGTAAAACACACGCGAGAGATTCACAGGAAAACAGGCTCAACGTCCACTTCATATTCTAGCAAATCGTGGAAAATTGCCGCGAAGGATTCTATTTAGTTTTAAACTAGAATTTGCTTTAAAGCATAAATACTTATTTAAAAAAATATATTTTTAAATAATATCGATAATCAACAACACAAATATGAAACAGAAATAGGCAGAAAAAAAAACAAAGGTTGTCTCGGTTGTGACCATTGTCTTTTTATTTATTAGCTTTTTCTGTTTCATATTTGTGTTGTTGATTTTTGATATTACTTAAAGGTTCTCTTTTTTTTCCTTTTCGTGAATGTTCAGCTCGGAGCTCCAAAGTTCAAATGTTGCCAGGGCAAATAGAACATATAATTATTCCATACAATGGGTAATTTTGAATGGGTAATCAGGAAACTCCATTAATGGAGGACTGAACGCTGTTGGGGCAAATAAGAAATTGTCCAAAGAAGCAAAGCTAGCAGTTCACAATGGAGTGCTTATACCAACCCTGATGTATGGTAGTGAGGCATGGAACTGGCAGAGGAAGGATGAAAGTAGACTGAATGCTGTGGAAATGAGATCTTTGAGACGGATGTGCGGTAAAACCATGTATGACCGTATTACAAATGTGGATATCCGGAAAGAATGCAAGGCTGATATGAGCGTAATGGATAGGATTAAGAAAGGGACGCTTAGATGGTTTGGCCATGTAGAGCGAATGAACGAAGAAAGGAGTGTGAAAAGAATATATGATGCGAAGGTGAATGGAAGAAGAAGTCGAGGACGCCCGAGAAAGACATGGCACGATCAAGTAAATCAAATACTTGAATCGGGTCATGTGAAGAGTCAGAATAACAGAAGAATATGTATGAGACGATGTATGAATGTAAATGAAGCAAGAAGTGTGTGCCAAGACAGAGTTGTATGGCGGTCCGTCCTCTCTGCCTACCCCTGCGGGGAAACGGCGTGATGGTTAGTTAGTTAGTTAGTTAGGGTAATTTTCAAATGATTTAGGGAATATTTTAAGTTAAATTAAATACGTTATTTACTTTTACCGCGCCACCTTCAGAGGTTTAGCTTATTTTTTGTTTGTTCAATGTGAACCAATAGCGGATCTGGCGCTGTATCTATGTACATTCACCACTATGTATAGTACAAGTATGCACGGAGTTCGGATCAAATAAATATGTGTACCTAATATAAAATAAGTGGTTCAAACCACGATATTTAAGTCTCCCATTTGGAAAGATAACCTAGATACTCGCTGGTATGTTTCACTGAACAGAAAATCTCTAGAAGTTTTATCTACAACGATTTGAAAGAAAAGTGATGACGCCAATTTACAGAAGGTATTTTGACTCCCAGACAGGCCAATGAAATTGATTATCTGTTCAAGAAATAATTTCTATATTTCGAAATGTTTAATCATTTTTACCCGAAGTAAGATAACATTAACCTTACTTCTGGCACACTGCACACACACCACACCCTCCTATATATTTATCACTTCCATCGTATTTTATTAACCACTTTGCTGTTTTACCTACTTAGACTGAAATAAATTGTCTTGAAGCCATATAATATTTTTATGCGATTTTTGCGTGCTAAATCTACCTGAAAAGAGCATATTATTACAATATTCCATTTTATTATTTTATTTATGGGTTGGAGGATTTTTTTATCTGGTTACAATATCCGAGTGGCAGGAAGCACACATAGATTAGAAATTATATTTCTCAGACACTTTCTGTAATGAGGTATTTTAACACGAACAAACGTAAACATAATCTAGAACTACCTTAGTAGCGCTGGACCCAGGTGTTACAGGTTCAAATACTAAAGAAATGAATAAATATTATATGTACTAGGTATATTTGCACTAGAGCGTTCCAGAGTGGAAGATACTCCCAGAATCGCCCTTCAGAATTGAAACGTTACTTGACATGGCTATTGTTAGATTTAGTGATCGGATCTGAATAGCCAGATACTTCCGCCACTTAAATCCAAGAAAAATATTATACATAGAAAACGAACGTTTAAATAATCTTAATTTTATTTTACTTTATTTTCATTTTTTTAAAGAAAGATAAACGGTACCGGGTTACAATAGTTCACAATATTAAAAAAAAAACTCCTGCTACCATCATAATAAGCGGAAGATGTTGCTTGGGTAATGATGGATGACTTAGCTAGCAGAGGAATCGAATCCACGACTCTCGGGTGGGAATCCGACGCGTTAGTCCACTCTGCTACTAACTGGTCTAATTTTGTTGAGTTATTTCATCTTACATTATCCTTAGACTAATACGTACATGGTTATTGTTTATTTTTTTATAATACAACATAATGTGCTGTAAATACTATTTGCAGCAAATTTAAAAATATTTATTTTAAAATTCATAAATTCCTCACTTTTCTCAATCGCATACATGTTCATTCCTCTATACATTTACCAGGTCAGTGACTCTTTTTATTATGTTGGTGGAATGTGCATGTCATGACTATATGAAAATATTCTTCAACGAATGTAATTTAATTTTTTTTA
Source organism: Drusus annulatus (assembly GCA_022651775.1). Lineage (NCBI taxonomy): Eukaryota > Metazoa > Arthropoda > Insecta > Trichoptera > Limnephilidae > Drusus > Drusus annulatus. The sequence goes on along the minus strand of JAGWCC010000356.1, from coordinate 339,131 downwards.
AATAAAAAATAATTTTGTTTTAAGCCACTTTATTTTTACACATATAACAATTCGACCGGTTTCGGTTAAACTTAACCTTCTTCAGGAACGCATATATATATAAACTAATAATTAACTAATAAAGTGGCTCAAAACAAAATTATTTTTTATTTAAATTATAATGTCAAGCTACAAAGTGATTGCTTCCTTCGATAAATGAATGTAATTTAATTGCAAAAAATATTTTTCCAGTCTAGATATAAATGAAGGTATGCTTCAAAAAAGCGTTTACATTCGAATCAAAACAGCACCGCCAAAGGTGCCCCTACTTCCCACCAGAAATCTGCGTATCGAGCGCTTGGAGCGTTCTGACCAGCTCGGGGCGCCCCCTTACGTTGCGCCCCTCGCCTTCCTGTCGCTGCCTGATGTTCTCTACGTAAATCACAGGGAAGATGTAATGGTGGTGTTGAGGAATAACACTCCAGTTTCTATGGAGTATAAGTGGGGGGAAGCTATAGGTTTGTTACTATTCACAACTATTCATAATTATTCAACTTGTACGAAATTATGTTGGATTGGGTCAACGATGTTGATAGTTTAGTGGATTATTAGTGTTTGCTTGTCTGAAATCAATAATCTTACAATAGTGTTGACTTTCATGGTTGAAATTGAGATGTCAGTGTGCCAAATTAAATAAACCGTAGTAGTATCAATCTACTAACCCGGTAAAATTATTAAAATGTCAAACATGGAGTTGTTAAGCACCCTTGAGATGAAATTATTTACTAAACGGTCCCAAAAAATTGGCCAATAAAAACAATAATGTAGGTAGTGAAAATGTTAGTTGATAATTTATTTAGTTAGTAATGGTAATTTTCCTTTGCTTGGACATATAATTGTAAATGAGCAATTTCGACCTGACTTTCAAACGTTATTAATTAATTTACGAGTTCGTATTGCTATTTTTTAATTCGTTTTGTTGGGACATTTTGGCTGGTACTCATATTTTGCAGAAATACATTGAATTAATCATTGACCTACTGGTCAATTTTTCATTTCAAATATTTAAGCTATTTTAACCTGACTTCCCTTTTCCAGAGGTATAACCATTAATATTTATATTTTCAGTAGGTTATTATGAATAATTTAAATATTTTCAAAAAGGTTTTTCTGTCACTGCAAAGGAAGCTATTTTCACGAGTGTATGTTTTTAATAAATAATTAATTAATGAATGTATCATGTTCATGTTGGTCATTTTGTCAACAAAAGAACAAGAACATTGGAGAAAGGCGCTTTTTCAGTCCATTTCGGAACTATTTTAAAGAGCGTACGTATAATAAAAGCCTGTTCAGTAGTTGATTTTAATAGAGACAGAAAGAAAGAAAGAAACTAAACATTGTTATGTTTCTAGTATAATGACTTGTTATCAAAGTTTTACAAGACAATTTTTTATCAAGAAATCATCGAAATTCATTTTTCTCAGGTGATAATGCGGATGACCTAGATATATCAATCATCCCACCTTCCGGATTGATAATAGGCCATTCAACTCAGGAGGTTTACTTACGCGTTTTCCCCAAAAGGAGAACCCTCATCAAGGACTTTGTAATTCCTTGTACCGTGGGAGAAACGGAGCAAATACTACCTCTGGGGATCGCGTGCTTCGTGGAAAACCTCTGCATCGAGTTTAAAATACAACAGGAGTTCGACGAAAGTTACGACTTCATTATTGACTGGATCATGTGGTCTAAGAAGTTGGAGTATTTTGAGGGAGACGAGGTAATCGTTAAAATTGAAGTTTAACCTATCAATAACTTACACGTCACGTATATTTTATTTCCTTTATTTTCATTTAGTGTAATCTTTCGATAAATCATAATAGTTTATTGTTCTTTTTATCTGAGAAACACACTTAATTTAAAGCATATTCTTCAAATAAGATTTAGTCAAAAGCCTCGAAAATTGTTAACGCTTTTAAGCTCATTTTACGTCAGTTGGGAGTTTAACATAAAATTTGAGTTCTTTATAAATGTTATTTTGGGTTAGGTTAAGTTAGATACTTGCAAATTGGTTACACGAAACTTAAAAACTTTGCAATTTCTTGTAGAGTAGCCATACATTTAAAAATAAAATTTGACATTTTAATACATAAACTACAATTTTTTAACTTAAAGATAAATATTATAATAGGTATTACTAGCAAAACTTTACACAGTTACCACTTACCTGAGTTATTACATAGTTACAATCATAGGATATGCTAGTGTAATTTGGTCCCCTTTCTATATCGTTCATATTCATCATATTGAATCCGTACAACATCGCTTTTTACGCGGTATTGCATGGAGATTAGGGCGAGAAAGATCCGATTGATGAAATCGAATAATTATTGAAAATGTCTTCATTAGAAAAGCGCAGGAAAGACTTTGATTTAATTTTCATTTACAAAATTATTAATTGTTTTATTGACTCACCTTCTCTATTGCAACTTATCCAGTTCAACATTCCTTGCAATAAACGCAGAAACTATGAATTGCTGTTCCTCAATCATCACTATACTAATTATGGGTATACTTCTCCAATATCCGGAATGTCAAGACTTGTTAACTCAAGCCGTGGTCTTGAAATTTTTGGTGGCAGTCTAAATGATTTTTGTCATTCTTTACGACTCTACCAAAACTTTGACTTGACCATGGCTTGAATGTTCTCTCTTATGTTTATTTTGTCCTATTTTTGTCATTGCTTCATTTAATATTATGTATGCGCTATTCTTTCTTTGCTGCTCTTTTTTCCATTTCGTGTTTTATATGTATTTTTTGTAATGGGACTTTAGTCCGTTAATTTATAAATAAATAAATAGCATAGTTACGATTTATCGCGTAATGCCGTAATGTATGTAATTAGTCGCGGTCGTCTCTACTTTATATTATCATTAATTAAATATATCCTGATTATAAGATTTCAGACGTGAACAACACAGAGCTATATCCGCCTACAATACTTCCAGTTTTGAGTTCAAATAGTTTTGAAGGTGAACATTCTGACGATCGACTCTCACACATGTCTCAAGAAGTATTTCCCAGTGAGTGGTACTGGCAAGCAAAGGGAGAAGGTATTCTTATTTAAAAAAACTTGTTTTAAATACGGACAATCTTCTAATTGCTAAAATTCATTGTGTATTTATTTCAGATGATGAACCACCAACTCCTGGCAATTCTCTAATCCCATATATTGGACTTAACACCCTTCTGCCTCTGTTTTACCTTGTCCCAAATTTAGAAATACGTTCTCTTCCTTTGAATAAAGGTCAATATTTCCATGACATTTTTTTTTTACAAAATATATATTTTTTGATCAGATGTATTTTCAAATTTAAACTTTTTATTTAAGTTGTATCGCGAACGATTTTGATAAGGAACAAAACACCAATATCGACATTCATCAACGTTAGTGTGGATAACTACCGCGCTCGATTAAAAAACCGACCTGAAGATATTGTAAGGAGTATAGATGCAAAAATCAACGGGAGGACGTACGGTGAGATGACACGACCAAGAGTTTTATTTATTATGGAGTGCTGTTTTGTTTTTTTTTTTTCAACATTTTGAGCAATGTTGACCGGATGTTGATTCGAAACGTTAGCTGAAGAGCGGGTACAGATGCAACATGAACAACTTTTAAAATAGCCAACCTGAGATCCTGTCGATCACCATTGAATATTTCTGGGAGAAAACGTCGTTGATGGACCAAAAGGCTATCCAAAATTCTTGTATAAGTACATGTAAACCTTGAATAATGATTGTTGTTTTGACCGAAGGAATGCTTAAGGAGAGTAAAGAGAGAGAGAAGTGTTTTATCACATTCAATATTAACAAAAATAAAATTGTGTTGGATTTTAGTTGGGATTTTGCCCCAGGAGAATGCTGGTTTCGGAATACTCGCCCAATGCAGCTCATCTCAATTAACTCCCTACGGAATAGAAAGAGTACAGATAGATATGATTTCGAACACTTGGGGAACCTATGCAGATACTATCAACATTCAGGTAATATTAGAGACAAGATTGTCGTTATTAGCTAATTGACTGTTTTCCTAAGCAATACGAGAAAATCTTAACCGTAACACTTTACAATTAACTTTTAAAACTTTCAGGTTAATGGCCTGGCTCCTTTACCTATACGGGTAATGACCCAAGTCACCGAGGGTCCCCTCAGGATTGCTGAAAGCCTTAAGTTTGGATCCCAACTCTTAGGAGGCCCCAATGTAAAGAGGTATCTGAATATTACCAACACCTCGAGCGTTCCCGTCTTCGTCAACTGGCATGTGTTTGAGGATGAAGGTTGAATCTTTGAACAAATTTAATATATATATTTTTTACAATTTAACTCAATCATACAAGTTTGTTTTATTTATATTTTCAGATAGAGCTTATTCCGAAAGACCACAATATTATGACCTTCCATTCAGCCTTCTGCTTAACATTGGCAACAAAAGCTCTTGGCCACAATTCCTTATGCCCGAGCCTGATGAAGTACAACATTCCTCCAAAGTTATCTCTTCTATTAGATCCAGTTTTGGTGAATACACCACCAACTCAGAACAGAGTTCCAGAGTCAGTTCAATGAAGGGAAACGTAACAGCGAAGCACCATGTTGAAATGACATTTGACGTAGATTATAATAACGACAATCAAGATTTTACAGCCCAGCGAAAAAGGTCAAAAATGTCATCCGTGTCATTTAAAGCTTCGGGACCTAAAGACAAAGCGGTCGTCGTATCTTCAAACTCATCAGAATCAGATAGAAAGCTTTCTTCACTGAAACTCAACTCTCCAGCAAGCATAAAAGATGTCTTGACTGTGTCTGATATTTATTCCGATTGCTTTCCTAAGCCTGAAGAACTGGATGAAGTGTATGATGGAGAAAGTTATAAAGATGATTTAAGCAATCCATCTTCCTGCAACGATGACCACGATATGAAGATGCAACTTTGCTTGACGGACTATTGCGGCCGACCTGCAGAAGACTATTTTACGGTCAATTTTGTTTTCCTCTTAGTGGGTAGAGTACCGAGAGGTACTAGATAACTGGAGTATGACCTTTTCATTGCCTTCATCCCGATTGGACGATTTGTTGCCACCGACACTGGACATTAGCGATGTAACCGCTCTGTGCGAACTACTACAAAAAACTACTTCATTTTACGGCAGTTCGCACGACACATATCTCTGTGCGAATATTTTAATTGCAGTCCGACTACAAATAACTACTTTGTTTTGGAGCAGTTCACACTTCACACGATTAAAAGTGAAATTTCATTTTTAAGAATTTGTAGTTTTTGAAGCGTCCACAAAACTTTGAAGTTTTTCCCATCGCTATTGGACATTGATCCAATTATATTTAATGTTAGATATTCTAATGATTTTTTACGAAAACAGCTATCTTTTTAACAAGTTTGGCTGCAATCTTTGAATATGGTATCATTTCAGATTGAACCGAGGCATATGATGCTGTATCCGGGAAAAAGTGAGAATTTAACCGTCACCTTGGTAACATCCGGGAATCGTAATACGGAAGGCATACAATATTACGACTCTTTCATCGAGACATTGAATCTTAACAGACTACTCGTTGGCAGTATTCAGTGCAAGGAGCACCGAACGTAAGATTCTTCAATGCTTGGATATGTTTCGCGGTCGAGGACGGTGAACCTATAACGTGTGTCCATAATAAGATGGTTAAGATCTCCCTGCTTGTCCTTCTGCTCATGAGTCAGGCATCGCGGACTTTTTTTCGTTTGCTACTGCGTGTGGTGAATAAATCTCCATCACCGCACAGTCTCTGGATTTTTTCCATTTTTTTCCATAAACTACGAGCACAACCTGTAGAATTTTAGCACAACTTAAGATGGATGGAGGTCTAATGTCCCAGTGTCTTGTCTACGTTCACAACTCGCAAAAATATTTCTAAGAATTCGGTAAATTATTTTAAGCACTTGAAGAAATAATTTCGCCATCTCCGTTCAAAGTTAGCTGAGCCCGTTGAATATTGATTGTTGCTATGCTTTGTTTTCTAGTGAAGAACTTTATAGAGTAACTCCTCCGGTCACGAGCTCTATTCTGTCTGCTCGTCTCATACTTCCCAGGGTGACTATCTGCGATGCAAAGGCTGGAATAATGTTCATTACACACGCCATACACATTTTTGCATCAGTTCATGGATATTTAAGGTAATTTGTGTTATTAATCACATTGTCATGGAAATAAGTAATTGGATGTAGTTACGCAAAAAGATTCCAAGATATTTGACTTAAATTGAAGTTTAAAAATGTTAAAATGTAGGGTAACTTAGAAATATTAAAAAAAAAACACAATGATAGATTATAAATTGCCTATTTATAATAATGCTCATAAAGAAAAAAAAAACACTGATATTCACTTTACAAATGTCGATTGCGCATATTAATGCTTTTGTATCGTCATATTTTCAAGCGTATTTTTCTAGATTTCATCTTTTTGGGGTTGGATCTTGGAGAAACAATGTATGGAGAGAGAGCTAATTATTTTTACCCAACCGATATAAACTTGCGATAAATCACTTTTTCCGGGTTTTTACGTCGTACACCACGAGAGAGAAAGAGACAACAAATATAATACTCCGCTTCTACGTACTGGCTTCTGGGTCACCGCGGGACTCCGCCCATATTTTTTATTATGCCACTAAACTTGACACAACTGAACGGTTTTTTAGGTTAGATGCTATATTTTTGTTGATATCAACACTGAAAAAGTGGTTATACGAATAAATAAAAACATTATGTCGATATGTGATATGAATGGATGTATAAATACCCTAGCCTTGGTCTTAGCCACGTCCAAGTCCACCGAGTCAGGTAAAAATCATCAAAAACTGACTACACTGCCTTGGATTGATACCACTCTATATACTCCAAGGTTCAATGCTTTCTGCATTCGCGTCCAATTTAGAAATGTTTAAAAAATATTTTCGATAATTATTTTTTTGAAATAGAGCTGCAAAATCTGGCTTTTGGAATGACTTAAACTAATCTTTTTATTTTCTGTGTCTTTCTGTTTCACATTTCATTGAAAATTGTTGATTTTGTTTCCATATTTGATATAAAAAAGTACAAAGCTTCAATAAGTTAATTTTTATTTGAATAAACAAATTATAATATTACTGGAGTGGGATGTAAACACGTATTTATTTTTTCTATGTCGGAAGAATCTTCTATTCCGCAAATTGAACGATTTTCTGCTTTCTTGCTCTTTTTGAATTCATTTTCCATTATTATCATAAGTGCTTCTGTATTTTGTTTTCTGGATGAAATATTAGAGGCGAATTGTTCCATCCTCAATATAAATCCACGGTAAGTAAATATATGCATGGCTTTGTGCCCAACATCTGCATATAGATGTAAATATTACGCTAACGTGATCCATTCATAATACAGATTAATGTGTGGGTGGATAGTATACGTTCTGATTTCCTAAGGGGAGAAAATGAATATAATTATAATTAGTTCAGGACGTGATTAAAAACGAAAATAACAAAAATACCTACGATTATCATAGGATAGGGGTAAGAGTCTTGACTCTGTGCCGGTTGGCTTGAATCATGTGTTTTCAAAACATAAAATATATATTTATAAAAAAAAAGAAAGACAAACATTCCCGGGTTACGAATAATATGACAATATTTAAAAAACTCCTACTGCCATCATAAGAAGCGGAAAATGTTGCTCGTGCAATGATGGAGGACTTAGCCAGCAGAGGAATTAAACGCACGACGCTCGGGTGGGAATCCGACGCGTTTGTCCACTCAGCTACCGACCGGTATATTATACGAATTAATTTAAAATTTGGTTTTGGGTATTGTGATTACCGATTGAACTCAAGCCCCAAAAAGTTTCTAGTAAATATGATTTTATGGCAAGTTTGTTTCAACAATAAGAACATTCCTTTCACCTTGGTGACCATCGACAGGGTATTTTTAACGGTCTCATTCAATATTGGAAAAAATATACTACGCTAACGAAATTTCCAATGATAAAAATAGCATATCTTCGAAAGTAAAAAATGCCAAAAATCTTTTAGCGCCAACAAATTGGACGTAATATACAGAAAGCGTCCAACTCCAAAAATATGAAACTGAGAAGAAAGCTTTTCAAAATATGACGATAAAAAAAGCATTGATATGCGTAATCGGCATTTGCAAAGTGAATATCAGTGTTTTTTTTTTCTTTATGAGCATAATTGTTAATAGGTAATTTATAATTTATTATGTGTGTATTAAATTAAAATGTATTCCTTATGTTATCCTACATTTCATAATGTTTTTAAACATCAATTTAAGTCAAATATCTGCAATGTGCATTAGTAAAAAAAATAATTACCAAAAATTTATTGCACTTTGAGCTACGTTTTCAGCAGATCTCGTATTTATCTACAGGAAAGCATGTTAAACTCGATTTTGGCAAATTGTGGGTTGGACACTTTTTGCATTACTAGATCCAATTTAGGGCAATAACTTTTTTTTCTTATTATAATATATTTTTAAATGCCATGGCCCACCGCTGTGGTTGCCTTCATTCAACAATAAATAGAGTATGGCTGTTAAAAAAGTTGATATCCTCAGTTTATCAAAGTCTCTGACCATTTACAACCCTCACGAATTGGCGGCGGAAGGAACTATCGAAGTGGAGTCCCCTTTCAGCTTGAAATCTGAAAACCGCTTCCTTATTCCACCTGAATCTTCACTGAAGGCAAGACGTTTTCTATTACCTTCTCAAATACTAATAATTCTCTACCATATTTAATAAACTATAAATACTTTCATTTAATATAATTAGAGAGTAGTATTGATGTTGGCTTTACAGGTAAAAGTGGAGTGCTTAGTCACAACGTCAATGTGCCTAAAAGGTTGCCACGAATTGCCCACACACTTGCGTACTAACAGGATGCTGAGTGTGGCGCAGGACAGATTGGACAATCAGGTTTTGCTCAATGATATTACTCGCACTTTAAGGACATAATATATTCATACACATATCTTAAAAGGCTGATCATAGATCTATGATAAACGGCAGACATTCGAAATAAGAAATAATTTTCGGATCTTCTTTTTACGGGTATTTTTTTATTGACAGACTATTAAGTTGGAGCTGAATATCATATTCCCGAAGTTGAAAGTTGAACCATCTTTTATAGACTTCGGAATATGTCCTGAGAATAAAACAGTCATTCGCAGTTTCAAAGTTGAGAATATAACAGGTAAGGTCATGTTAACATGCCTTTTAAACATTTATCATTCTTAGTTCTAATATTTTTAATTTCAACCATAAGGCAGAACGTATGTTTCCCAAAGCATAAAAACAGCTCTAGCGTCAAAAAAAAAGGAAAAAGAAAAACGCTTAGCGATCGGCGGCTAATAAGCAGCGGTGTTTTGTGATAAATTTATTCCTTGTGAATAGAATAACCGTTACATAAAATTATTTTATTTCATATTTAGACCAAGCGATGAAACTCATCGTGTCTAAGAGAGGAGGCTGCCCTGGTGCCTGGACCATCGAGCCCTGCAGTGTGATGCTAGAGCCCAAGAGATACGGCGGAGTCCGACCGGTCACTTTTACTCTCACATTTTTCCCAAGGTGAAGTCATAATCATAATAAATATTAATATTTTTCCGTAAAACATGTTTGTCCTAAAGAATGCCACTTTAGACTATCAATACCAACTCTTTAGTTTTCCATCTAACCAATACCACCTCTATAAAAGGCCAAGTTACTAGCAGCGCCTTGAACGGTAGATGTATAGAAATGTTTTTAGAATTTCAAATACAATTATTCAAATTAGCATACAATCACATAAAGATCCACGTTTGGTTTTCATGAAACTCCTCAGTTTTCTATTAAAAAACCTCAAAACAGTAACTTTTCCTTAAATAATAATATAACCCAAATCACGATACTGGTTCTCAGAACACTTAAAAATAGTTTAAGGGCACGTTTTTGTCTCTTTTGTGATGAAAATTTATTTGAAGGTATGCAACGCTTTTGGGTTTCTGAAAAATTAAAATATTCCGATTCTTTTTCTGGATTTTAATATTTGGCTGCAATTGGTAATGGTAACTTATTGGTAATGAAAACTCAGCCAAGATCGGCGGCCATTATACACGTGTACGTGTCAGTATCTAGACCTTATATGCAGGCGGTATTGATCAAACTGACATATTTGTTAATACGATAGTATAGTATAATATAATAATAGAGCTGCTTACGTTTGGATTTTATTTCATCACTAATTTATTTATAGTTTGAAAGAGGGACCCCTGGATACGACAATTACAATAAATACTCCCGTGCCGCACTGCTCTTACAACATAGAGGTTATAGGGCAAGGCGTTTCGAGAGACAGCGCAGAACTAATTCCAACAATACCAGAATAATCGTTATTTATGTTTTACTTATGCTCCATTTTGTTTTATCTGTGTATATTTCCTGTGTAAATATCTACTTTGAATAAAAGAGAAATATCACTAACCCAATTTAATAAACTACCAAACTATCTACATTGTGTCTTGGACAACATAAAACCCATTAGCATGTTTTATGGTAGGTACTCTTGTTATATTTGTAGAACTCCTGGTTTGTTCACAATTTCATATCGAATTGTAAAAAAGGGAATAGCTTGGGGCAGTGGCGGTTCGTGACTTTTCGGCGTGCTAGAGTGCTAAGATAGAAAACATATTTTTAAATTCATTTTTTCATATGATGATTTTTCAGCAATGTAGAGCGATGCCCCACCTAAGTGAAAAAAAATGATAATTATTTTCTAATTAAATCAACTTCGGTTACAACATCGACAAAATTGTATTTTTTTTAAATCTAAGGACTCCTAGAAAATTATAAAATTAGATCAATACACTTAACTTTGCAACCGATATCACAACTTCAGATATTGGGTAAACCAGTGCAAAATAAAAATACATTACAGTTAAAACATTGAGAAAATTTTTATATTTGTTAGTTGTAGATCATAACTATATAACTTGTAAAAGCGAATAAATATACTGTAACTAATCAGGAATGAGTTAAAATAATAAATTTTTCCCATTCTTCGCAAAGCTGAAAAACCTATTACAAATGAAAGTGCATGAATGCCAAAGCCTTACGTATAATGCTTCGTTTATCATTTTTCATGTTTTCCCATTTCTATCGCTTTATATTATAGAATCAAAAAAAAAAAATGGAGATGCCCAACTAAAAATATTTGGACAGACGAATAAAAAAAAAGCGTTTTTAATCTTGCTCTCTTTTGGCCAACTATTTCAAGTCGTGAGTTGTAGCCGCATTTTTAATTAGGTACCGCGGGTACGGAATTAAAAATAAGTTCTGAAACTCTTTATGGGTGTCGTGCTTGTCATATGTTGAACGTGTGAATTTCTGAGCACATGTTTAGATAATAACATTATGTGGTCAACATATTTTTAGAACTTGTTCAAGTAAATAAAATAAACAACTTTGTTCGATATTATAACGTTTGAAAATGTTTGATGGTATGTAGGTATGGAAAAAAAAAAAATTTTTGTTTTTTTTTTTTTAATGGTAAAGAAAACAACGAAAATTACGTACTTTATCCCTGGCCATCTTGTATTGTTAAAAAATCAAAAACTTGTGTGGTAAACCTTTCAAAGAAAAATACCCACATACAATATGATACGAACGTACCACCCTAGACAAGAGAAGTCCTGTTCCGGTGCAACCGATATACCAGAGCGCACTGTTCTGTTAGGAATTGGAACAGTGCTTTGAGGATGGGAAGGGGGTTTGTTTAATCAGGCGGTATGCATGGCAACACGGGCCAATTTAGGAATGTAGGATAGATAGGGATTATGGGTTGGATTAACCATTCTTCCTTCTTATTTTTATACTGTTTCCTTATTCATGCTTCTTCTAGCTTTTTCCTGTCCCTAATTACCCTTTGTTTATTCTCACTCTTTGTTAATTTTTCTTGCTTCTTCTTTCTCCATAATATTTCTTCTAGTTTATTTTTACACCATCTTGCCTTTTCTTACTTCTTTTCGTTTCTTCTTTCCCTTTGTTGTTTTTTTGTTGCTTCTTCTTTCTTCATCTTGTATCTTCTAGTTTCTTCTTGCGTCCTCTTGCTTTTTCGATCTTCTTTTTATTTTTTCGTTTGTGTATTTTTTTGCTCCATGCTTTTTTAAAACTTAATATTGCTTCTTTTAACTTATTACCGTTAAATGAAGAACTTTCGGAAATTCTCAGAAAAAAATATTTATTTATACTTGAAACTAAAGGCATAAAGGATACTTAATTTATATCGCGTTATAGCCACAGTTATTCCAAAGCTATACCTGAATGTGGTTCTCGTTTGAACTTCACAGTAATTATTTGCGCAAAGTAAAATAAACAAATTACTAACGTTCAGCTTGAGTGATATAAATATTTAAACGAGTTGGAAAAGCCTCGACTTAAAATTAATTACTTGTATGACTTTGAAAGCAGCGCCGCCCTTCGAGGAAATGCTGCGTTACGAAACTTTTAAAGCTTGCCGAAGCTATTATAAGCGACGGATATTTTTAATTTGCGACAGAATATTAAAACACTTGTTGCATTAGTTGGACATTTATATTCGTCTTTCCTGGCTCTCATTCAACAGGTACACTTTGCTGCTGGGGCTAATAAGAATTTGTAGAAAGAAGCGAAGCTAGCGGTCCACAATGGAGTGCATAAGCAACCTACAAACCCACCCTGATGTATAGCAGTGGGCGTGGAACTGGCAGAGAAAGGATGAAAGTAGACTAAATGCTGTGGAAATGAAATGAGATCCCTGAAGCGAATGTGGTAAAACTATGCATGACCGTATTAAAAATATGGATATCCGGAAAGAATGCAAGGCTGATGTAAACGTAATGAATAGGATTAAGAAAGGGACGCTTAGATGGTTTGGGCGTGTAGAGCGAATGACCGAAGAAAGGAGTGTGAAAAAAAAATGATGTTAAAGTGAATGGAAGAAGTCGTGGACGCCGGAGAAAGACATGGTACAAGACAAATACTTGAATCGGCTCATGTGAAGAGTCAAAATAACAATAGTACAAATGAGACGATGTATGAATGTAAATGAAGCAAGGAGTGTGTGCCAAGAGAGAGTTGTATAGCGGTCCATCCTCTCTGCCTACCACTGCGGAGAAACGGCGTGATGGTTAGTTAGTTAGTTGGTTTAGCTTAACGGTTACTTTCACCGATCAATTATTCGGTTATAAGTTAATTAACAATATACAAGTTAATTAAAAATATCTAAGTTAATTAAAAATGAATCCCTAACAGAAAACATTTCGAAGGATTAGTCAATATTCCTATTCACAAACGTTTTTCTTACCTCGGCATCAAAGTTATGTATAATTTTATTTATGCAATCGGCGGCGTCGCTACGATAGATATTTTGAATTTAACTTTATCTACGCACTCTAACAAAGTTCTAGATCGCCCTAGTGAAGGGCTATCATTTAAAACCAAAACGTTGTTTGAGATGGTTTTAACCGTGTTTAGTAGCCAGATCGAAGTTCTCTCCCCAATCTCTCCCCAATCTCTTTCCCCTCTTCACTCTCTCCATTCTAACAATATTCCACAAATTAGAGATTCAAGATAGCTGAGACACGTTTAAACATAAGAAAAAAAACAATGCTAACTTTAAAATATCGACCACTGTATTTACTAAAGCTTATTAAAAAAGTATTTGGTGAAAAAACACAGGATATAATTTGACTTATCAAGAAAATAATATAAGTAGCTTTAATCCACCCATTTCAAATATAGAATAATCTCTGTTAAAATACATTATAAATATTTAGGTAGTTGGGGAAAATTTGATAATTTCAACTTTTGTCAGTACGTACTCACAAAGGAAATTACTTATAGTTAATAATCACATTAACAATGGACGCTTTTGTACTTTTTGACGAAACGGACAAGTATGAAAAGAAAAAGCACTTCATTTACTTAAATTGAAAAAGTTTTATGACAGGATAAGGAATTATAACATGCGAGAAAAGGTGAAACTCAATACAACTTAACGAGCTTAGTCGCAACTTCTTCGCGATAAATGTCTTCTGGAAAACTGGCTGGCGTGCAAAGAGATGAGCGGAAAATTGGCCTCACCTTTCAGGGAAAGAAATACGCCTTGTATTCTTTCGAATCTCGGAATTTAATGTATTTTCAGGTTAAGATGTTTTTTAATTGGTAAAAGCTTTGTGTCCACAAAATGAATACTAGCGGCGAAAACACGCCACCAAATGCAAAGTTATCATAGTCAACCTGTAAATATCAGTAGGCATCGGCACGTGAAAAGATATAATAACTGTTTCAATTGTTGTCGTATTTCAAACATTTGACTCTCCAATTAGTGTCTAAACCACTGAAGAGATAATCTCTAGACGTGTGATCTATACCGATGTGAATGAAAACTGTCGTCAATTTAGATAAAACCTTCAACTCCTGGATCCTAAACAGGTCAATATAATTTTCACTTTCTCCAAGAAATAATTTTAGATGTTTGATAATGTTTTATCAATTTCACCAGAAGTAAGTAATAATTGACCTTACTTCGGGCCCACGGACATGCCCGCAACACACTTCTATCGGTTTACATCTTCGGTGGTTTAAACGTTAATTTGATGCTCACAGGTATTCAATTAAAATTTATATTTAGTCACCGGGGAAACGTTTTTTGGCAACTTAAATAATAATTTCATTGATTTGGCGTGAGCCAATATTGATACTTGGGGATGAATAAATTATTGGGTGAAAGTATAAAGGTTTCCGGGTTGAATAAGGGTCATAGGGTTCAACACAACTACCTTAACACCTTAACCGTTAAGCCATAAAATGTTTGCTGTATGTAAGTAGGTATATTAGAGTAATTCTGAGGTTATATTTATAGAATATCCCCTATATACCTGCATAACCTCTTCAGTTAGAGCGGAACATATTTTATTATTAATTGAGTCTGTCTGCATAGCTTCCATAAGTTCTCACGCCATAGTCTCATTGTTTTATCTGCCATGTTTACCCTGTTCCCTGGGCAGTAGTCCGGTTCATTAAATAAAGTTCACCGGGGCTGTTATTGGCTGATCGGTGATGTGCCAAAAAATATCTCCCCAAAAATCTGTGTATTTTTATTTCAAAAATTTACCAAGCTTTCCCCTTACATAAATATATATTTTTTTGAATTGTAAAGTTTTATTTGTTTTTACCGTTGTAATTTTTACAATGTCCACAGTTTAAACGAATTTCGTGGCCGAGGGGTTAAGTATCTCGGTTACGAATCTAGAGGTCGCCGGTTCAAATCTCGGTGTGTGCAAGTATATTGTATTTAATTGATTATTGTAATTTAATAATCTGCGGCAGGTCCCAGAATGGTAGATATTCACAGTATTGCCCGGTTGAAAAGGCACAATTCCGAATGGAAAGGTTGCTTGAAATGACTTTAGCCGTGTTTGGTGACACCTGAAGTTGGGACTATAGTGCGTTATTCACATATTCAGACTTTTTCAGCTTGCAACATCTATTAATACTTTAGCAACTTACTTTTTAATGCCTCATTTATTTTATGTTCGTAGCTAGGCATTTTAAAGTTTATTTAACAAATTTATTTATTTATTTATATACGCCCTCAAGGGCTTTTACATAACATAGGTATAAAATAAAATAACAGTGACATAAAAAATAACAATGACATAAAAAATAACAATGCGCCCAAAAACATTTGATGCGACGATTTGATTACGCCCAAGAAAATTAACACTAGTATTTTAGAAAGAGGTATGTTATTATAGCCTTCTTGTAACTAGATTCAGTGCAGTTGAATATATCTACTATTTCAGCGATAGAATTACTCACTGGATGCAATCTAGGTACAAGCGAGTATTTAAATGACTCAGTCCTGATATTGTTGTTACATTTAAAAAGAATTTTGGATCGAGTGGATCTGTTAGGTACATAGAAGGTAATTAAGCTAAGTAAATCAGGGCTGTCTATAATACCATTAACAATTTTAAAAATAAAAGTCAAGTCGGAAACAAGCCTCCTGTCTGAAAGTTTTAGTAATTTTAATTCTTTCATTAAATAATTATAATTTATGGTTTCAATAGGTAGACCGAGTTTATAGTTGATGTATCTTAGAAATTTATGTTGCAATTTTTCAATGGAATCAGAGTGGATGAACTTCTTAGTGAATACCGCACAAGAATCCCAACTGCTCCCAACCGTCTAGAGCTAGTGAGACTATGGCATTCTCAATTGGGGAATGTTGTAAGGCTGAATTAAGTGAAGAAGGGAGGGAGATAGGAAATAGGAAGGTAAGGAAGTCTATGGCTATTCAGATCTGGTCACCAAACACGGCTAAAGCCATTTCAAGCAACGTTTCGATTCTGACTTGTGGTCTTTCACCAGGGCGATACACCTAATATACGATTCATTAGGTTATATGAATTAAACGTGTTATGATACATATTAACTAAATAAAATTTATTTGCGCACGCCGGGTTTGAACCCGCGTCCTTTGGATTCATAGTCGAGCGTCTTACCACTCGAGCATGAAGGCCGTCATGATTGTACATCAGACGAGCCACCCTCTTTTAGATGGAATTGAGCATGTTAATAAAATGTTTTAGAGTTCTAGCTAGCGTTGGGAAAAACTTCAAAGTTTTGTGAATGCTTCAGGAACTGCTAGTTCTTTTAAATGGACCCTTCACGGTAAACCCTTCAATTGAAGTACCACTGAAATGCTGAATTGAAGCCAGCCCAAGCTTTATATAAACCACTTAGAAGCGGCCGTATGAGGTCTGCATACTATAGTAGCGTCATCTAAGAGGGAAATCTAAAAGTATAACAATTAATAGTAATAAATAATTTTATTATTGATATGAAAGTTAAAAATAATAAAAATGGGCAAATTATTATTAAAACAAAAATAAATTAAACATTGTATTATGATCAAAGCAACACCCGGAAAAAACTAGTGTCCCAGAGAAAACAAGCAAATAAATCAAAAGTTTATAATTCTTTTAGAAAATCAAAAGCAACTATCGCCAAAGTCCAACAAAAACTACCGTGCGTACAGGCTATGCGGCTGGTCACCATTTAAGATTATGTGGTATTTCAAACAATTTTCTTATTTTAAATTGTTTCTTTTCAGGACTTATTATATGGATATTATATGGATGCTGCTATTCGGAAATGTTATGCAGATTCTCAGAGGCGGCTTGGTGCACCCGTCAGAGTTTTTTTTTCTACCCCCGCCCATACCTTTGCCAAATCGATGTTCGAAAAATAATTCTAATTGTGGAACCGCAGGAGAAAGAATCCTGACAGGTGCAGTGTTCACTCAGCCTAAGGTTTTAATTGCATCGAAGTATTAACATAGGTAGTACGATACGCATCTTCAAAATAATATACAGTGTCAGTTCATATAATTTTTCGTGTAGGTAAGAGCGATAAAATAAAAATAAAATAATTATTAACATTGCCAGCTAAATACGAGTATATAGTGTTTTGGAGTGGTGCCGCAGAATTACAGGGGGTATTCATGATAATTAATCGAAGTAAAATGTATTAAAAAAAATTATGCAGAATTTTGTATTAGCCTACGGTAACGTGTAGCCGATCCTTTATAGTAAACATTATACCGCTACTGGTTCGCTAAATGCGAAATCTGTTTGACCGACCGGATAAAGACTGATTGGCAATGCATAAACCCAAGTCGGCGAATAGGTAAGTACCTATCAGATGTTAGCGATGTCGTGATAAACGATTGCTATATTGTAAAGCTACGACCACAAAACAAGTTTTTGACAATTTTCAAACAAAAAATTTGGAAAGTAGAATTGCTTTATTTGGAAAACTAAGTTGGGATTTTATTCTTAGAATATTGCAAATAATATTATTCTGAAGGTTTGCGGTAGTACACTGAAGAAAGCTATATACACGTATACAGGGTATAACACGACGTATAACAGATTTAAACCGAATATCCCTAATTTTATTTTGAGTACAGAAGGTTTCTCTAAAAAAAAAACTTTCATCTATCGAACTAGAATAGTGCGTTCTACGTTGTACCACCGTCTCTTTCCAGCATAATGGTAAGTGGGGAGGGTGGATTCTTATTGGGCTGACCGAATGTTTTAGCCAGTGGCGACATAAACAGCAAAAGAATCTTAGTGCATAATTGATGTTTAACCTTTTTCCTTCAAAGAAACGTATCTGTCCTTTGAAATTTACGCTTTAAGTTTTCAGAAGAGGGTAACCTGTAAAACATTAATTCTGAAATGATTCGATGTTCAAAATTATGTTTTTCTTTAATAATCGTGTAGGTTTCGTAGCCAGAAATGACACGAATACAAAACTCACACAGTTGCATTCTTGTACACAACACTTTTAAAACTTGTTATTTCGTTTCAAAAGATAATTCCAGTGAAATTAATGAAAGGTTCATTTTTATTTTAGTAAAAGAACACGGTGTAAAACTTTTCGAATATTTAAATTGCAACAAAGTTTAGGGTTGTCGCTTTTTCGCTAAAAACAATAAATAGGTGTAATCAAGATAAAATACCGTTTCTCAGTGACACTTCGCAAGTACATCACTGTCGGAAGTGCATAAATATGCACCAATACTCACAATCCTACATAACTGTGTGCTATTTGGGTCAACTCTAACTGCGCGACCTATATTCTCGAATACGTCGGTTATTATTGATAACTTATGAACAAAACGCCTCCGTGTCACAAGATCCCCCAAAAATTGACTTCGGAAAATTGTGAGGATACCCGACCCTTTGAGATGACATGTAATAAAATATTTATGGCTTTTAAATGAGTTTTTGTGGCCTCTTTTACTTTCGGTTCGAGGCGGAAAATGCCGTAGGTTTGTTCCCGTCCCGCTGCGCTATTGGCAGTATTGACGTTCAGGAAACTGTGTGTTTTGAACTGGAAAATTGCTTTCGTAAGCCTGAGTTAACAGAAGAGTTATAAAGAGTGACAGAAATGATTGCATAAATTTATTTATACATTAGCCTTCAAATAAATAAACTAATATTAGTTCTCTCTTTCTTACATGATAATATATTGAAAAACTTATTTTAATTTTTATTAAAATTATGACTTTACAAGTTAAATAAATTAGATTTTTTTTTCCTTAGCCCTTAAAATAACGTATAAATAATATTTTTATGAAATGAAAAAATAGCTTTGTATAAGAACACCGATTTTATTTCAATTTTTATGACCGAGAGGTTTTGCTTAGCCTAAGCATCATCTGGGTACAAAATTAAACGTCAAAAATTACAAAATTAAAATTAAATCTGTGGTCTTATACAAAGTTATATTTTTAATTTCATTAAATTTTTCAAAGCATAAAGTAATTGCTTTCCACGAAAAAAATATACTAGAAATAATATTTTAGTACATATTTATTTATTGAAAAATAGTACATAAATAAATAACAATACACATCGACTGTGTTTGGGCGAATGGCGTTATTCCACTTTTTTTTTCAAGGAAATTTAAGTCTTAGTGATAACAAAACAGTCGTGCTGTTATGCTTGACACCTGATCATAATTTGATCAAATGCTGAAACGGGCTAAGAATCGGTGGTTAACGGGGCGATTATTTCAAGTGGTAACAGTAAAAAAAACATAATGGTGCCAATCATCGATTTGCGACAATGTAACATGTGACAGTGGTTCAAACCACTACGACGATGTTTGCTTGCAAAATAATGTGGAATAATGCCTTTGACCTAAACACAGTCTATATGTTCTAATACAACCCTTAAATAACTATTCCTTATCCTAACACATGACACATTTTTTTAACATAAAAAAAGAGTATTTTCTTCTAATTTAATCAACTGCCTTTATATCTTTGTACATCAATGACTTTTGACATTGTGACTATTTCTAAAAAGTAGTCGAGTCTCATGTTTGTACTTGCGACGGAAGTTTTAGATTTTTCTCAGAATTTCATGTGATATATTTTGTAGTAAATATGGCAATAAGTAAATAAGTTGTTTAAATAAAAATATATTTAACTCCTTCAACATTTTCTTGACTTTCGTATATCTGTTTTTCTTCAAAATACAATTGTAGCATTGTCATTTGTTTCATATATCCTTCGTTAGCAAAAGTAAAAAATACAAATAGTTTATTAATATGCTTAGTTTTACAAATAAATAGTTTGTTTTAAGATAATGATATTTGTAATTCATAATTGAAATTATTTCACAGGATAAACCCCATCTTAAATACTATCATCATAAACGTTTCGCTTGGCTCGGATCCCCCATATAAACACATTTAACTTTAAATTAATATCCATAACAAGGCGTTAAGACGTTTAATGCTTTAATAAAATGTGTCGCTCACGGAGACACAGGTGAGAATCTAATCTAATTTAAAGTACAGGGAGCTTTTGCCAGAGGTTGCTTCCGGTAACAGTTACCGCCGAGCGTCGTAACATCCGGTTGCATGTTTTAGATTAACTTCCGGATCTTAAATTAGCTTAACCTCTCCGTACCTAAGATGGCAATCGTCGTTGTCTAACTTTTAAATCCTTAATTTATCTGGAACTAACTTACTAACCGTCACGCCGTTTCCCCGCAGAGGCAGGCAGAGAGGACTGGCCGCCATTCAAATCTGTCTTGGCACACACTCCTTGCTTCATTCACAGTCATACATCGTTTCATACATACTCTTCTGTTATTCTGACTCTTCACATGGTCCGACTCAAGTATTTGATTCACTTGATTGTGCCATTTCTTACCCGGGCGTCCCCGACTACTTCTTCCGTTCACTTTCGCATCGTATATTATTTTTACACTCCTTTACTAAACCCAAACCATTTAAACGTCCCTTTCTTGATCCTATTCCTTACGCTTACATCAGTATTGAATTCTTTCCGAATATTCACATTTTTAACACAGTCACAGTTTATCTGTAAGTTTACATAATGCCAGCCTTGAAATTTAGCTATTATAAAAAACGTTATTACAAATATAATTAATAAATTATTGTAGGTGTATTATTATGTGCTATTTAGTAGCTGAGTTGACAAGTGATGCAGGTTCCAACCCAGGCGTCGTGAGTTTAATTCCTCTGCTGGCTAAGTCTTCCATCATTGCATAAGCAACATTTTCCGCTTATTATGATGGAAGCAGGAGTCTTTAAAATATTATCAGGTTATCCTGGAATTTTTGTCTTTCTTTTTTAAAGTAAAAAAAACTTATTTTTTCAGCATATTTCAGTGTCATATAAATAAATATGAAATGAATATATACAGGAATATAAATCACGGACTATGTCGGGTTGTAACAATGGTTATTGATAAAGTTTATTAGAAGCTTAGTAGGACAATGAAATCGATTAACGCACGCTACTTGTTGTGTATCGATAAATTGGATCAGTTGTCGTTTTAATCACAAAGCCCAGATGATGGATCACGCAATTTGATCCAAACCATAGACAAAGAAGCAGAAAGCATTATATGAGATAACTATTACATTAAACCGCAAATAAATAAATAACACATTCATTATAAATTTATTAACATAATAACATAATAATTACTTATATTTATAATAATCTCAATTTTTAATCATAATTTTTCTTTTGGTAATTTAACCTAGTTAAAAAAAAACAGTACGCTGCAATACATATAACGTAACTAAACTTAGTTAGTTAACACCTCTGTAAAGGTTCTCCTGGTGAGGTGTTCACAAATAACTTTTTTTTATAACCGTTTACAGTACCTATACAGTTCCTAACTTACACTCTACAAGTCTACATTATCAAATACTATGAAATACAGTTGGTATTGTCTTTATGTGTACTTAATTTACCTGTGAACTGTATTGAAATCAATAAACATTTGGGTTTTTTGCAGTATATTTTATTGAGAAGAAAACGCAGATAAAGACAGTAAAAACACACAAAAAGAATATACTGAAAAAATGCACCTGCATTCTTAACTATTTATCACATAATAGATTGGTCCATATGCCAAAATAACAACAACAAAAAATGACGTTTACAGTTTAGGTCAGAGCGGAAGATATCCTTAATAGTGTTCTGGAACAAATCCTTTTTTTTAAATCACAAATACCTAACCAGATCTGAATACTTTGGTACTCGTACGTCCCAACCATAATCTTCCCCATCTCCCTTTCCTGCCTTATCAATTAGCCTCACAATATCTAGGTAGGGAATGCGATAGTCCCACTGGCTCCGGGCAATTGAGACTCTCAGTCAAATATTTACATAGATTTAAAATAAATAAATGATTATAATATCTTGCTACTCTCTATCTCGCTGAGATATAAAAGCTCACTCTGAGACAAGGGAAATTAACATTACATGAGTTACTACAAATATACACAATACAGAGTAATCAAACCTATACATTTACATTAGAAATACAGTATAAATGATAAAGTAATTAGCATTAAAAAGAGAAAATAGAAATAAATTATAATTAGAAACAAAGATAACATTAAAGAAATTCGACAATAATAAACACAGGCCCAAAGTAGGAATTCACAAAAAAATGTTTGAATGTGTTTTGATATTATTTAAATTTAAATAGTATTTTTACATTTATATAGCCCTGAAAGAATAGAATTGATTTGCCATACGATCTTTAAAGCACTGCAGGGAATGACACCAGCATATATATCGGAACTGCGTGTCCGACAAGCCTTAACTAGTAGACAGCTTACTTTGAGGTCAGCAGATGTAGATACTGCTGATCGATTAAATGAACCATCTCGATCAAATAAATCTGTCTACTATGATGGCGCTTTTGGTGTATTTGGTCCAGTCATCTGGAATAAGCTCCCCCCAAAACTTGCCAACATACAGAACCTAGCAGAGTTTAAACGGGTCTTAAAAATCAAATTGTTTAAAAATCCTACATACAAAACGTATCTTATTAAAATTTAATATCTTTAAAAACGTCCCTAATTTGCTTTGTTTCGGTTTTCTCCTTACTTCTATCATTACAACTCAATGTCCTCACTATCTACTGAAAACCATACACTCATTGTCATAAAATATTTATTGTTTTTTTGTTACTTGTTATATTTACACTGTTTGCATTTTTAGAATCGTTTACTTATAATACTTGAATATTAATGTTTTAAGTACCAACATATTAACTATCCTCAATCTAATTTCCTTTTTTTTTGATTTGACAAATATGTTAATATGAATTCATACGTTTTGTCTGAATTTTTATACCCTTAGGTTCTGGTAAATTGTTTTTATAATCTGTTGATGTACACATGCACTGTTATACCCATATCTGAGCCTTTTCTTTCTTATGATTTATGATAACGATCATGATTTTAGATTGTTTTAATTTGTATACATGTTATATATTATTTACTCCTTATTAGTTAGTCTTATTGGCATAATTAATTTAGTATGAAGCGCACTTGCGGTGAAATATCACAAAAGTGCGCTATATAAGTTACTGTTATTATTATTATAGTCATACCAAAGAAAAGCCAATGCTTTATTAGAAGTACGCGAACAGGCACAAATCTGTCCCCGGCTGTTGAAACGAACATAAAATATTAACCGACAATGAAAACATATTTGGCGATTCAATACAATAATAAATCTAGGTTATTTTTTTGTCTGTTCCACTAAAAACTAGCGCATGAAACACTTGCGGCTTGAGTGTATTTTTACAAATAGATCTGTTATGCATTTGTAGGTCGACGCAACTATTTAAATATCACAATGTTGGTTGCATCCAGACATATATTATGTCTTAAAGTTTCCACTGAAAACAAGTGAAAGTGTACATTTCATAAAATAAAGGAATACATTTCTGTTCGAAAAGTTTGATATAAAAATATACGCGAGTAGTAAATACCCACAAATATAATGTAAATGTTTAGTTTGCATTCTGGAAAGACATATTTTCACGACAAACAGATGAACAATTTGAACTTTCCTATAGTCGAACGAGTCACAAGGACAGTTGCTCAATGTGTCACAAAGTGTATGGTCAATTTTATTGCAATATCACGAAAGAAGCTTTCAAAACACCGTCGAAATTCACGAAAGAAGTTTTCAAAACACCGATGAAAATAGATTCAAATAAAAATAAGTACAATATAAAATGTAAAAAAAAAACACAAGTACTGACAGTACCATGTTTATTATTTGATTTTATCAAGAAAACTTTGGACAAGATATTCCTCCAGGTAAAAAGTCTTTAATAGAGAATACCGCACAATAGTCCCAACAGCTCCCAACCGTCTAGAGCCAGTGAGATTATAGCATCCCCAATTGGGGTATGTTGTGAGGTTGAAGGTAGTGGAGAAGGGGAAGAAATGGGGAAGAGGAAGGTTGAGAAGTAGCTGGCTATTCAGATCTGATCACTAAACACGGTTAAACCCATTTTAAGCAACGTTTCAATTCTGATTGGTGGTATTTCACCAGGGCGATACTTGGAGTATCTATTACTCTGGAACCTGTCACAAATAGACTTATATTTTATATTAATGAAATACGTTATGACACATATTCCTTAAATAACATTTATTTGCCAACGCCGGGTTAGAACCCGCGACCTCTGGATTCGTAGTCAAGCGTCTTGCCACTCGACCACGCAGGCCGTCTTTACTATTTTAAGTAGGAGTGTTGGAATTCTATGAGTAAGTAAACACTTTATTAATGGGAACATTTTAACTTCCTAACCCGCTGGGGTATTTAAAAAATGTTAACTATACAACCGTTTTTATTTGTTTGTTCTTTTTTCTACTCCGTCCAACAAAATACCTTACAAATTAGGGGGTGAAGAGAATAAAAAATACGTAAATGTGTGGAATTTTTCAACATTCGGCGTTTCTCTTAAAAACCCTCTTTAATTCTCAATCATCATCCTCCTTTGTAACATAGTACGAGTTAGTTCACGATCTTCTTTGGGAACGATTCAATTTACCGCCTTTGAAGCCATCATGGTTTCATCTCGCGAGAGTTTGCCAAAAAGTAAAACACACCATCGTTTTAAAAAGTTTTTTTCTTGTCTTTTCTTTTCTTGGATTCTGGATCCAGAACGCTGCATCTCTACAAACCTTATCCAGTTGGCAGATCATACAAACCTTCGGTGCCTCATGTGCTGTCTTATACAGACTCTTCATTGAACAGTAATAAATTTGTAGTTTATAAAGTCGTCAATCACTTAAACTCATCTAAGCACATACGAGTATATGATGTATCTATATTTCCCATTAGAGTTTGCACCGTATTCTCAGTACGTGTTCTAAAAATATGCTTTAAAATTGGTATGTCACGCCGCTCTAAAGAGACAAGCGGCCCAGTAAGGAATGAATATCGACCTGGAATAATAAAGTAGCACTTGTACTCATTTTCATTAATCACAACAACTACGAGTATATGTTACTATTTTTTCTACAGCCGTATTTGTGAATGTTTTCATGTAAGAATTTAAAAATCTCACTTTGAAAAACTATATTGTTTTGTTT
Organism: Drusus annulatus; assembly: GCA_022651775.1. Classification (NCBI taxonomy): domain Eukaryota; kingdom Metazoa; phylum Arthropoda; class Insecta; order Trichoptera; family Limnephilidae; genus Drusus; species Drusus annulatus. The sequence continues at coordinate 313,565 of JAGWCC010000356.1, read as the reverse complement.
TTGAAGAGTTTTATCTTTTACAAAGTACATTTGTTACGTTATTTTTAATTGACGAAAATTAAATAATACATTTTTATAAGACTAAAGATTTAATTTAATTTTTTATGACCGATCAGTTTTGATTAGCCTAAGCATCATCAGGGTACACAATTAAACTAAATATAAAATGTATAGTGTGGGGTTATATACGAGTACACTCATACATATAGAGGGATAACGTAATATGAAATAAAAAAATAAAAAAAGCAGTAAAGAAACTAAAAATGATGACAAAGGAACAGAAAGATAGATAATACGAAATGAAAGAGGCGAAACGTCAACTGAGAACGTGATAAAATTAATGGTTTCGATATGTCCGTGTCAACTAGCGTTTTATAAACGTTTTTAAAACGCTGGTTAATGATACGGACGTGTCGAAACCGGTAGCGAATAATTAAAAATAAAGTAACAAATGCACATTGTAAAATAAAACACTTCAAAAGCAAAATGTCGAGAAATTGTTACGTAGGAAATGCCTAAGAAATACAAAAACTATATTACTAGCAAGAACAACTCTTTCCCACACAGAAATCGAAATAATTTAAATGTAAGCTCCTATAAAAGGTCACGTTGGGACACCAATTCGGTTGAATAGATCCATCGCAGAGCGAATACTCGGCATACAGGAAATGAGTGAATAATAATTCTACAAGCGGTGGAACTTCAAATGGATCGTACAATATCACAAGCCATTTATACCGAGGCCCTAATGGCGAGACATTACACAGGAAGTCTAGAATAACGCGTTTCATTTTGTGTTTTAAAACAATCATTATTCCCCGAGTGGTTGCGCGGTGCGGAGGTCACCCAGGCCCGGCTGTTAAAGCCTGATTCACACCAACGTCCGGTTCCGCTCAGTGCCGATATTGTTCCGCAAGAAAACTTATTGATATAATATGAATATCAACCAAAGAGTATGTGCCAAGACAAATTTGTGTGGCAGTATATCCTTCTGCCCACCCTTGTGATATTTAACTACTTATTTAGTTAAATAATTATTTTGAAGTGTAAAAATACTAACATCGCAGATTTTTTTTTATCAAAAACCAATTTTTTATCACTAAATAATATTTTTATTAATTATTAAAAATATTATTTAGTGATAAGAAATTGGTTTAAAAAATATACTGCCACACAAATTTGTCTTGGCACATACTCCTTGATTGATATTCATACCATATCAATAAGTTTTCTTGCGGAACAATATCGGCACTGAGCGGAACCGGACGTTGGTGTGAATCAGGCTTTATTCGGCAGGATCTATTCACGGAGATTGGATTGGGCCTGGATCGCCCGGTAGCGCCTATTCATTATTAGGGACTGGCTTTGTAATACTGGCGTGACTCGTTATCCGGAAAGGGCCGTTTAGTGAGAAGTCCGGTCTGGGACTGGATTTAATAATCCGTTACCCGAAAGAGCCTCTTATTTGATATTTTGGGCCGCTCTCAAATGATATACAATTGACAAACGCGTTGTGGCCCGACATTGTAATTTAAATAATAATTTATTTTGTTTTATCAATAATCTTCAACGCAAATAGGAAACAGAAAAAAACCAGAAACTAAAAAGAATAACGGTCACGACCGAGACTCGAACTCGGAACCTCTACTCTGTCCGGGAGTAACGCCTCTGCCAATTGAGCTACCAAGACCGCATTTTAATCGAAAATAATTAATGTTATCCGATACAGGCTGCCATCTTTCTTGTGGCGACCGTAATTCTTTTAAGTTTCTGGCTTTTTCTGTTTCATATTTGCGTTGAAGATTATTGATATTATCTCAATAATTAATATCAAAATAAAAAGCATAAAGCTTTAGAGTTCATTCTAATTTAATACTTTTTTGTCATATTATACATTATGATAATATAGTATAAACTAATCAATTACTCAAAAAATTAAGGTCACTCTTAAGGTTACTATCTCAGAGCAATAATATACAAGAGAGAGCGCTGCTGTAGTCAGTTTTTATGACGTTTGCCGGACTCGGCTAGAACTGGGTGTGACTAGGACTAGGGCTAGGGTATTTATACATCCATTCATAGCACATGTCGACATAACCACTACTTTAACCACTTTTTCACAGTATTGTCATAAACAAAAATATTTCATGTAACCTGATAAACCGTTGAGTTATGTCCATTTATTTCGCGTATCAAAACGTGTGGGCGGAGTCGACGGAGACGCGGGACACGAAGAACATTCTAACAATACTTTAAAGCGGTGTGATAATTTGGAAAATTTTGTTGTCTCTTTTTTTTCATTGTGTACAACGTAAAAACACGGAGAAAGTGATTTATTCCAAATTTGAATAGGTTGGGTAAAAATAATTAGCTCTCTCTCCATATATTGTTACTTCAAGGTTACTATTGTGCTACACATTGTTGATGTTGGATAGGCAGCTAAACTTTGTAAATTTCAACGCTATATACTAAGGCTGGAATACGGACAAATAGTGAATTTGTATTATACGATTTTCATTGGACTACTACGTTGGTGTACATTGAGTATTGTAAGCCATTTATCAAAAATACAGCGATATATTTACGAATACTGCATGAAAATGCAAAAAATACAGAGTGCGGCAAACGGTCTAGTCCAGCGGTCAACGGACACGGTAGTTGATGTGTGTGGGGTTTTTCTGGGACCGGAGGCTTCGTCCCCTGCCTTACATAAACCGGGAAACCAACGCACACAAAACAAAAGAGCTTTGTGAAAAAAACGGTCGTATTTCAAACAAATTTGCATCCTTGTGCAAACTCGCGGGTGAACATCAGAATTATAGTTTATGTGTTTATTATGTTTTTGTCATGTGATTGCTTAAAAAATAGTCTATATTAGGTGTGCGCTGGGTTCTAAAAAAGGTTAACAACTTTATCGTGAAGTATTATTTCGCCAACGTTTAAAAATGTGTATTTACGGCAGGGGTTAATTTTTTATAGAATCATCAGTTATCATATACTTTCATTTGATTTGAGAGGCAATGAAAACCGCTGTCATACAATTGAATACTTACATGAATGTAGGTGCATTTTAAAATATGATAACCAAAAAGACTACTAGTCTTGTACGTTAGAACGTGGAAATGTCTTGACGAATTAATTCGTCTTATTTATTAGGGTTACTTTATTTCAATTACTAAATATTTCGTCTTATCCGGTTAACGTTTTTTATAGGTATCTCATATGCGACGGACTGCGTGGTCGAGTGGTAAGACACTCGACTACGAATCCAGAGGTCGCGGGTTCAAGCCCAGTGTGCACAAACAAATTTTATTTAATTAATTTGTGTTATAACACATTTAATTCACAAATAATAATATAAAATATGTTTGCGTTACGTTTCAGAGTGGTAGATACTCTAAGTATCGCCCTGATGAAAGAGCACAATTCAGAATTGAAACGTTGCTTGGAATGGCTTTAGGCGTGTTTGGTGACCACATCTGAATAACCAGGTACTTCCCAAACTTTCTCTTATCCATCTTCTTTCCCTTCCCACTACTTTTAACCTCACAACATACACCAATTGGGGATGCCATAGTGTCACTGGCTCTAGACGGTTGGGAGCAGTCGGGACTCTTGGGCGGTATTCACTATAAAAAATATGCAGAACGTCAATAATACATGCCTACAATAAGATTTGATATCTAATGCTTGGCATTGAACTCCTATTCTTTAAAGAAAAGCCCCAGATGAGGTAGCTTGGACAGATATTCTCATGATGCTAGAAGAATTCCGCACAAAACACTGGCGGCGATTCCAGAGGGTAGACGTCAGTAAGTAGCCCCAGGTAAAGCTGGGGAAGGCATTTAACTTTAGGAGGAGAGACTGGGCCTGCAATGGACTGGCGCCATCGAATCAGCATGAGACAGGGACGTCTGAAGGTGCCTTTTCGAAGAGATTGGTCTACGACCCGAATAGTACAAGAGGAAGAAAGTTTGGTTTCCTTGGCTTTATAATATTTTTTCAATCTGAACCCATTCCAAATCGCAAATTCTTTTAATGTTCATTTTAGTTTCTAGCCTGTAAGATTTTTTTTTCAAACGCGTTCAGCGCTTTGTTTTGTGGAAACTGTAGAAAAACCCACCCCGTTACGGTCGCCGACAGTTTGACCAAAGGAAAAAGTCCACGTGGTTTTTCGCGCTATTAAGGCAAGCTGCGAGAACTTTTATTAATCCTGGAAGCCAACGCACGGCTTGGTGGCTTATGTAGGTAAGGAAATGTGTCTTATAGACTATATGTTGCAGCTCGGGGAAATTAAGTTTTCGGCGGTGTGTTGGGTATCTTTTGAGCTTGTAGCAAAGTGGATTAGAAATCTCAGGTTCGTAACGCAAAGGTACACAATTAGGTGTTGATTGCTTTGGGGGCTATGCACTTTTACTATTTTATAGGTATAAAGTTACTATTTTTTTTAAAGAAAGATAAACATTCCCGAGTTACGAATAACCTGACAATATTTGAAAAACTCCTACTACCATCATAATAATAATAATAAATGGATACCTTTTATAGCGCCATTTTTGTGGGAAAATCACCTCAAGGGTGCTTTACAAATTAATTTATCTAACCTCTAATTTATCACTTAAGCTTATAACTAATAACTTACAGTTAAGATTTATTACTAATGGCTTAAAACTAATATTTTCAGCTAGTGACTTACAATAAGGACTTATAGCTTGTAACTTACTACTGAGTATAACTTATAACTTATAAATTGAGTATAACTAGTGACTTACAAATAACATTTCATTATTATTACTTCATTACCTCTTCACTATTGCTCCACATTTGCATAACTGTTCAACGATTCTTTTCTTGTGTAAAGACATATAATAGAACAAGTAGCGGAAAATGTTGCTTGTGCACTGATGGAGACTTTAATTAGCAGAGGAATTGAAACCACGACGTCTGGGTGGGAATTCGACGTATTAGTTCACTCAGCTACTAACAGGAATACTTCTTTTTTTTCAGTAAATTTTAACACTTTTATATTTATTTATTTTTTAGAAGTAACAACAGGTTTTTAAAAACATAATAGGTGAAGAAAATAAAGAAGTAAATTGCAAGTCAAAAAAAAAATTACAAACGTTGAACAAATTGTTATGGTAAATTTTTATTATAAGTAATTTATAAATGTATACAGGTTAATCAAAATAATGAGGAGAGAAGGGGAAAAGGGGGTGGAAGATGAGACGGCGACGGGGAGTGCTCTCGATACAAGCTGGTATTAATTTCATTACTTTACGAGTTCATCAATTAGTAAACGTGAGCAGGATTTCAGCTCGGTGTTTCTCTAAGCCAGGGGTGTGAAGCCTTTTTGCTGCTAAGGGCCATATGGATAGTTGTAATATCATTCAAGGGTAGGACTAGAGATTTATATAGTTTTTTTATTTCGCATCGGTAAGGGGGTGCAAATCGATTCTCTCCAGATGTTGTAGATTTAGTCCCCCCGATACAAATTACAGACATCTGGGTAGTGTTTGATGCCGTTGCCAGGGAGTTTCTAGTGCTTTGGCTGCGTTGATACCAAAGAACCCTCACGTCATCGAAATCTAAACTGTAATCTAAAAATCATATCGTCCAACATGCAGATGAATTTCGAATTTTTTGTTTTTGGTATGGCGCCCGACCAAATAGATTCCCAGTTCCCCACCCCTGCTGTAAGCTAATATTGACGATGTTAATTTTGCTTAAGACGTTTAATGTTTTTTATCGAAATCTTTTGTCTTCTTGAACAATGAGGAACTCCAGTCAACTTTAGAATTATTTTTTATAACAATATTTAAAAAAATGCCAGTATTATTTTCCAATATTAACGGTAGAATATTTAATTTGTTACCTTCTGAAAACGGGTGCGCTTTGAAGTGATAAGAGATCCATACGATTTTAAATCAGATGACGTCACAATACTTGTTAGTCTCCATACTTGGTTTCACAATGGCGCCGTGAACGGTTTAGATATACCTGCGACGTGCGGGTTTTTTAAAAATCGATTTATTTTAAGAATAACCATAATATACAATAGAACTTGTAATTTTGAAGTCTTGATATTTGGAACATAATACAGGATTTTTCAGTTCTATAGCTCATAATAGTATTTGGATAGAACCGTTTTTGTGAAAAATCACAATCTTAATTTTCTACTTAATATTAATTCCTGGTTTTAATAAATAAACAGCAACATACTTACCTGTTAGGTCACTCCTGGCAGGACACAATCACTATGGCTCATGCCAAAAATTAGGTTGCGAGCTAAAATAAGAAAAGTGCGCTGACTTAATATTTATTTGATTAACTTTTAATAAATATAAATATATATACGGTATACTTGCGGCACGTTCCAGAGTGATAGATACTCTCAGTATTACCCTGGTGACAGACAACCAATCAGAATCGAAACGATGCTCGAAATGGCTTTATCCGTGTTCGATGACGAGATCTGAATAGCCAGGTACATCCCTACCTCCTTCTTCCCTATCTCCTTCCTCTCTCCAATCTTTCAGCCTCACAACATATCCCAATTAGAGATGAAGAATGATAGAAATTTCACAAAAGAAAAGCTTTAAAATTACGCCAGAGCTCATATGAAAGTTTTTACTGCTTCATTCACAGTTTTTCAGTTTACAATTTGGGCATTCGTAGTATATGTCATCCGTAAATATTGCGTTTAAAATTAATTAAAATTTTTCACACATACAAATTTGTGTGCTCTTTTCGCCAAAAAAATAAATACAATGCCTTTGGCTTTAAGCTATCGATGCGTACAAAAAAACTCTCAAAAAATGTGTTTTCGAAATATCAACGATTTCAATTTCTGAATTATTTAATTGTGACAATTCCTTTTCAATTTACCTAAAATTTGTCTTAAATTGAAATTAAGTATTTCTCGCAAATTTGCGGAAAAACATCGATGTCCAAACTGTCTGTCTCCATCCCATTTCAATCAAGATTTTTTACCGTCTAATATAATGATTTGATAATGGATTATTTGATCGTTTGTTGACTTTTGTCTGTAGATATTATACTGCCGTAAAAGTTTTATGCGGTTAGCATTGAAATTTCAAAAGAAAATTGATTGTTAGGAAAGAGTCGAATTATTAAAGAAGCAAATGCATCCAAGGTTATTGGCTGATTTTTGTAGCACCGTTTTCGTGAAAGAATACTACTCCATTAGGGCTTATGCAAGAGCGTAAAGTATTCTAATATTAAATCAACAACAAAATGTAATATTTGTGAAAGTGTTTTTTTTTTCATGATATAAAAAATAAAATAGAAAACAAAGTGATTTTTATATCAAAACAATAATAATATTTAAAGTAACTTTCTATAATAAGAGTTCTCCCGAAAGTACCTAAATAATCGTAACGCTCACAGGGTAGCCAATAGACAAGTAGAAAAAAAGGCGTACTGGCAGCGGATAGTTAAGATCTTCTAGTACTATACGAAGAAGATTGGAGGTATTTGCTTTTGAGGATTTTTTCAAAAAACTCACGTCTTTCGTCTTATACTTGATACTGTGTGTTAAAAAAGAGAAAAAAAAATATGCAAAAACAAGCAATGCAAATGAGAGGAAAATAATAGCTTAATGAAATAATGAGACAGCGCTTTATGAATTTATAGTGCCGTTGCATCCTTCCAGCAATGTCAGTCATTTTGATTAGACTAACGCTGTTTTTTTCACAATGCGAATGCACACGAATTCGAAATGTATTTAAAGCAACGTAAAAATTGTTTTTGGATACTGATATAAATGTTAAGTTATGATGTAAAAACAACGCCATAGAAACATCTAGTTACTTGCAAATCATTTTGGAATTTGTGACGCACGTTGTCGTTTTTGTGTGTGTGTGTGTGTTTTTAACAATAGTAACGTAATCGTTACAAAACATTTATGTTTTGAACTAAAAAAAATGGATCTGTTAGTTTTTATATTGAGATTTTTGCAGAGTGTAAACCTGCCAAAAACAAGTGGTTAACAGTGATGAAATTTCTACAAAAGTGATGCTTTTTGTGTATATTACTCATGGGTCCACGTGGAAAATAGCGAAGATAAATACTACAATTAAACAAGACATTATTTTATTAAACGTAAAAAAAGTTTTTCGATAATGTTGGCGAAAAAATTAGGTTTTGACAAGGGGTGCCAAATATTTTACCTGCGTCAGGCGCCGTTGGGCGCAGGGCCGGGCCTGATGACGAGTGAAAAATTCAAGATTACCTAACTGATAATCCGGGAAGACTTATAGAATACGAGGCTATAGCCTTCAGGGTGAAGACTGTCTTGTTGGTAGACACCCTCTAATAAGAAAGGGCACCAGAAGAAGCAAAATAACAAGTTATACTTTAGCTATCACGGTGCTTGTGATGAGATACTTGAGTGAGGAACTCCAGTCAATTTCCTTTATTTTTTCAACAAAACTCATCAGTGTGGATAAATGTCATCTTTTTACGCACGTTTTCATAGTAAAATAAATGCTAACAGTTTGTTTTTTTTTTTTTACTTTGTGAACTCCATTGGAATCTATTTGATTTCAAATCAGGTGACGTCACAATAGTTGTTAAACTCCCCACAATGCTCTGCAATGGCGCTGCGTTTGGGGTCGAATGACGTCATGGGATTTTTATTTGTTGTTTATTGCTCTCAACTGCTCTCAACACAGGATTTCCTAGCGAGACAGTTACAGCACTATCACCCTTATATTATAATGAAGATTTAAAAAAAAAATACATTTAAAAAAAAAAAAAAACTGTTAATTGCACAATTAAATATGCATACAATATAAATATTCAGAATCGACGTGTTACTGCTAGAAAAACATAGTTTAGGAAGGATAACAAAGCGGGGTTATACGGAGGAGAATTTTATTTTAAATTTTCATGGAATTTCGCCAGCCCTGGTCAATTATACCTAGGGCCCTAGAGACTTGAATTAAAATTACCGGCTCGACTGAGAATTTATCGCCCTGTCAATAATTCAGAGCTAGTTTCCCCGGCAGGAAAAGCAAGCCGAACGAACGTTCCCTGACCGGTGGGAATATTTTTTCCCGTATTTCCCACATTTCCCCATTATAATATATTCCCTAGAAAATATAATCTAATGCGGCTTGTGTGAGCGGGAGATACCCTCATTACGTTCAAGCACCGGATCATTTCCGGAAACGCTTCGAGTCGTTAGGGGTTCTGCTATTCCGTATTTAGTTCTAGGTTCTAGGTTCTAGGTTCTAGGATCTAGGCTCTAGAGCCCAGGAGAAATTCATTTGACTTATTTATCAGTTCCTTAGCACAGCAGTAAACGCGTTTTGGTAAGATCCATCAAACCGAATAACATTTATAAGTTTAATTTATATGGCGTCACATTCGATATTTCATGCGAATTGCACTTTTAGCTGTAGGTATCGCAACCAGAGTTGACCCGAACATAGTACTCAAACAGATGCGTTGCTTGCGTACAGCATTTTCAGACTCGTCATTGAAAACGTGTTGATTTTTAATAAAATATAAAGAGCACACCGGAAACATTTTTGAGAGTGTAAAAACTTTTCCAATAACATGTTTTCGAGCGTACGTACTTGTTTTACTTTTTTCGTTTAAAACAATAAGCAGGCGTAAACAAAACAAAATTCTGTTTCTCAGTGACGTTTAGCAAGGACATCACTGTGGGAAGTTTATTTGAAGTGAATGCAACACAAGAGTCCCAACTGCACCTAACTGTCCGAAGCCAGTGGGACTGTGGCATCTCCAATATGAGTATGTTGTGAGACTGAAAAAAGTGGTGAAGGGGACAAAATGGGGAAGAGGAAGGTTGAGAGGTACTTGCCTATTCAGATCTGGTCACGAAACATAGATAAAACCATTTCAAGCAACGTTTCGATTCTGAATAGCTATCTTTCGACATGGCGATACTGAGAGTATTTACCACTCTGGAACGTACAGCCCTAGCGCGACACACACTATCCACATATTAATTTAAATCAATAAAAAAATAAATAAGACACTTTTCATCTTTTTTTTATTTTTGAGAATGTCGGCATTTGAATCCGCAACCTCTGGATTTGTAGTTGAGAATCTTAACCGCTCCACCGCAGAGGTCGTCAGTTTTCCACCAGACCTGGTCGCGCCCATTTACTAATTGAAAATAATCGACTTAAATCGCAATCTTCTACTCGAAGTTCATTACTTTTCTCCTGAGGTCAATGTACTCGTAATTAATTCATAAACTTTCTTTTGTGTTAAATTTGTTGACATATCTTTTTTGATTTTAATCGTTCTATATTAATTTTCAAAGAATATTTAAGATAAATTGAGTTACTTAGATACATTACGCGATAATAAAACATATTAAGACTGCTAAGTTTATTTTGAAGTATTTTTAATTTGTAAGCCTTTTTACCGACATTTTAACTAAATACATATTTTTTCGATAGATATAAAATCTCGTGGGGTCCTCAGAGTATATTTAAATAAAGCCTGCAATATGGCAAATAAATTTGATCAAAAATACTCTTTGCGTTTCATACGTGAGTGGAGAAGATATTCATTTAAAAAACGATTTAAGAACAATAGCTATTAAAAAAATATCTTTCCAAAGCATTCGAGTGAAGTTGAAAAATACTTTTAATTGGTTTTATTAAATTGAACCATTCAGAGGCAGTGTTATTCAAAGGTTTCAGAGGCTTCAAATAAATAGGGTGGTTGGGTGATATTGTGGAGGTTGAAAATATCCAAGGGAAGGCGGGGAGAAATTCGGGGTATTCCCCAGGCGTGAGCGAGTTGGATTGGCGGCAATAAATTATTTAAAAATCGAACAGCATGGCTGTTAGCGATAAAAATGGCTAAAAGTTTTATTTTTATTTTACCGCCATTTTAATTTAATTTTGGAGGGAGATTTCGGGTATTGAAAGTTAGTACTCACTTAAGACATTGATTTGTCGGGTCTGGCGGAATTTTAAATTCTTAATAATTTAGAAAAGGTTATTAAAAGTGATTGATTTTAAATTTGATTTGATTTATTCTAGTCTAGTTGAATTTGAATACGCCTAAGGCGTAGTATCCCCAGGCAACTGTCAATGACCGCCTAATTTCAAAATGTATAAAACGCAAAATCTGTTATAAAGATAATTGGATTTTATTTCTAAATTTTACGCAATTATTTTTAATTGTAGCAGCGCCGATAAATTTTCACAAGAAAATTACTCTATCTGGGTGTAAAAGATTAGGTACCCCTACCACCTCGCTGCATTCCAAAATAGGTATCTAGTTACAGTTTGACAATTATTTGTGGAAATTTATTAAAGTACAACATTTTTTTCACTGCTATGGCATAACACTGGTTTTTGGAAAAAATGTAGTACATTCAGATGAAAGTTTATGCTTAATTTCAGAATTTGACAGTGTGACAAAATAACAAGCATAAGTCAATAATTAATAAAAACGTTTTTATTAAAAATGTTATTTTACTATTCCGAATTGTTTTATTTGATGTAACATGTCATAAATTGCTTATTTGTATAAATATTAAATAAAAATACTTTTCCATGCGATTATCTCATCTAATCAATGTTAAAAATCAAAAAGTTCGAATGTTAAATTACCTACCCTATGAATACATTATATTCAATTATTATCTTTAAAAATATTATGTATGAATAATGATTATCATGTAGAATTATTCCATTTTGAAAAAAACACTATTTCTTAATATCGTGTTTAGATAATAATAATAATAACAGTGAATTTATTTAGCGCATATTTTGATAGTTCACCTCAAGTGCGCTTCACACTAAATTATCCAAACCTAAAATAACAATGAAAAAAAAAATAACAGAAATGTATGGAAATAAAAGCTATTTAAAATCATTATCGGTATTATAAATTATTACATATAACCGTATAACAGTGCATGCGTACATTGGCAGATTAAAAAAACAATTTACAAGTAGCTAAGGGTATAAAAAAATCAGACGAAAAGTACGTATAGTTATTAATGTGAAAAATACGCTTCCGGAAAGTTTATTTTTGTTTACATCCTTTTACCTTTCAACCATCTTGGTGTGGCCATAAAGCAATTTAAACAATTGCGACGCCTTCTGTTTAAAATAAATAAATATTGTCAGACTGTATTTGTGTGCCGAATTTGGTAGGTAGGTACTTTTTAATGAAACTTACTTTCGTATTTGAATTTAATTTCGTATTTTTGCCATATTATTGTTTTATTGAATATATAAAATGTTTTTTGATTTTGATCTCACATTTTTATTATTACAGTGGCACCCAGACTGACAGCTATTTGTTTAAAGGTCAATACGTAAATATTTTGCTTTACGCGCGAACCGGATCCACATCTTCCGGACTCAAATTCAAATTCATTACCACTATGGTTACCTGAATTCTCATAAAAAAAAACTCTCCCACCATTGAACATATATTTCGCTTTCTCAGCTACAAATGAAGATAATCTTGATAAGTCTTTATATATTTGCTATATGTGAAGTAAAAAAAGCCAAGAAGAGACCAGCAGAGTCAAAAGGATGCAAAAAGAGGGAAGAAATATTAGAAGAGCCAAGACGAAACAAGAAGAAGCAAGAAAAAGCAAGAAGACACCAGAAAAGGCAATAAGAGGCTAGAAGAGCTAAGAACTGGCAAGAAGATCCAAGAAAACCCAAGTCACGAATGAGTCACGAAGACGGTAACAAGTTTTAATCCACTTATACGAGTACACCCCTTTGTTCTACATTCCCATACTGGCTCAAGGTGGCTTGTATACCGGCTGATTAAAACTCCAACTTCCTTCCCATCCTCAGAGCGCGTGTTCCAAGTCCCAACAAATCAGTGTACCGCTCGAACTGAGACAGGAGTACTCCTTGCTGGGGTGGTACAGTCTTATCATATCGTATCGTTGCTATATTTTTATTACCAAATTTAACACAATGCTCATTAATACGGGCAAATTATATTAAAAATTAACAGATATTGACGAGTTTGCCCCTTTGAATGACTTTTCAGGTGATTTTTTATCACCCATTGGCATCGAATTTCCATTAAATGATTTTTTATTGGAAGTTTATGCCTTTAAAGTAGTGAATTTGAACGGATTTTTGGAAAGTTTTAATATAGAGTAAGATAATAGCAAATTTTAACGCTATATAAGCTGGATGATATTGAAACTTCATGAATAGTTGTGGCCGTTGGGAGATAATAGATCAACGGTGGTTTTAAAGTGTATACCCGACAGCATTTTTTTTATCGATAATATAATGACCGTTAACTTTTACGATTAGAATGAATTACAACAAAAAACAGTAAAGTTCAACGAAGAATACCATGCACGAGCAACGACGTCGGAAATTACACGCTATCTTTTTTACATAAAAACATGCAGCTTATGCAGTATTGGGTTCTACAATGTGTAGGGTATTTGCCGACTCCGGGGCTCATTTCCACCAGCAATAACAATAAATATTATCCTGGCACGCCAAAGTCATAATTATATTTTCACAAGACAATCGCACATGTGAAATTTTTAGAAAACTAACAAGTTAAATAATTATTTGTAACTTCAGTGAAAATACTATGACATGAAAAATGTTCCAATAGGGTAATGTTTTCCAAATTTAAAATCTCAATGTACCCCCTTTGAGAGTTAAGTATTACCAGAATTTAAAAAAAAAAATGCATGACATATTAAGGCTGTTTTTTATGTAAAAATCCAATATACATAACGAAATAAATAAAAAATAATTTATGGAGAATTTTTCGTTAAAACACAGAATTCTTTAGTAAAAAAAACTTTTGTATTTGAAATGTACGTCCATATAACTGAATTTAAAGAATTTAGTTAAAAAATATATGTGATAAAACACGGATTTTCAAAAAATTAATGAAAAGGCTACCGGTTAGATTTATTAGGTTTATAATACAAAATAATATTATATAATACAACAATACATACAAATAACCATAAAAACGGCAGCACAATAAAAAAAATGAGAAATATAAATATTCCACAAAAGTATTTTTATAGTGAGAGCAGACTACAATACAATAATAGCAATTAAATATGAATAAAAAAATATCAGTACGTATCAAAAAAAGAGATTATCATTTGTTTAAAATACAACCCAAGAAAAGGTAAATAACAAACTAAAACATTAAGTTACTTCCTAAAAACCAAGATAACATCAGTAAGAATTTTGTCATAGAGTAATAAATGAAAATAAAAATAAAAATCGCTTGTCAATTTGTTGAATATTAATGTTGTAATATATTAAAGGGTTCGGTGACCGTATTTATTTTGTCACAAAGGTACTGCCATTCAGGGGCGTGTACAAGGAACGGGTGAGGGTTCAGGAGGAACAAACCTCCCCCCCATCGGCCTCCGTACTGCGTAGGAAAAATAAATAAATAGCACTCATAGATTATTTTCCTAGAAAATACAAGAATATTATTTGCACCTATCTCTTTTAGCAATGTCATGTTAATAATAAGTTGCGGTGAGTAGAGGTCCTAAAAAATGTTATTTTTTATTTATTATCTTTTGTCGGTACCTTTCAAGAACATACATTCCGCAATCTCCGTGTCGTGTGAAATATGTGAAAAATATTGCCGAAATCAAGACGTATCGCGGCGAGAACAACTAGCGTAGTGACGATTTTTAATAATACCGAGTTTTTAACTTTATTCCATTATTTTTTTAATTTAAGACCTGACCTAAATAATATTATGTTAATGTTTCCAACTCATTTCTCACGAGTCTCTTCTTTCAACACGAAACAAGTCATTATCTACCTCCCTTATGTCTCCCTAATGCTCAACGCGCAAAAAATACGGAAAAAAGACATCAAGAAAAATAACAAGAACACTGATGAGATAAACCGGTAGGAGTGTGTTTTGGGCGTGTCTGTGTGCCCGAAGTAATGTTTAGATAGTTATCTCCCTTTGGATGGAATTGATCACAATTTACAAAATAACGATTTTCTTTTCGTGAACAGATAACCAACGTCAATGGCTTGTCTGGGGCCTAGGAGTCAACATGTGTTATGTGAATTGTTGACGTCAGTTTTATTTTAAATCGGTATAGATTGTTCTAGGAATTCTCTGTTCAGTGAACAATAACAAATAATATTCCCATATATTCCACGACAAAATATGCTAACTGCGCTAATGGGTTATTAAAAGTGAGTATTATTATAGTTTTTTTTAAAACAGACAAATATTCCAAATTTGTAAAACTCATTATTAGTAGAAAATGTTGCTTGTGGAATGATGGAGGACTTAGGTATAAGAGGAATTGAAAGCGCGACGCCTGGGTAGAAATCGACGCATTTGTCAACTCGACTACTAACCATTATTGAACCAACTTATTGACTTTTTATAAAAATATACATTTTAAAATAATATATTATTTCCGAGTTATAAAGAGCCTCATTCGGGAAGGACACAATTATAAAATAGGAAGTAAAAATCTTATCAAAGGCATTACAATATAGCAAGGGATTGCAAAAGAAAAAGCTACATGGATACACTTATTAGAGACTCATAAGCATTCAGATTACTATCAGTACAACAAACATAGTTAGTTCGTTCGTTGATTTCTTCTTTGGTCGTTAGCGCAGAAAATTTGGTAGATCTGTACCATAGGTGCAGATGGAATGTGCTACCAGGGTGTAAAATTGGCCTCAGGAATCAGTTACCAATTCCTATATAAAATCTGTTTTTGTTTTTTGTACCTTCTGTTAACTAGACGTCCCATAATATTATTTATCAGTGCCGTCTATCGATCAAAAACATTAGCATGGCGTATGGAGAGTTCGAGAACACCGACATTAATCATCATGTAATCAGTGAACCTTAATACACATGTTCTTAAAGATGATATTGGGAAATCAAAGCAATTTACATTTTCTGCTCGGAGTACAACATGCTGTCGATCTGCCAATAATATATGTGTATCTACCAAGGCATTGTTTTATTCAATTAGATATTATTTGGTTGGAAAATCATAATAATTATTTACCACAGTAAACCTCAATACAGTTGACGATGAATGATAGGTTTTATGACATCGTAGGGTTGTTTTTATAGGTGTAGAAAGATATATCTATTCTGATATAATACAATAAGTGTTTTCTTGTAAAAGAAGGACCTATCTCTGTGCATTATTTTCTCTGCTCAATGTCAATGTCAAAGTTCATAGCGACATAAAAGAATGTGAGATTTTTGGCAACAATATCGGTCCTCCAATGGCTCCGATACAAATTTCCGCCCAATCAGGCAACGAGCAAAGCTTGCTCAATGAGCCGTAACACCGACCACACATTGTCAGTTCAATAAAGAATATCACTTAAAACGGATATACTCGCAAATAAACTTAACTACGTAATAATATTATGTAGGTTAACTTTCTTGCAGATGACGTAGTTAAACTTCCCCGATAAAACAAAAACATAACTTTTTTATGGTGGTGAATACCAACAAAGATAATAATATTAACACTGGGCGAAGAGGAGTTTTATCATGATACTTAACATCCTCTTTATTGTGTCCTTGTCCCTGATTTAAGGAGAGCCTTCGCGATAATTGTCTTGTACCTTGGAGTAAAAATATATAAATGGAGAGAGAGCTAAATATTTTTACCCAACCTATACAAATTTACGATAAATCACTTTCTCCGGGTTTTCACGTCGTTAACCACGAGAGAGAAAGAGACAAGAAAAGTTGTCACAAAATATCGTACCACTTTTAGGTATGTAAGGATGCTTCCCGTCTCCCGCGTCTCTGGCGACTCCGCCTACTACGTTTTGTTATGCGACATAAGTCGACGGCTTTTAAGGTTAAATCCTATATTTTTGTTGATTACAATACTGTGAAAAAGTGGTAATACAAATAAACAAAACATTATGTCAATATGTACTATGAATGGATGTAAAAAGGTGTGTTCACGAAAGCATGTCTTTAGCCACGCCCGAGTTAGGAAAAAACAAAAATCCTGACTACACTGTTTCGCAAACCTATCCCTTTTGGTATATTATTGCTAGTCTTGTACGATTTAAGTATTAAAAGGTACCTCAAAATTATTGAAATGTGGCTGTATGTACTTACATCAGATTGCTTGCTGAGATACTATGAACGGTGTGTTTATAATTTTGTAGAATATTTTATTTTTTAAACACTTATTTAGTAATAGACTTGATTTATAGTTGCTAACAACAAAGGACTCCAGAGTTAAGCACTATGACAAAAAAAACATATTTGGACAGAAATACGATAAGCGCTAATTTTGTATTTATATATATTAGTTTTATTGTACGTAACTGTGGTACAAGTATTTGGTTATTCGAAAAATATTAATAAATCGATTTTTAACAGAATCAAAAAGTCAAAACATCAAATCACCCCTGACGTCATTCTATCCCGTTCCCAGCGGAATTCCATAGCACTGTGGAGAGATCGGCAAATATTGTGACGTCTCCTGACTTAAAATTGTATGAAGCTCTAAGCACTTCAAATCAAAAATCGAAAAAGCGGTTTAAACAAGATAAAGTCAATTAAGTTATACGGTCAATATGGTGAGCAAAATCAATAAAAAAAGTTTAATGGAGTTCTTCACTGCGAACTCAATTGTTTTATTTTTTTCCAAAAGTGCAAGTTTTGCTTCTACAACTTTTTAACATATTTCTAGATATAATTGAATCAGCTCGATAACACCAAAATTATTTACGCTGAAAAAACTGGATGGTATCTGTCCCATAGATATTATGTAGGTAAGGCCCATAATATCTCCATAACAATGACAATGTGACTAGACGGAACTAAAACTGTCTGGAAAAGGCAGAGAAATACATGTGTTATGCAAATATCAATATGAATATGTTAACATGTTGTTAGACACATGTGTTTGTATATTTCATAGAAATTTATGTTAAAGAGCTCTTTCCTATTCTTACTTACTCCGTGTCCCCAGGAAAAATGTCTCGATAAACAATATTCCATTTATCAACTCCTGGAGATCTCTCGAAAGACCCCGAAAAATGTTTTATTATTTTCATATTTTAAAAAATAACTTTAAATGTTAAATGTTGCCATTTTACCCATATTATGGCTCATAATTTTTTCTAAGCCCTCTCCAATCGGGGGTTGGCTATCGTCACCCTGCCCGAAACATCTTAGCGGTCACGTATGCTTCAAAGCTATGAGGCTGAGGCACTGAACGAACAGATAATCCTAAGAATTGAGACATATAAAAAAAAACTATATTGCCAATTTGCATAAGATCTTTTGACTCTTAGGCCCTTGACAGGCTGATGAAAAAGGTTTTCTGATCGTGACATAATAATGGTATTTACAAATGTTTGATCAATTTTACGAGAAGTTGAGGAAAATTGAGCTTAATTTGGGCACACGAACACGCCCACAGCATACTTCTATCGCTTTATCTTATTAGTTGGTCGAGGTATCCTCCTCTACTTACTACGTTTTCCATCAATGTTTCCATGGATTATATGTTGTACTCAGAGCCGGTCCTGTGCAGGCGCAATGGGAGCAGTCCGCTCCAGGCTACGAATTGCTAAGGCGCATCATCAAAACACTGTAATAAGTTACTATCAAGTAACTAATGACAGTGTTTTTTTACGAGCCTTTATATTATGTGCAGTGAAAAAACCATTATTTTAATGGAAGGCAATCGAACCCGCGATTTTCGATCCGTGCCTCTCGTTTAATATTTGATACGAGTTTAATCGTCTTTGGTCCATCATTCTTAATAGAATTTTGAAGGTTCACTTCATTCGGTTCCACAGGGTCTGAAAAAACGACATCTAATTTCCATTTCAAAATCATTTTGGAATTTGTGACGCACGTTGTCGTTTTTATTATTTTGTTATTTTTTTCTAACAATACACGAACTACTATGTTACTCTGCTAATTTAACATAACACAACATTCACATTCATATTCATATTTTAAACACATGAATCTGTTTTAGATGGGAAACCTGCTAAAAATAAGTGGTTAACAGTGACAACATTTCTATGGCGGCGATGCTCTTGTGTATAATACTCATAAGTCTACGTGGAAAATAGCGAAATAGTACTATAATCACACAACAAGTTATTTTATTTGACATACAATTTATTTTTTTATAATTTTGGTGTTTAAATTAATTTGGTCTCACATTGATGTTTGGCGCCAAGCGCCGTTTGAATCAGGGCCGGACTTGGTTGTACTAGTTGTTTTGTTACACGTGAAAAATCACAGGATGTAACTTGACTTGCTAAGAAAAAATATTGGTTGCTTTAATTCACCCATTTCATATAAATATAGAATAATGCTTGCTAAAATACATTATAGGTAGGTACTTTATTAGGTGGGTAAGGATTTAAGAGTATTGTTTTAAATTTTGATAATTAAATTAACATCAGTTCCAAATTTGAAAAGTTCACACTCGTTCACACAAAATAAATTATTTTAGTCAATTATCATGTGTTTGTCGCTGTTCATAAAGTGACCACGACATTGGAGTTTTTTTTATTAAACCAATGGCGAATCTAATATTCCAGATAAGCATTTTTTTTTAAAGTTAGTAATAATATCCAAAATAACTTACGTTACTTTACGGATTTGCTCGAGAGGAGAGATTTCCCAAAAGATTGAATTTATGGCTTTACCGAACAAGTTTCTTGATCTATCGGGTTGTTTGCTTGAGGAGGTATATTTGGTGACGCAAAACACTTTGTTTTTTGAAAACAAGATATAAGAAAATCACGCCTTTCTGGCGGTATAAAAATAGTCTACCCTAAAAACACATTTCAGACGTTTGGTCCCATTAATGTCCACATTGACATTTGTTTTGCATACTTTGAATAATACATTCATTGCTAAAACATCAAGCAAACGTAACGAGGTTAAGTTATGAACGCAAAAGATTTTGGAATTTTAACAGAAAACTAAAAAAATATGTTTATCCGATGTTTGAAGCAGCAAATACATATATTTTCCACAATGAGGTATAGAGAAATATCAATGAATCTGTCAAAAATATACGAAACACGACGTCATTTTTCTTTATATGTTACAGGACAAAAAAACATTAAATCTTAACTATAAGGCGAACAAAGCTGTTAGTAACTACCTATGAAAAAACTGTCGAACAGTGAGTTTAGGATTTGTGAAATTAATAGCTATCTGTCTGAAATTAATATGTCAACGTAACTATTTCCAGCTCACAACATCATTTTCACTATATGATATGGAGCTTTTAAGTATCCTTTTTAAAAAAGGTTATACGCCGTAAGCTGAGATTGTGAAAAAAACTTTAACTTGATGGATTCGTATTATTAAATTAAGTAAAGTAATAAGTATACCATTCAACACACGTTTTGGATAGTGTACTATATCGATATATAACGATAAATCGCTAACGCCATCTATCAACAAACAAGCGAATCAAATAAAGTTTAAATCGAATTATCAACTAGCGGCACCTGTCGGATAAATCTCAAAACTTTTGGAATCGTTCTCAAATGAGACCAGTAACGGAGAAATGTTACAATATTATTATGCGCCCACCTCCTAGGTTTATTGGATAAGGAAATAGATTATTTTATTATTTTATATATTTTTTTTATAGATATTCTCGGATTTCTTAAATAACTTCTTTATTCATGTAATCTTTCGACTGAAAGTTAGGTATTTAAAAAAATCTTACGCTAACTTCATTACTGGCTCGTTGGTCTAGGGGTATGATTTCCGCTTAGGGTGCGGGAGGTCCCGGGTTCAAATCCCGGACGAGCCCAATTTTTTTTTAGGTAAAAAATATTCTCCTATTTAATTTCAACTGATAAAAAATAAAATGTCGTATAGAACTGAGTTTTTATGTTTTATCAGTATTTTTTTATGACAAGCCAGAAAATACCCAGAAAAATAATAACCGGCTAAAATCCGGTTAGTCGGTAAGTAACTCATTCCGCGATTAGAATTTCATTTCGGTTTCACAATTCGAAATATAATTGATTTATACTCTTTATTTCGCTTTTTTTGTTTAATAAAATAATTACCGTTTTACCAATCGTCATTTTCGCTCACAATTTAAAACGGTTGCATGTCATAATCAAACAACACAAATGTTTTACTTTATTATTTAAAAATTACAGTTGAACAATTTATTATATTTTCAAAAACAAATGAACTGCTAAGAGTTAACAGAAAATGTTGATAACTCCTTACTTATTTGAAAAAGCGTGCTATAATTCCCGTTCCAAGTAGAAAAAACTTGAAATATTTAACTTAAGTCAAATAAAATTTTTCAGACAGTAACAAGTTCAGAACTTATGTATTTTATTTTATCTTTTCCTTGCTTAGGGTTTTTAATCCAGTAAAGATCTTTTCCCTAAGAAAACACTAATGTAAAAATAAACTCAGTCAAGTAAATAAAACCATCAGATGGTGATAGTAATAAGGCCTAATGAGCCGCAGTACTAGTTAGATATACATTATGAGGGGTATTTGTATAAGCCCCAGCTAGTTAGTAGAGGATTACGAAAGAATCCATAAAATCAAATAAAAAATCCGTTGAAAGGGAATATTAGGCATTCTCAAGGTTTCTATTGTCGGTATATTATGATACAACCATTTCATTAAAATATCCACGGATAGAGAAAAACTTCCCAAACATGGAAACCATTCATGTTACCTATTCAAAAGATTTCAAAAACAAAAATATGTGCCGAATTTCGAGTCGTAAGCAAGTATTGTCAACAAGGAATGAATATATTTTAAAATCTGAAAAGCAATAATCAAACATGAAATAGTTATTTGAATACTGTAATTGTTCACTGCGTACTATATGCAATATGCTGTGTACTGTGTGTTACTTAAATTAAACAAATGAAACCTGCATGTCAGTAAAAACAACTCGCCAAACAAATATTTTGGTTTATTTTAATGTCTGTGAAGGAATTATTAATAATATTTGTGGATAGAATGATATTTAGTTAATACATTAGACTCAACATCAATATTCAACAAAAAACTTCAGACTATTTTATGTGAGTTAAATATTATAATACATGAACGTAGGTAATTTAATAGTCGATAAAAAATAAATAAAACAAATTACCAAGAGGGGGGTTAGCATTTTTAATACCACTTTTGTTTTTAACTTACACATTTTTATATCGCTTCGCAAGATGTCCCCTGGTACCGATTTATTATTTTATTAAAATGGTGTATTTGTTCACCTCTTGCTTTTGTGTGCACCTATGCAGATGTAATATGTGTATACGTACATCCATTCAAGGTAACCATTTCGGACTCGTATAAATTTACTTTTACAATTGATACACATTTGCTTTATAAAATTTGAACACGTTTATTTACATTGTCGGTCTTGGTATCTGGCTCGTTGGTCTAGGGGTATGATTTCCGCTTAGGGTGCGGGAGGTCCCGGGTTCAAATCCCGGACGAGCCCAATTTTTTTAAACTTTGTACTCACAACGGCATTTGAATTATCGTGTAGCAAACATCGATACGAGCTATTGCGTCGAGTACATAATGAAATAAAACTATTACGCATTACAATTTGTTTCACACGTCGTACCTACCGAACATAATAAATTTCATAATAGCTGCAGGAATACCCCATAAGATCAAATGTCACACATGAAAATGATGATAACTTTTTAATATTCTTTAATATTTAAATAAAAAAAATGTTCGAGTATACACACAGCTGTACAAAAAATGTTGTAATTAATTGCTGAAGTGTTGCCCTGACCAGTGAAGTTTCCACTGTAACCGCTTTCTAGTGTTTCACTTTTTTGTAAATACTGTAGTATATATTTACCAACAAAAGGTGTTATTACAGGTATTTCTTAATGCGAAGAAATAAAGGTTCCACTAAAATATACATTTCATATTAGTTTTCTTAAGAAGTTTGTTTTATAATCCAACTATTTATGTTTTTAACAAACATTAAATTAAGTAAGCCAACACATTTACCAGTAGAAGAAGTGGAATTCTAATGATTTTCTAAGCTCTTACACTATTTATCTTCAAAACATTATTGGTACAGAAAATTAGTATTTTTTTTAAGAGATATATTAGTGATATTAGAATTTTCACTATTCTCAAAAAAATATGACGATGAGTGCTCGAGTCTTATCAATAATAATAGCGTGGTTTGTTTAAGCTTATCATTAAAAAAATATTTACCGTACATTATTATCATGGCACGTGTTTAGTTACACAATATCATCTTTTATTTTATTACCACTTCCAAATTGTAATGAATATAGATAAAACCTTGTAAATAACCCTGATATATTATTTGAAATAATAAAAAAAACTATCCCTAGTTTGTATTTTAAAAAGTTTTTCATTATCAGTCTATTAAATTATACGCATTTATGTAATTTATATTTTATATCATCTATCTAATTATACGAATTCGTTTTCTGTAATGAACCCAGTTTCTTTTAAAGTTTTGTATGAGAATTTCTGTAAATAGTTGTCACTGTCAACCAATGCTTACTGAAAGATGTTTGGCTAAACGTTTAGGCTGAGTCATATGTATTTATTTTTCACCAAGTTAAAATAAAGAACCCTCTTGGTTGGATAACACTTAAGGCTTCGTTATAGAGTGACACCAGCATCAATGTTAAAGAAACAAAACAAAAAATAATATTTTAAAACTTAAGCAGATAGTCGAGAGAATTTTTTTCAAAGAATTTTTTTAGGAGCAGATCTAACACTTCTTTACAACCATACGTTTTTTTCGCTAAACCACGTGAACATAAAACAACAATCTTATTAGAATCTATCAAGAATCTAAGACAAAAAATAATATTATATAAATATTTTTTTATTAAAAGATAATAAAGAAAAAAAAACTTTTGGAGTTTTTTTTTTCAATCCTCGAAGGAGTTTTGGGAAGGCCAAAATTATGAAACAAAAAGTTTTTTTTTTTTATCAAAGGCATACTAATTTTTAAAGGGAGTACAAAAGAAAAGTACACAAATGAGTAAATAAATTACAAACAAGCTCATAAGAGTAGAGATTATTGTACTTTATATTAGGTGATAAAACTCCCAATATCTCTTAAATGTTGGTGTTTATATTTATGTTTGACAAGGGGCGACAACAATTTAGCTGCACCAGGCGCCGTTTGGATCAGGGCTGGGCCTGCTTCTATGGAAACGGTTATTATTTGTCACGCAGTATTTTTGACGTCTCTACAGTAAACTGTACCGTTTTTCAATCATAACATCACAAAGAAGTAAAAATTGAGATATTGCGGGTAAATTGTTGGAGGGGCGGAGTTCAAAATCAATATGACACGTTGGTGGTCAGACAGAAACGAAGTTGTCTGTACATTGATAGTAGGTACTCGTTTAGATTTTAGATGGAACGACCGAGGAGTGTTGTTTGGACAACAAAAAGAAGAAGAAACAAGAAGTAGAAGATAGGGGAAACAATAAAGGAGAAGAAAGTGCGAAGAAGGTCAAACGGTTTACACTTAACGCGAGAGGTATTGGGTTTTCTAACAGTTTTTGTAACTCTATCACGCATTGGCTAGCTTTTCAATTCAAGTTTACACTATTGAAATTTATAATAAATAATAATCATTCACATTATTTTTCGAAACCACTGAAGAGATAAACCGATAGAAGTGTGCCGTGGGCGTGTCCATGTGCCCAAAGTAATCTAATTTTTACCCACTTCTGGTAAAATTGATCAACATTTTTAAATACTGAAATTTATTCTTGAGCAGATAAATAATTTCGATTACCTGTCTGGAGCATAAGAGTTGGAAGGTCGTATTTAAATTAGCGACACCAGTTTCTTTCAAATTGGTATAGATCACAGTTCTAAGATTTTTTTTCAGTGATCGAAACGATATCAAATGTGTTCAAATAGTATTAACGACCGGTCGGTAGCTGAGTGGACAAACGCGTCGGATTCCCCACCCGGGCGTCATGCGTTCAATTCCTCTGCTGGCCAAGTCCTCCATCATTGCACAAGCAACATCTTCCGCTCCTTATGATGGCAGTTGAAGTTTTCAAGTATTGTTAGGTTATTCGTAACCCGGGAATGTTATCTTTCTTTATAAAAAAAGTGTGCATTTGGCTAACACACAGACAAATAACATATTAGGGAGTGTCGGACACCACCGTAGTTATTTTAGTAAAGGTTCACGGCAGTACTGCGCGTTGGTTTTGGTTTCATTCTCTTTGAAATTGTGTTCTCTACGCATTCGTAGCCGATTTTTGTAATTCTTTTTGTACTTTGCTCTCATATATCGCGACATTTCAAGAAAATCGAGAAATTTTCAAACTTTTAAAAATTCACAGTCTTGTATCTTTTTTTAAATTTTTTTAAGATGCACCCTTGAAACCGATAAATATTTGTAACATTTATACTTATCTTTAAAAGCTTTTTATTCAACACTTATTGAAGTTTTAAATTAGTTTCACAGAAACTGCCGCTCATTTGGATGCGATTGGCTCCCCAGACCCGGTATTGATATTAAAGACGTTCCACGTCAAAAGGGTTACATGCTTAAATTATGTAACGTTAGTCTGGCAAATGAAAAATCCAAACCCAGTGCCATACAACATACTTTAATTTTTTATTTTATTTATTTTAGGGAAAATTAACGGAAGATCAGTAATTGATATGTACATAATAATAAAAATAATAAATTATGCCAATTATAAATTTTCCACTGATGACGATAAAATGATATAAGTAAAGTGTAACAATATACAGTTTTTTTTTAGTTATCTTAACTATTTGGGTGGGGGAAAGGACAATATAAGATTACGATAAAGGTACAAAGGACGGCAGTAGATTGAAAGGTAGTTATTTAGTTTGGGAACAGTCGTATAATGAATTTAAAGTATGGAATTTTTCCTTTTCTGTGTGATTTTCAAATAGTCGCACATAATGTATGAATATATTTGTTTTTTTTTTGTTGTTATCTTTTTAAAATGCAAATCAAACTATGTAAAGATCTACGTAAATGCACAAGTCAAAAAAGGGATTCTTTTGAAAAATGTAAAGGCTTGTATGTAAACGATAATTATGCATCCACGGCTGCAAATAATTCCGTTATACTGACGATATTTTAACAAGAAAACCTATTTACAAGCTGTTAGTTTTATTAAATGCCTTGTTTGGAAATATTTCGTTTGAGGTTTCGAATGAATAACTTACTACCTAATTACCAACGCAAAAATAATAAAAACTAAATAATAAATAAAGTTTTATTCCAGAAGTTATGCAGGAGTAGTGCAATGCAATACCTTCCATAATTGATATTAATACATAGTAATAATAATATTAACAAATACAAATGATCAGAAATTCATAAGAAAAAAAAAATATATACATGTATTTTTTTTTTGAAATAATACAAGTTAAAATTATTAATGGAGGATATTAGGCCTCATTTCTGCAAAACGCCATCTCTTGGTGGAGGGGAGTTATAATAGGGGGATTTTACTTGGGAAGAGTCCACAATTTTTATGTTTAACTCTACCTCTACACTGTTGGATGTATGTCTCTACCAATCACCGACTGGTGTCATGTCCATATTTTTCTTCACAGGCTTAGTGCAAAAGTTCCAAAAGGGACCGGTTTCTCAGAAAAAATAATATCGGGACTTCCAGTGACAGCATAGCCACGGGACAAAGTAACTCGGATAGGACTTTCGACCATCTCTACTTAAGGTACAGTGTTGTTTTTTTTGGGAATATCCTTTATACTATGGACAATGAGATCTATACAAATATCGAATAAAAATGTATGTAGAAAAAAGGTCTTTGAAAAACGAGCCCATTGTGAAGTCTCATAATCTCGTTTGACATAAAAAGTAAATGGTTTTTGAAGGCCCCTGGAAGCACATCGACGCCCACTTCAACCTTCAACTTCCTTCAACATATACATCCATCTTCTAGATTTGAGGTCACATCGATACATTTTGACTGAAGGCAAATACGAATAAATGCTGCTTGTAAATATGATACTACCCTACAAAAATACGTATTTAGATTTTTACGGTAGCGCAAACATTGAACAGTGGAATAAAAATTTGTCGACAGTTACACAAAGTGCAGAAGCACGTTAATACTACAAATACAGAGTAATGTGTGAAACATCGAAAAACGTCTTTCAATTTATCCAATTCCGACTGTTGATCGATACATTTTCTAACGGGGAGTCATTCCTAGAATAGATACATTTGTCTCATCCATCTTTATTCCTCGATTAAAAAAAAATGTTTACGTATATTTTACGAAAATAATTTTTAGATTTTTTACCACTTTACGATGACAAAATAGAAAAAAAATTAAATATATTTTATTTTTATTTCACAAGAAACTAAATATTTTTAATACAATTGAATAATTTTATTTCCCCTAGGTGTAAAATATTTTTTAGAATTCAATTTCTTTGTGTAAGTTGAAAGTCTAAATAGCTAAAAAGGGTTTTTTAATTTTTTTATTGTTAACACGCGTTACTAGAAATTTATTTAATGGCAATCAGACCATTTTATCCCCATTCTTAATGGACGGATTTCAATCGTTGAAACACAGACGACACGTGGGAATAACGTTATTATTTTAGCGCCATTTTTGTAAAAAGGTGCACGAAAAACTAGCATAGTCAATTTTCCGCTTACTCTCCATCAAAAACTGATTATGGCACAGGTTCACTCCTTCCTTTCTTAAGAACCACACCCAGGAAACCCCTTTGGACTAAAGACGACAGTCTGCTCCAGCCCGACGCTCTCCCGAAGAGTGGTGGTGGACTCGGATCCAAAAACAAGGACCAGCTGCCATGGTGCTTTCCCTTGGAAGACGCGGACCTATACAAACTTACGATAAATCACTTTCTTCGGGTTTTCACGTCGTAAACCGTGAGAGAGAAGGAAACCAGACAAGTTGTCACATAATATTGCACCACTTTTAGGTATGAAAGCATATTTTCCGTCTCCCGCGTCTCCGACGACTCCGCTCATTATGTCTGATATGCGGCTTAACTCAACGGTTGTAAGGTTTATATCCTATGGTTTTGTTGATAGCAATACTATGAAAAAGGGGTTATACAAATAATCAAAACATTATGTCGACATGTGCTATGAATGGATGTAAAAAGGTGTGTCCTTGAAAACCCCAACCACGCCTGAGTCAGGAAAAAAATCAACAATCCTGACTTCACTATTTTCGCAAAGCTATCCCTTTTGGTATATTATTGCTCTGAGACGCGGACCTTTTTGAGATATCAGCCACGGGCTGGGTGACGCGTCAGAGTGACAACTTTATGAAACTAAACCCAGAGGACATCTAGTAATACCAACTGAAAGCCAAATATAACGCACACACTCCGAACGTAGCCAGAGGCCCTCCCTGAAGTTTTTCAGAGTTAATAAAACATAAATTTTAATTCCCTCGTTAATTAAATACATTGAGCACACTGCAAATAAATTACCGCTATTAACGTTTTTTTATTAAAGGTGAAAACTTGAATAACAATTAATTACAGTCTTGGAAAACCTGTTTTAAAAATTCCCCAAATGTGTATTTTCTTACTATCTAATAAACTTATTTAATTATCAAGTGCCTGACCTCCTGGAACTATTTAAAATGATGTCATTCAACGTATGTTTGTCTTTATCGCGTGCTGTTAATGTTCGACACAGCATAATGATGATGTAACTATTGATGTATGTGTATCATATTTACCTATATCAGTACCACGTTATGGATAAAAAATGTTTTTTTTTCGACTAACGTAACTTTTTATTTTCAAAATTAGATGATTCAATGTGATTTTCTTTTGGTAGACAGATTGTTTTTTAAATATTTAAATAACATCAATAATCAACAACACAAATATGAAATAGAAAAAGCCATAAAATAAAAAGACAACAGTTGCAACCGAAACTCGAACTCGGATCCTCTACTCTATCTGGGAGTAATGCTTCAAACAATTCAGACCTTATTAGAAATCGACATTTTTAATCAATCTCATACTTTTCATTGAAGATTATTGATATTATTAAAAAAAAACCTCCAATATACTATTTTTCAAGGCTTAGTAAGCGAGAAAATTGCACAGAAAATGGTTTTATGTTTTCTTTAGCTTCCTCGTATTTTTATTATTACTAACTCGTTACTTATCTAATAAGCCATTTATTAGATGTTTTAATAATGTGGAAGAAACGCCCACAGCATAATTAAAATAAACTTTTGAAATAACTGTCAAATTCGAGAGTCAAGCACAACTTTCATTTCAATGCACCATATTTTTTCAAAAATCAACTCTATCGGGTTGCCATATGGATTTTTTAATTTTTATTACATTGCTGCGTTTTATTGTCAAAATGTACCATTTTTATAAGAGTACCATAAGATTTTCAGATAAACGGCGGGCAGAAATAGATAAATACATATATTTGGCTGCTAATCAAATAATTAAAATAATAACAATGAATTTATATAGCGCAGTTTTGTGATAGTCACCAGTACGGTTGATTTAGCCAAACTTTTTTTTATTTATTAAAATAATAATAAAGGTAGTACAAAATACATTCTTTTTTGATATATTATTCCCAAGGAAATTTTAAAAAACTTATTTCGGGAAGGTTAAAATTATAAAACAAAACGAAAGATTAATTTTGCAAAAGCATACACATTTTGAAAGGGGCTTCATTAAAACGAGTAGAGATTAATTAAACATCATAAATTAATAATATAAATTAATTATGTATTCGGTTATTTTACTGTTCCTTTTCATGTGGTATATTTTGTATAACTCCTACACAGATTTCATACAGTTAAAGGTCTAAAAATGGTTGCTAATGCCTGATTTATAATGAGGGCTAGTAGCTCGGGGGAATAATTTACTTTAAGGTTAGTAGACCAGCGTAGTCTTGTAGCATAGTTACTAGTTACTACATGCTTATGGAAACATCAAAGCTAAATATGTAAACTAATCCTAGCTTTGTGAATATGAGACCAATATTGTAATTTCTCCTTTTAAACGTTATAACGTTGGTGCTACTATTGATAAAACAAAATAAAGCAATAATTCCATTTTCAAATAAAATAATCGCCCAGAAGAAAACATATTCGTTTTTTTTTTGCATTAAGTCTCGTTCACACGGGATATATCAAATAAAAAACGGGTTTTGGGGCTATATGTTTTGGTTGTGATTTATCAGTTATTAAAAGAGGTTGAAAGTATCATCTGTGGTTAGGAGTATGAACATAACTTAGGAATATCGGTTAGATATATTTCAAAAACTTTTTTAAGCCTTCGGAATGTTTTTACTTTGCTATTGTAACCATTGGTATGTTAATAGGGAATATTGCGAGGCCGAGGGAAAAGGTAAGGAAAATGACATAGGGAAGAGGAAGGTGGGGAAGAATGAGTTCAGATCTGGTAACTAATCATAGCTATAACCATTTCAAGTGAAGTTTCCATTCTAAATAGAGGTCTTTCTTCACGGTGATTTCGAGAATGTCTACCATTTAAGATCGAGTTTTAATAAGTACAATTTGATTTTTATATTATTGATTGAAATAATATCAATAATCTTCAACTTGAATCTGAAAAAACATAACGGTCGCGACCGAGACCCGAACTCGGAACCTCTACTCTATGCGGGAATAACGCGAGTTCGAGTCTCGGTCGCGACCGTTATATTTTTTCAGATTCAAGTTGAAGATTATTGATATTATTTCAATTACTAATATAAAAATAATAAGCATTACAGCTTAAAAGTTATTTCTCATTTAAAATATAATTTATTTAATTTATATGTGTAAGAGACTTACAATATTAAAAAAATTCTCGTTCTACCCGGAAATCGAGCCAGATACCTTTATAATAATAAAAACTAACATTACTTTATAAAAAAAAAATTTAAGCGATTTAGGATTGTTCGTAATAAGCATAATGTATGATTTATTTCCTGTACAAAAATAAAAATGAAAATATAAAAAGAAACAAACATTTTATTTATAATTAGACCGGTCGGTAGCTGAGTGGAGAACGCGTCGGATTCCCACTCGGGCGTCGTGCGTTCAATTCCTCTGCTGGCTAAGTCCTCCATCATTGCACAAGCAACATCTTCCGCTTTTTATGATGGCAGTAGGAGTTTTTCAAATATTGTCTGGTTATTCGTAACCCGGGAATGTTTGTCTTACTTAAAAAAAAAAAAAATCATTATTTTCTTCATTATAATATAAGGGTGATAGTGCTGTGCCTTGTCTCGCTAGGAAATTCTGTGTTGAGAGCAAGCATATAAAAGTACCAGCTTAGATAAAAAATATTGTAAAAGTGTATTTGAAAAAAGTTACGGAAACTGCTGATTCTCGAGAATATTGATATTGTCAGAAACCTTCCGAAACATCTGTTGTTATTTATCCGTCAGTAAGCTTTTTTCAGACAAAAAGAAGCTCACAATTCCACCTAACACGCTTTGTCCAAAAATGTCGTTTCAAAACTTATCTCTGCCTACTCTGATCGATAGAAAGTGCGATGATTCGACATCAGAAAACAAACAAAGCTCCCTCGTACGTATTTACATAATATAAAAATTCTTGGCTAGGTTTACGTTTGAGAGAAGAAAATTGACTTAACCTTATTCAGTAGGACTCTCACGTATGTAGGTTGTAAAAACGAAAAAAAAAATACTTCTGGTTTTTGGAGGAGAAGCAGGATGCTGGATGGAAAATACGTGAATCCATTTCATCTTCACAGCCTTATCGTAAATCTTAGAATCAGATCTGTTACACAAAATACGCAGACTTTTGATTTTTTGTTTCATTTTATGAGCTTTCGGTTAGTAAACTGCTT
Source organism: Drusus annulatus (assembly GCA_022651775.1). Taxonomy (NCBI): domain Eukaryota; kingdom Metazoa; phylum Arthropoda; class Insecta; order Trichoptera; family Limnephilidae; genus Drusus; species Drusus annulatus. The sequence goes on along the minus strand of JAGWCC010000356.1, from coordinate 281,669 downwards.
TCACTAGTAAGTGATTTGGTATTGTGGTTAGTTTGTAACACGTTTTGTCTGTGCAGACGGATATAATACGAGCTTAAGAATGAACGCTATTTTTGCACTATATCCACAATAAATCTATCATATCTGAAGAAGTACAATCTTATCTGTACAGTCGGGGCGTCGCTACTATAGATATTGCGGTTACCAGTGCAAAATAAAAGATTGTTTTTTCCTTAGTTCCTCTATTGTCCGCCTGCATATATAAGTATGTTAATCCATGTGTTGGTGAAGCCCCCGACTGAAAATGCGTTCTTGCATTATTTTGCTTGGTAGGTTTCCGAAAATTCTTTTATGGTACTTGTAGATGTAAAATAGATTTCAATTTAGCTAAAATGAATCACTGAAGTCAATATCTGTTTTTAAAGTAGAAATAAATGGTTTTAACACTGAAGGGTCAGCACTCAAGAATGACGCTAAACGTCACTTTGTAGCATTCTAATACGAGCAATACTACAAATGATTTATCTGAAAATTTTACATGGGTAGTTAGAAAAATATCTGAAGTTTTCAGTGAATATAATTTATTAATTGTAATCCTTTAAATTCTATAAAAAAATTTCACCAAAAGGTACAGTTTGAAAACCAACAAAGGCATTTTTGAACGCTATCGCCCTGGTAAATTACCTTTATTCACAATCGAAACATTGCTTGAAATGGCTTAAGCCGTATTTGGTGAACATATCTAAATAGCCAGATACTTCTCGTTCTTCTTCTTCGCCATCTTCTTCTTCTCCCCATTATACCTTCAGTAGTAACATACCCCAATTAGGGACGCCATAGTTTCACTGTTTCAAGACGGTTGAGAGTAATTGAGACTTGTGCGGTATTCACCATATATTAAAATAAAAAAAATCTTGTACACACATATAAATGGCATGTGTTCATTAGGTAATTGATTAGTCACAAAAAAACAAATATGACTGTAGGTAACTTTTATGGAAATTCAGAACGTTTTTGATGATTGAATTTTGTACTAAGCTTTTAATTCAATAAATGCGATGCTCGTTTTAAATCCTATGAAAAATAACCCAAATAGTGATATTGGTATTTATTTTGTTTTGGTTTGATTGAAAATCAAGAGAATCAAACAATGATTGGTGAAAAAGTCAACAACATGTCTCCAATACCTAGAATAGTCAATCGAATTTTATGAATAATTGATTTCGATTAACCTTCATCGTCTGTAACCTTTTCATCGTTTATTTTCGGGCTTAATCAAAAAGTGAGTGAAGTGAAATTCTAAACAGCTTAATAAATAATCAATACAATTAGTCATTTCAAATAAGTAAACTTTTAAATTTATTTATTTATTTTTATATTTTTTTTACAGTAAATACCGCACAAGAGTCTCAGCTGCTGTCTAGCCGTCTAGAGCCAGTAAGACTATGGCATCCCCGATTCGGGTATGTTGTGAGGCTAAAGGTGGTGGGGAGGGGAAAGAGATAGGGAAGAGGAAGGTTGGGAAGTAACTGGCTATTTAGATCTTGTCACCTAAAGCCATTTCAAGCAACGCTTTGATTCTGAATGGCGGTCTTTCACCAGGGCGATGCTAAGACCATATATCACTCTGGAACGTGCCGCAAGTATACTATTTCATATTAATTACATGTGTCATGACACATATTAATAAAATAAAAGGTATTAGCGCACGCCGGGTTTGAACCCGCGACTTCTGGATTCGCAGTTGAGCGTCTTACCACTCGACCACGGAGGCCGTCAAATAGATTAAAAAAAAATTGAATCTCGATAAAAAAATGTGTGCTGAATCCATTTGGAAAAAAGCACACGTTTATAAACAATTCTTTAGATATGTAATTTGAGGATTAATTTAATACGAGAAGTGATCAAGTTAAAATTAAATTAAAATTTTTAAGTGAATACCACGCAAGAGTCCCAACTGTCCGGAGCCGGTGAGACCACGGAATCCCATATAAGGGTATTCTGTGAGGCTGAAGGGAATGGAGAAGGAAATAAGACGGAGGAATGAAGAGGAAGGTGTGAGAGTTTAATGTTCGGATAGGATTGATCGGACAAAACGCCTTGTTAGCCTTATACCGTGGATAAATTTGCTACCGGGCCATACACCCAGCGCTCTGACATGATTAATCAACTGTCTTGTAGACTAGCAACTACTCACTACTCACTGCTCACCTTGCATCCTCTACCCACTCCTTCACTCCTGTGTCCTGTGGGTATGGGCGTCTGTTTTCAGGCTTTTATTATTTTGTTCTGGTTGTATTTTTTAGTACTTTTACACAAAACAAACATTTTTGAATTGAAATTTAATAAGCGGAGGAATTGAACTCACGACTTCTGGGTGGGAATCCGACGCGTTTGTTCACTCAACTATTAATTGGTCTTCATTTATTTTAAAAAAATCTCGGAAGCTTACTTAGATTTAGCTTTCACTAAGAAAAAAAAGAAAAGTCTTGCTTGCTGTAATAAATCCTAGAACCTTCCAGAACTCTCAGAATATCTATTCAATATAAAGTTGGAGTCAAGAGGCAGAGAATGTTCTAAAAACATATTGGGAAAGTTGTAGCAGGATAGTAGGGTAGTAGGCAATAGGGTTGGAACACATTTCGCGTGATTGGTCCGTTTGTCTGTAGTGTTTCCGGCGTCGTAATAGGGGCGCCACACCGTAGTGACACCACCTGGCGGCGGTTCGTCAAACTACCCCGGAAAATCAACATCCCCCTGGGGCGTGAGGGATGATCAGTGATGGAAAGATCGTATCGTAGGTAATGGTTATCTATTTTAAAGTACAATTATTTGATTGTAGCTTGGTAGATACATGATTGAAGATGATTTTTTAAATTTACGTTAAGTCTAAAGATATATAATATATTTTTTAATTATTTTTATAAATGCATTTTACAATTGTCTATCAACCTAAAAGTTGGCGTAGCACTCTTGTTTATTTTATTGAATTATAATATTTATAATACTCTTATACAAGCATTATTTTAACGGATTTTTGTTGTTTTATTATGTTCTTAATAAGTCGAGCTTCAGTAGCTCGTGGTTATAGGAAGAACATTAACATGATCATAACTAGTAGCTTATAATATTCCATTATCGAAGGAAGCAAACACTTTGTAGCTTGACATTATAATTTAATAAAAAATAATTTTGTTTTAAGCCACTTTATTTATACACATTTAACAATTCGACCGGTTTCGGTTAAACTTAACCTTCATCAGGAACGTATAAGTATAAACTAAGATTAAATATAGAGTAATACAGTAGACAAAGAAATTAGTGAAAGAGACAAAACATTAATATAAACAGGACAAAGCATCAGAGAGGGGGTGGTAATGGAGTAGGTAGAGAGGTAGGGGGATGGGAAGAGGAGACGGGGAACATTCTTAAAATCGGACTTTTAGTTAATTCTAATTGTTTGTTTAAAATTTGGCAATTATTGTTATTATTTGATTTTGAAATTTCTAATGCTTCTAGATTGTTAAGGCGCAAACCTATTCCATTTTTATGAATTATTTGTACACCTGTATTTTTATTAAAAGTATATGTTTACATATCATTTTTTGTTTGATGTTTTTATTGTGTAAGTAAGTTATTGTTTTGGTAAACAAAAATGCCTCCTTTCCGTTTGTTAGGTTATTGTCACTGAATCAGTAAAAATTTCTTTCATCATTCCCACTACAACCTATGCAGGATTCTGGTTGCATCTAGAAAATTTCGCTACTCCTGCTGTCTTCCTCCAGTAACTTGTGCTCAAGAATACAGCGTTGTAAGGTAATAAATAATAATACAAATAACGACATAATGAGTCACAGTTCAGTATTTTCCTGGTACAATATATTTAGAATACTATACTGTATTTTTTTAAAAGAAAAACAAACATTCCTGGCTTGTGAATAATCTGACTGAATATTTAAAAAGCTCTTACTACCATCACAATTAGCGGAAGAAGTTGTTTGTGCAATGATGGAGGGCTTATCCAACAGAGGAATTGAACTCATGAATCCCGGATGGGAATCCGACGTGTTTGTCCACTCAGGTACTAACCGGTCAAAATAAAAAAAAAATGATACTTTTCTATTTTAAAATCTTGAATTATTTATTCAGTTTCACGCTTGATCCTATAACGTACAGCCTTCGGGTGGCGGAAGGGATGTCCCAATATATTCTCGTCCGATCCCGGAATTACTGGACCCCAATTTGGTATATCCTCCCCTACACTCTAAGCTTGGTTGTCCTCCCCTACACTCTAAGCTGACTGAGAAGTTGTCACCTTCACGATTCTGTCAATAAACAAGACGGCTTCTTTGATTCATAGATCGACAACCTTTTGCTGATGAGCATCATCCAAAACGTCTTATTTATTATTTTAAACGAAATATAATACTCGCCTTTGTTTGTTTAAAAAAAATCAATTGCAGCGATATTTTTTTGGTACTTATTTAATGGAAATCATATTAAAGACAGGTTTGGTAAGAAGAAAAAATTTTCACGCGAAGTTATAAAAAAAACCTTTTAAGGTATCTTGACTAAATTATAAAGATTAGTTAGTCTGTTGGGTATATCTATATATACTCAGCTACCAACCAGTCGATAGCTGAGTAGACAAACGCGTCGGATTCCCACCCGGGCGTCGTGCGTTCAGTTCCTCTGCTGGCTAAGTCCTCCATCATTGCACAAGCAACATCTTCCGCTTCTTATGATGGCAGTAGTAGTTTTTCAAATATTGTCAGGTTATTCGTAACCCGGAAATGTTTTACTTTCTTTGAAAAAATAAAATAATTTAAATATATATATATATATATTTGATTGTTTAAATTACGGTGTGTAATGAAAGAGACGTGTTCTCAGTTGAACGATGTTTTATTTTTTAAAAAGCTAAACACAGTCAATTTACTCGTATACATAATATATTATAGTTGTCATCGATTCACAATGTCAGTTGATAAACGAAAAAATGTCTAGGGCCCCTTTGTCCTTGGGTAGGAAACCAAAACGATCTGGTGTTACATTCAGTGCGAGCTATTTCAGCAGGAAGGCGGAAAGGCGAGTAGGAAGCGAGGAAGGAAGGAAGGAAGGAAGGAAGAGAGAATGATTGGATAAGGTTCGGCGACTCTCAATAAGATGAAAAAAAGATTATAGAGTAGCTACTTGGAGGTTGAAGAAGGGTTTGATTATGCTATTGTTTTTACAGAGCAGAATCCAACAAATATGAGAAAACGGGAAAGGTAACTGAAGCCCTTCAAAGGTCTCAGTCGGAATGTCAATATAAACATTGAATATTGGTGCTTTTTGGGCAAATTAAATAAGATTTTGATTTGGATCTCTTGAATTGTACCTTTAAGTGAAGTGCCGTGACATTTCTCCTGATTCTTTATTCCAAAGGAAAAAAGGCGTAGAAAATCTTTTTAATCGTATTCCGTTTTTTGACCGCGAAAAGCGACAGTTTTATTTTCTGCTAAATATGATAAGAACTTAAAATATAATTCCACAAAAACTTCATCCAAAAGCTTGCCATCTGAATATCTCTTGAAAATTGATAAAAAATGTTTCAAGCCACGCTTTGATACCTGCAACCTCCGTTATTACGCAAGTGTTATTAATCCATCGATTGCTTCACTTTTAGAAGGGTTACACAATCAAAGCTCATGAAATCAAAAGTAAGTGAGACTATCGTTACATGTGTGTATAATTTTACAACACATTTTTTCGAAATGAAATTTACTACAGTTAATTTCACAAAATGTTTCATCCTCATGTCCAGTCCAGCCACGCTTAATAGTGTCCGTATTGCCTTACGTAGCCCGTAGCTTCAAAGCTCTCCTGGGGAACTACTTGCCGGCGTTTATGTTTCCTCCCTCCTATATCATGCATTTCTTCAAAATCCCGTTTCACTCCTTCCCCACTTTAGCTTGAATGACCCTCCACATAGCGCACGAAAATTGGTCGTTTCTACAATGTTCGCTATTGTACTCAAGAGCTTGGCTTCATAATGACTTTTCGACTTTGTGTTTTATCCCTCCTATAGTATGAGACCCTGAGTTAACTCTGATATTTTCCGCATGAAAACGGGTCGTTTCAACTACCCCTTATAATGCACACACGTACTCTAAACAGCATCCCCAAAAGAGAATTGGAAAATATTTTATAATGCATCATTAAATATACATTTTTGGTGTGTCTCGACACAGGTATTTGACAAGATAAACAATACAAATAAAAAATAAATAAATACGAATTATTTATTTTAGTTTGATTTTGCTGTATGTTTTTTGAGGAATATGTATTACATTGGTTAGGATTTATGAGATACAGTTACAAGTATGTATTCTTTTTCAATGTGTATTGTTTTGAAGTTATGTCGGTTGTTTTATTTTATTAGTCTACGGTCGATTGTAATATTTTATCAACTTCTTAACTCCCTGTGTTCCAGATCTATTATTATGGATCATTTGAATGTAATGATGTCTGTAGGGTTTTAATAGAAGAGCGGTAACCCATTGCAAAGTTTTATGGCGTAGTAAAAGAAACTAAACGGTCCAAATGTAGTGTTCGCTTTGCTTGGTGAATGTGGATCACGGAAACATAAAATTGCAAACCTCTGACCCAATATCAGTATGAAAAACTACTCTTTCGCTCACAAGATTCAGAGTAGTGTTAACATATTCAGATAATAATATGTCAAACTATTTGAGCTTTAATTTCGCACTGACCTATTTCTGATATGGAAGATGTTGCGCCGGCCTCGATACTGTGTGTTGGGAGAGACCGGAACCGGAACAGGAACCCAACACTAAACTACCCCCGCGACACATTATATAACCGGAAGTGATGTGCTGGGAAGCTCCGGAACGGAAATTGCATTAGAATACTGTAGGTATGAACAAACTATAACCGTTCCTGCTGTACTTTGATAAGTCCGCTTGATTTATAGCTCGGCGTTATAACACCTGCACCTGGTAAAAGTGATATATTATTCTTTATTCTTGTTACTCGTACTTTCAACATTATTATTTAAACATATTTCATACGTGAAAATAGTTTAGTATCGTTTTGGAAAAAAAAACTAATTGAGTAATAATCTGTATTCTGGCCATCGGTATATCAAGAATTATTACTCAATCGTCATCCGGAGTGGAAATTTTTCTAGAATGATCCAGATGAAAAACTGAAATTAATTGAAATTTACTAAATCTGAATTTAGATTTTGTAACCTGACATAACCTAACCGTACCCCTGTTAAATTCACCTCACCTGATCTTACCTGAGCTATTCTTAACCAATCTTACCTAAGCTAATACTATTCATTTCCTTCCCTCATTATTAAAGCATATCATTTTTTTGTTTAATATCATACAAGAGTCCCGATTGCCTGGAGCCGGTGGGATCATGCCATTTCTATGTGGGGTATTTTGTGAGGCTAAAGGAAGTGGGAAAGGAAATGAGACGGAGAAAAGGAAGGCCGGGTAGAGAAAGATGGGGAAACACTTGCTATTGAGGTCTAATCACCAAACACGGCCAAGGCCATTTCAAGCAATATTTCAATTTCGAATGGTGGTCTGTCACCAAGGTAATACTGAGAGTATCTACCACTCTGGAACGTGCCGCAAATAAATTTTAAATGTGAAATAATAACTCGTATTAATATAATAATAAGTAGGTCTTGCTGGGATTTGACCCCGCGACGTCTGATTAATGGGTTCAATTCCTCTGCTAACTAAGTTCCCCATCATTGCACAAGCAATATCTTTCGCTTATAATGATGGTAGTAGGAGTTTCTCAAATATTGTCAGATTATTTGTAACCCGGGAATGTTTGTCTTTCTTAAAAAAAAAACTGAAAACGTTTTAAAAATATTCGCCAACTGGCAGCGATAAGCCTTAGTTGTTTCATTTTTGCGTTTGAAGATCTGGTCAAGTAAATAAACTTTGTTTACCTTACCCAAAAATCGAGGGGCAATATTTAAAATAAGCCCAAAATAAAGCGACACGATTTCGGCAAAGTTTAATTCAATTTCCGTCCCTAAGTAAAAACGAAACGCCTCGAATCTTATGAAAAGTAAACGTTTGTTAAATATTCTGGAAGCTTCCACGAAATAACGACACGGGATAAACTTGTAGCGGGGAAACTATAAGATGGAGGAAATGCTATTATGCCACTTCTCCGTTCTGTTCTGACTTTGTAACAAAAATAACTTTTATATTTAGGCAAGTCACATGTAGCAAACAACGCGACAACAGTATGGCTGTTTTGAAAGCTCCCTCGTGACATTGCGACAAGCTTACCGCGAGAAACATTCCTATCTCATGTCAATTCTTGTCACATTGAGCGAATCTCTTTGTGGCTTGTTACGTACATGTATATGTTTCCAAAATTGAATCTAGTTCTTGGCAAATAAACATCTTATAAATGCTCATCAGTCTCGAAGGTTAACTAAATAGGACATGTACTTAGAAGATATGAAAGATGTAGTAGATATGGAACGACAAATAAGAACTATTCATATGCGGGCCGGAATGCTCTCAAGGCGGTTCTAACACTGTAGTGGCGATGTTGGAAAATTGCTTTTTAAGACGTATTACACTGCCCTATATACATCTGTGCTGAGGATACAATACCCAACAGCACAATAGGACAAGTTGAGGGTTTGCTACAACAATGACTGTAGGCAACTTCTGCAACTTCCAAGATTCTACAGTGCCTCTACAATGCTCACCAAAGAGAAGGTGCACTCAATACCCGCCTTACTTCGTCACCGACTGACCAGCTTCTAGATTAGGACACGGAACTTAACCAACGATTAGACAAATTGAAACACTGACTAAATTTAAACATGAAATAAAACTTTGGATTCTTAAAATAGATCGTCCCACTATTGCTAACTACTGTAAAACAACTACCTGAACGTACATATTTAAAATTTAAATCTATCTCTATCTCTAGGCATGTACAATCTGGTTTTCTTTTTTTTATTTATTTACCATAACTAGATTAATAAATCATAAAACATTATATATGCAACCTAACCTCTAAGCACCCAAACAATATCTCAAAATTTTACCTCCAAGTGACAACTATGTTCTTATATTAATTTTGTTTTATATATATTTTTGTCCGTTTTTATTACTTTTTATTTTATTATTATGTAACTTGCTGTATTTCTTGTTTAGGTATTTTTAATTTTTAAAATATTTATCACTGTTAATGTTCCACCTTATTATATCATTTATGTACCCTGCTTCTGTCTCGACACAGGAGTTCCTAGTGAGATCATTGTAACGGCTGCATCTGAGTGGCTCAGCTCTCCTCTAAATGAGGGATGGATGCAGATGATTCGTAGACCACCCTGAAGTAAGCTCCATTTAAGTATTTTTTTTATTATTATGTATCGTGCTTTTTAACTTTATATAATTTTTATTTATATTTTATTGTTATTCATTATTATGTTTACTTTTTTAAACATTATTTAAGCTTATTGTATATGATAGATTGGTGTTGCACCAACCACCCAGTTATCCTGGTATAATAACTTAAAATAAGTAAATAAAAAGTTTTCTTTTTTTGGAAACCAAGTATTAGTTATTTCTGTAAGTATTCTTATAAAAATCAAATTTATGAAACGGTATGGTTCGTTAATATGTTTTAATTTTTTTTTTGGTATGTTAGAGAAACCTTAAAACTAAACCAAGCCAATGCTTCTGTCTGAATGAGACAGAAGTGACATTATTTTGAAATTTGAAAATATAGGTGCACTCATATGATGATTAGAGTACAGTTTGATAATGGCCTTAAACGCCAAAACAGCTGTCACTAAAAACAAAAAGCTTAAAATAACAGAACTCAATAATAATAATATTAAATTAAATTTAATTGAATTATATAAGAAAATAAAACGGAGTTCTACAAATTTAACACCAATCAAAGTAGAACTTATTTACGAGAAATTTGACGAAAGACGCGGTACAAGAAGACGCCGTACCTCATGGTTTCGAAACTCATTTGACTGATGCTTAGTTGTTGTTGTCAAGCAAATTTTAAAGAATCATGGCTTGAGGTTGAAACAAAATTATGAACTGTAAATAGTTGTATTGACATCATATTTCATGGCATAACACACGAGGGTTTTTAGTAAGACAAATGTGGAAAAAAAACAGAAGAACAAACCATGAGAATGGTTATTGTGAATTATTGAAAATTGTTGAACTAGTTTTCGTTTGAACTTTGAAATAGACATTGGCAAAAATTCAAAACAGTCGAAGCTAGGTAGTAAAACAAGTGTTCTAATAAAATACAAGTAACGTATATTAATCAAAATATAATATAAATCCTTGATTAGGGGTATATATATCCTTTATCGGACTTTATAATGAAGTTATTACATCACGGCAATAGACTCACTTGAAAAGGGGTTTTAAATATACCTCGTAATCAGGTTATCCCTCTTTGTTAACGGGATTCAGGAAGAGAAGTAACTAGACATTTTCCATAAGGGTAAATTAGTAATGCTAGGTTCAAAGCGTCTCACTTAAAGCTTCTTTTTTAAAAATAACACAGAGTTGTGTTTTTTTTAAATTAAAAATAATAATAGTTGAAGGTCAGATAAAAATAAAGTGCATTTTTTTTAAGAAAGCTTCTCCTGATAATTAGGTACGTGTCTTTTTGTATAACATTATGAAAATCATTTTTTTCTATCGATCGTTGGTCACATTTGACTGACGATTCAATCGATAATCACCGCCATTTTGAAAATATAACATTTGAACGGTCCCCGTTGATCGCTGGTTCTCGACCCGTTTCAGCTTTTGATCAAACTGTAATCAACCGTCATGTATACCAGCAAGATCGTCGTGCCCATATATGATTGTGAAAGGATTTATATTTGTTGAATAATTGGTAAAGGAAGGAAAATCAAAAAGACGTATGTTTCCGCGATCCAAATTTGTACAAACGGCAGAAGGAAAATATTATATTTTATAAATAAGTTATCGGCTTCTAAAAAAGGTATTCATCTTGATAACCTATATATTCAAATATATTATTTTATTAAAATAAATGAAAAAATAACTTTGTATAAGACCACGGATATTATTTTAAATTTTATGACCAACCAGTTTCGCTTAGCCTAAGCATCATCAGGGTACAAGATTAAACTCTGTTTACTTACCCTGATGATGCTTAGGCTAAGCGAAACCAGTCGGTCATAAAAAATAGAAATTATATCCGTGGTCTTAAACAAAGTTATTTTTTCATTTCTTTAAATATTTCAAACCACAAAATGATTGCTTTCTACGAAAATGTATATTATATTATTATTTTAATATATTATGGTTTTCTGAGGACACGACTTTCAAATTTCGCTTTAAATTCTGTTTGAGTTTTTAATTTATTACAGTGGAGTTTATTGCAAGTTTTACAACCTGAAAAAAAACTCAATAACGGTTTATTTCCTATACATTTTACACGGGGCTTTATCTTTAGATTGGCAGGTATTCCAGCCATGATAAGACTAACTTAATGGCACCAGAGTCCTTCATTCCAAGGTCAGTCCAGACTACAGCACTTAGTCTTTCCACCATACAAAGAGGTGGAACATTTATTTTTATGTCGTCAATCTTTTATCGTAGTCGTTGAAACCATTGCATGTTATTTTATCTTCCAGAATTATTCCCGAATTAACTCCCCTATTATCCCGGTGCGCCGGCAGGGAAAGCTTTCGAATGCTACAGGCTGCGTTGAATCGAATCGCTTTGGATTTCCATATATTTTGCAGGTTGCATTCAAACGGCCGGCGATATTACTACGGATAAAATACCCGTTCAATTTTAGAGGGGTATATTTGCAAAACTGACTTATTCCACCTGAATAAAATTGAATGTAGCAATTTAGAAACACTGAAGATATAAACTGGTAGAAGTGTGTTGGAGCGTGTCCGTACGCCCGAAATAAACTGTTTTTTTTTTCATATATTTCTGGTGAAATTGATCAGACATTTTTAAGTAATGAAATTATTTCTTGGACTTCTTTATTTGGCCTGTCTGGGGCCTAGGAATCGAGTTTTTAGTAAATTATCGAAAGAAGCTTTCTTAAAAATCGGTAGATCACCCCCCTTCTTAAGATTTTCTGTTCAGTGGTAAGAAAACTTATTTTTTATATTTAATTTCGTATTTCGCCGCTGAAAAGCCAAAAGGGCTTAAGCGATACTAAAAAGTTAAATGTGCAGTTTTCGTCAGTTTTTTTTTCTGCATTGAATGCTCTGACTCTCGTTTGATTCTGAAGACTTTTGTGGCCCTTCAGCCAACTAAAATATACTTACTGTTTGGGAGAAGGCTTGACTCAAGTGACACAAGTTTGGGACTTTTTTAGCTTCCTGTCGCTTCAGGTAACTCAGTGAGCATCTAGTTAACTTTTTTTTTTATCAAAATCTAACTAGGTACTGAAAACGTAAATTTTATCGTAAAACAAAAAAAAAACTTTAAAATGCTCTGGTGTAAAAATCCCAAAATGGCGCTTCAGCTCTTTTGCCTTTTCGGCGACGATATGTTGCTTGTCTAAAATCTTTCGTTCAGCTAAGATATTACGTAGAAATATATTGCATTCACATGTCACATAATTCTGTAAAAAATTTATGTAAGTCAGTTTTGAAAATACGACAACCCTCATTTGACTCCTTTTAAGTCATGAATTTGAAGTTATTTTCTCGGAGATGTGAGTTTTTTTCATAGAGACATCCTAACTTTCAAAAGTTTACAATTTCTTTTTAATTTTTAATTAAATTTTCCTTTCTTTCCTACGACCAATTTGTACATGGCTCGACTTTGTGTTTGCGACATGTAATGTTTTTAAAGTAAGTAAAGAAAATGTATTGAATTGAATTGAATACATGGTTAAATTACAATAGTTTTCTACTCATTCTACTCTTATAGACTTTTCCCTATCTGTAGGTACCAACAAAACCGTTTTGGCTTTCGAATTTATTAATGCCAAAAGTTTGTGACATAAACAAGAAAAGTTTTCCTTAAAGAAGTTTCATATTAATTCCTGAATATCATTTGCTCCGAGACACAAGGCTAGACTTGGACAATTTCGCAGCGAAATTTCAGGCGTCGGGTGTTTTGCCGGGAAAAAGCGGCACCGCTAAACTAATTGATGAAGTATGCAAATAAGACACGGCCTCTTCTTTGGACTAGACACTCAAATTATTTTATAATTGAAACATGGCGGGAAGGCTCTGCGGTTAAGGCTCCAAACTTCAGGTCTGTCACCCAGTTAGTGAAGGATTCTTGTGTTCAAATCCCGCTTGAGACCATAATTTGTTTCCTCTTCATTTTGTGTGAACCCCCGTCATATTTGACTGACAATTAAAACGACGATTGACGCTGATTTGAATATTTTGAACGGTTTCCGTTATCCGTCGATTCTCTGTCCGTTTCGGTTTTTGATCAAATTGTGATAAGCCGTTAAGATTAACATTATGCCCGAAATGCTTGACGGCTTATCAATATTCGATCAACCGCTAAAACAGGCCAAAAATCGGCGTTTAACAGGAACCGTTCTAATGTGGGAAAAAAACAAAATGACGCTTATAAGTGAGAGAAGTTGAAAAAACTCAACCTAAGGCCCAGGTGTTTGAAATCCCGTCACATTTAACGTCTTCACAAACAGATTATCAGCCTGTGCCAGGGAGTGGGGAAATTTCAATGACCGTCATACTTGATACTTGACGGCGTATAAATTTTTAGGCCGAGAATCGGCAATAAACGGGTGCTCTTTTTCGAATTAGAAAATGTAAAACTAATCAAAGTGCCGCTGATCGCAATTTTTGACCAAATCGAATGTGTCGGTGGTTCAAACAAGAAGCATTTTGTTCAGTAAATATTGTTATTATTACTATTATTTTTATTTATTTTTTATTTAGGAAAAACTTACAGTTTTATATACATATTGATATATTGAGTAATTACATTGTTGGATTAACCAGTGAAGTTTCCGCTTTAAACGATAAAAGCTATTACAATTTATAATTATTATTTTTTTTACAGAAAAATTAAAAAAATAATACAATAAAAATAAATATCGGTTCATTAGTTTTTTGGACACGTTAAGTAAAACAAATTAAAAGTATATATCATACAAATGATAAGTTGAATAAAACTATGTAATAGATAATACAACATAGAATGCAACCCAAGATGATTGATATAAACCAATAGAAATTTAAAGAAAGAAACACAACATACCGTTTATAAATATAGAGACACATAATTTACATATCTTAGATCTGTAACGCACAACAGTTTAAGGGAGTTAATAATTAACCTTGTTATTTGATTATTATAAACAAATTCACTACATGCAATCTACTCGTAGTTCTGTTAACTTCAAAAACCTTTTTTTCTTGCAGTAAGATGTTGTAGAGAAGGAAAGTATTTTACCCTTGGATCTTATTGTCCTCACAATAAAAATAAATTATTCATTTGAAATTTGCAAAACAGTATAATATTGTTTTTTCCTTTGATATAATATCTTACCATAATATTTTTTCCGTTGATAAAAACGAAGGTACGAATAATAAATAAATCACCGATAATTGGACAGAGGTTTTACCAGTGGCGTGACCATCGTTAGAGTAGAGCAGCTGCCCCGGGCAGGTCGATAGTAATATTAACTACCGTGCTGCAATACGGTCACCTGTCTTTAAAATACTACAAAACATTATCATTATTTGGCTCTTAAATGAAAGGTTTAAGCATTATTTCAGTATTATACATTTTCAAAGCTATTAGATTCCCCCATCTCTTCAAAGTCTGTACTCAACTCAAATTTTCCAAATTAAATAAAACAATTCGCTTTCCCTTTCTTGATTTTAAAACGGTGGTAAAGAGCACCCTTAAAGGGTTTACCCATGTAGATTGAAATAAATAGGAAAATTGCCTTGCACGGAAAATTTTGAACAATGTTAGTGATTTTAAAAAAATATCTGATTGATGAAAACGACAGTATTAAGCGTGTTAATTACTAAGGTAGTTGGTAACACGCTATCATAGCATCCGTCCGGTCAGCCGAGGGTTCTGAGTTCGATTCTATGTTGTATGAAATTTTATTATTCATTTTGTTACAAAGTTATTAATAAAACGAGTTTACAAAAAAATATACCTAATATTGCACTACTGGAAAAAATTAACTGATTAATAAAAATATGATTTAGTGGCTTTCTTTATTTCTAGTGGTTCTAAATGTGCTAATCTGTTTCTTTGACCATTTTTGTGAAGAATATGAGCACCAGTAAGCGAAACCGTTCGGTCATAAAAAATAAAATCTGTGGTCTTATACAAAGTTATTATTTAATTTTCATTAAATATGTCAAACCACAAAGTAATTTTTCTAGTTACTATGGTACTATTTTCTAGTCCATCGAGATGAAAAATATCCGTCTCTTTGTTCAAGATAAGCTTCAGTTGAGAATAGGTTGGACACATTTTGTGAATGCATTTGCTCGACGATCAATTGGTAAACTATATTAGTTGGGGCTCAGTTTGAATGTTCGACCCGTTTACCTGGAGATATCTTTACGCCACTGGTTTACATTATATAAATATATCTGGCTCCATTCCGGTTCAAAGGTTCAGCTTCTGTATGATAAATAGCCATAAATTCATCCACCAACAGTCACATTATGGCGAGGAATTCGACTCGCCGCCAAAGATACGGTCTTTGCAAGGCTCCGGCGGTCTTTTTCGATGTTAAATATTCAACTTTATAAGGAGGGTACATTTCAAAACCCAGAGGTCACTGACTTATTTGGTCTGTAAACAAATTAAAATATAATTTAAATAAAAAAAGTTTTAGTTTTAAGCCACTTTATTTATACACATATAACTTTCGACCGGTTTCGGTTAAACTTAACCTTCTTCAGGAAAGTATATATATAAACTAACATTAAAATATAGAGTTGTTATACAGGAGACAAAGAAATTAGTGAAAGAGACAATACATTAGCATGAGCAGGACAGAGCATCAGAGAGGGGGTGGTAATGGGGTAGGTAGAGAGGTAGGGGGATGGGAAGAGGAGAAGGGGAACATTCTTAAAATCGGACTTTTAGTTAACTCTAATTGTTTGCTTAAAATTTGGCAATTATTATTTTTATTTGATTTTGATATTTCTAATGCTTCTAGATTATTAAGGCGCAAACCTATTCCATTTTTATGTATTATTTGTACACCTGTATTTTTATTAAGGGTATGGTTAGTTTTAATTAAATGTTCGGCAAATTCGGAAAAACCTATGTGTATAAATAAAGTGGCTTAAAACTAAAACATTTTTTATTTAAATTATAATGTCAAGCTACAAAGTGATTGCTTCCTTCGAGAAATTAAAATATATTATATAGATAGTATATCGTCACTGTAAAGGTTAAAGCGCTTAAGCAACACTTTGGTCAAACATGAGTTAAATATTCAGTTTTGATCAGTTTTTTTTTGCATCGAATGCTCTGGATCTCGTTTGAGTTTGAAGACTTTTATAACTCTTCAGCCATCTAAAATATATTTACCATTTGGGAGAAGGCTTGATTCAAGCGACACAATTTTGGAACTTTTATTAAGCTTTTTGTTGTTTCAGGTAACTCAGTGAGAGCATTGAGTTACTTGAGTCAACTTATTTTTTAAAAATCCAATCAGGTACTGATACACTTATGAATTTCATTGTAAAACAAACAAAAAAACTAAGGTGATCTGGTGTGAACTACCCAAAATGGCGCTTCAGCCCTTCTGACGATATGGTCCTGCCGCTGAGATCAACGCTAAAGGCTGATTCACACCAACGTCCGGATCCGCTCAGTGACGATATTGTTCCGCATGAGAGCTTATTGATATGGTATGAATATCAATCAAGGAGTATGTGCCAAGAGAAAGTTGTGTGGCAGTATATCCTTCTGCCCACCCTTGTGATATTTAACTACTTAGTTAGTTTAATAATTATTTTGAAGTGTAAAAACACTTACATCGCAGATTTTTTTTAATTAAAAACCATTTTTTTATCACTAAATAATATTTTTATTAATTGTTGTTTATTAAAAATATTATTTGGTGATAAAAAATGGTTTTAACTGTGCCACATACGATACTACATACTCGTATATGCTATATCATCATTATTATTGCAGTAGACATAATTTGTAATTGATGTATTTTGCGTACATGTGAATATGTTTGTATTTGTTTACTAACCTTGAAATATTCAACTCTCGTCTGTTTGTAAAGTTCATAAATGATAAGGAATTTAGGAGGGTTCCTCTGATGTTCCAACTGCGGAGAGGTTTCTGAACGATCCGTTAACCAAGCGCGCACCATTTTAACTTTTTCATATTAAGTTATTACAAAACTTTGTAACCGAGTGTTGCATTCGTTATTTTCTTGTATGGAATGACTCGACAATAATTTTAAGTGGCACCATATATGCTGTATGAAAACTAGAGATGGTAGATATTCGTGTTCCGATTACAAGAAACCGGTGACACGGCGGTCACTGGAGTCGTTGTCATCATTTATCTGAGGAACCGGTTATTTTTGGAACTGGATCGAAAATAAAAATTAGCGTTTTTTTTAACAATAAAAAAAATCGGTTTTTCTTATCTTATCTCTACTATTTACTACTAAAAAAATGTTACGGCAGGCTCATTAGGTTGAAATGACATGTAAAATTATTAGTATATTTGTTGCAAATATAAATAAAATTTCGCCATGAAACTCCAAGTATGCACGTATCGCGAGATTGGAATAACACGGTTGAATATTTGCCAGGAACCGGTAATAATATTATTAAGAATTTATTAATGTAACGTTTCGATTCTGAATGGTAGTTTTACACCGTGTGATAGTATCTACCACTCTGAAATGTGCCACAAATATACTATATATCATTTTATATTAATTAAATGTGCGACAACACACATAAATCAAATAAAATGTATTTGCGCCCGTTGGGATTTGAACCCGTGACCTCTGGATTCGGAGTTTTAACCACTCAAGCAACATTTTTGTCAAAACTATGTAATATTGACTTAGTTTAAATCAATGCTACTACGACGAATTATTTCTAACGCTAACAGCGGTGGCAATTTATCGAACTTCCGTCAACACCCAGTACTGACACAAACATTATTCAACGCAACACAGTCTCAACTGATTACCTATTTCTTAGCTTTAGCGCCTAATTAACAAAAGGTGTAAGAGTGTGTACTTCGTTAATGATATTAATAATAAACTTTTTGTTCTATACCTCCCTTACTAGACGTCTTTGTGGATTATCCTATCCTAAACGGCCGATACGTGGCGCCTGGCGTCAAGCGAATCTATCGGCGGCAAGTAAGATCAAATCTGCTGTTAAAGGTTAGAGGTATTCGATCGAAATTGTTTCTCTGAGGAATTGGTTATTTTTGAAACTGGATAGGAAAAAAAACGCGTTTTCTTTTTACAATGCAAAACATCGGTTTTATTTCTAATCTTTACTATTTATTACAAAAAAGTAACGACTGGGTCATTAGATTGCAGTGACATATAAAATTATTATAGATTTTAATAATAAATACAATTTCGCCATTAAGCTTTATTTATGAAGGTATCGCAAGATCGCAATAACATGGTTGATTATTTTCCAGGGTCCGGTAACAGTATTTCCAAGAATTATTTATTTAAACATAGTAAGTATTATTTGGATGAAAAATATTCTTAGAAATTGATTTATTTCAGAATATTTTGCATATGCCAGCCTATTTTTTAAACTTTATCAAAAGCAATATTTTAACGTAAAGATGTTCCAAAACGGCTCCTTGATTTTTGAGGTTATTTTTGCACTTCAAAATCAAAATTTAAAATAAAAAATTTGGATAAATTTTTTTTTTTTTTAAATACACATATTCATATATAAATTTAAACCCTTATACTTGAAGACATAACTGTTTTTTTCCTGCCATACCAATTATTAATATCCAGCGATCAATACAAAAATATATGAATGTGCGAGTATTAGGAATAGTCAACATTTTTAGAAGTCTTGATGACCCAGTGATAAAATGAAATCTTTAGGCGACTTCCGAAACTAAACTTTTCTTCAGCTTGTCCAGATACTTCTTCCTGCAGGGCAAATCATCAGCCGGGCGGTAGTGCGCAGCCCACTTCGAATTTTTTACAAAATATCTTTTGGCAGTGATAAAGTTCTGAAACAAATAAAATATTCTTAGTATTTCAATAATAATAATAATACTTTACAAAACTTAAAAGCGATGGTTAAATTTACCATAAAACTATCTAAATACCCGTTACTGATATCTAAATACTAGTTACTTACATTAGTCGTGGGCTGTGAAAAATTGACGAACTTTTTGTTAAGCAGAAGATCGAGGATTGAGGATCGCGGATCTTTGCATGAAATATATTGTTATACTCGTACTAGTGAGTTTAGATGCGAACGGGCTAGCCTAGCTGTGTAAATTAGGGCAATTCTGTTATTGATGGATACAATTGTCTGAGACGATGAGTTTTCATTTTAGCTCTGAACTCTATCAAGTCTTTTATTATTCTCAGATCATGTGGTAGTCTATTCCAGGCTTTAGTGTGCGCTTTTAATCTAGAAACTTTGTGGTGCCATTTAACTATTTTTCATACAAAATATTATACAATAATATTATTTTGGTACAAACAAAACATTCAAAAGAAGCATGAAGCCACTTGAAAAAGTATTTACCTTTGTGTCAACGGTAAAGCGGTGATAGATTCCGCTTGGCATAATAAGCATGTCTCCAGGGACCACCTCAATCCTGATCCAGTCATCCTTTCCATCTCGCACATCAAAGTAGCCGGATCCACCCAAGACAAATCCAATCTCTTCGCCCTCGTGGAAATGTTCTTTTAATAATTCCTTTAAATGCTCCTCGAAATTTGGCACACACTCCTTCGAGCAAGTAAAGTAATCCTCATACTTATAGCCCCGATCACTCTTAATTTTATCAAGAACTCCGTCAGTTTTGTAAGTATCGCAGTTGATCTGTGGAGAAACAAATTTTATTAGTAACACCTTAAAGAATTGTAAAAGTATAAATTGTAATTAATATATTTTCCTACAAGTGAATAGAATTATTTTATTTACTAACGTTGAAACATTCAATTAGTGTCTGTTTGTAAAGCTCCTCGAGGGTGAGGAATTCAGGGGGGTCCTTCTGATGTTCCAACTGCTCAGAGGTTTCAGAATTATCCATGAACCAAACGCGCACCATTTCAAGTTGTGGTTTAAAACTTAGTAAGCAATTAATGTATTCGTTTGCCTTTTATACGGAACGCGGTGACAATAATTAGCACACACATTTTATTAAAGTTTTTCTTAATGGTTATGATAAGTTATCACTTATGAAAACAGAAGCATTTTTACCAACACAGCTGCGCGAATTTTGAAACAAACATCAAAGTTATCAGGTCAGCGGTTATCTACATTTTCGACCGCTTGAAGTAACAAGGTTCCATCTAACAGGCTTTAAAGATTCAAATGACTCTATTTCAATACGTATTTAACTTTATATTGTTTTGAGTATGCAGTTGTAGGTTCTTAACAGGTTTTGAGTATTATCAACAACTATTTTAAGGCCCACGAAATTCTTCAATCGGGTTTCCAATTGTTTTATGAATATATTATACTTGGGAAGAGAAAAGTATTTTTAGAACACAGAAACACAGTGATATACGTACTAGTAAATATATACTTACGTGCAAGAAAGGGGAAATCTCCCGCATCCTGACATACTTAGGTTGAGTGTTTCAACCTCTGTCGTATTTGATTGACGACCAAATCGGCTATCATCGCCATTTTACATTTTTGACATTTAAACTGTCCCCGATTTGCGTTTAAACGCTGATTTTACCATTAAACATTATGTTGTGATTAACAGCTGGTCACAAATTGATTTAACGCAGAACCGGGCCAAAAATCGGCGATTAATAAGAACCGTCGTAATAATAAAAAAAAAACAAAATGGCACTGATCGTCAATCAAATCGATGTGAAGTAGAAAAAAATATAACCTAACCTAACCTAAAAACCTAACCTAACCTAACTGATTGACATGGGAACTTAAATATTATGAAAAAACAAAGATTTTATAAATGATGAGAAACACTGTAATATTGTATATTAATCCATTTGAAGAGCGTTAATTGCCTTTTTGGTTCAGGAACACTAAGTAATAAGATTAAATCAAATTATTCCCACTTTCAATGTGAAACAAGGGGAATAATGAATACGTAATGCTCCTATTCAACTAAGAATGGTAAAATACAACGCATTCAAGCGAATTAACAACGGCGTATTTAAAATTGACTAAAGCAATACTAAAATATGTACAAAGATAAATTTAAAGCAGAAAATCCATCCAAAGGTTTTTTTTTACTATCTCCTGAACGTGGGCTCTCTTTTGTTACAAGTGATGAGAGAACCCTTTGAATTCCCAACCACCAATTTAAATCTTTCTCAGATACCTTATCTGGAGGTATTTTTTACTGTCTATCCGAACATTGGGTTTTACTTTATTCAATTTTTAAGAAAAGCTTTGAAATTCTCGCACACCACTCTAAACCACTATCTACTAAATACAAAGTTGCGATATATTAAGTGGAGATATATTCTAGCTGAGTGAAAAACGAATGTAACTTGACTTGCCCAGATGAAAACTGAGAAATTTTCTTTCAGCAGACTAAAAAAATATTAGTTGCTTTAATCCACCTTTTCTAGGTAGCCATTAACAGTGAAAGATCACGTGAGAGGGGAAAACTTCCAGTATCTCGATGATTCTAGATTTTTTGTGGTTTGGGATTGCAACTCTTCGGAAATTGTTTTTTTTTTAAGCTCGGAAAAGCCTGTTGTTTCCAAAGAAAGTTCAGAAAGTTCATAACTTACGCACCTGAAAAGTTTTAAAAATAAAATAAACAAAACTTAAGCAATTTAGTTTAAACAACAACTTTATTTTCTAAACGTCAAAAATAAGTTTATTCAACAATATACTTGCGCACATACTTACAAGTGTGAAATTTTCATAAATAATTTTGGAACGAATGTCAAGAAAATTATCAAATTTAAAAATAAACAATCTTATTGATTCAGACGAGCGGTAAAGTACCTACCTATAATGTATTTTTTAAGACAACTGTTTCTATTCTATATTCGAAATGTACGTCCATTTGACTTACTTTTGTAGGCTATTTTAAGGACTCATGAATGCGTGGATTGCAATTTAAAGCAATTAATATTTTTAGATTCTGTGAAAACCAAATTTCTCAGTTTGTATCTTTTCCCAAATATAGTCACTTTATAGTAATCAATCAACGATCATTGAGGTTAATACAAAAAAACCGATACACATACGAAAGTAACTTATTGCCATCTATAAATTAATCACAAAAGGGGAAAGTTATTTCAAATCACCTGCCAGAAAATTTTCGCTTTCCAATGTGCATTACACATGTATAATATATAATATAAAAAGTATTTTTTTTCATAGGATGCCTAGTTTTACTAAAAAATCTTATAATATGGTTATTTGATTGAAAATTGAAAGGTTTTTTTGGAAAGGTGGATCTATTCCGATTGACCCATGTAAAACAAATAGCGTAGGATTCCACTTTGATCAGGGCTTTCCTATTTATGTGCTAAATCTGTTAGGATTTGGCGTAAACCCATACAGAATTAAAATATATTCAAAATGACGCAGACCATTTTTGGTAACTTTTCGAGTAAATCGAATGAAAAGTAATATTTAAAACAGAATCTGTTCTTTTTCAGGAGTAAAGTTCAAAATATCAATTCTGAACTGATTTTTAAGGTGAGTATTCAGAAATTAACGGTGTACTTATTTTTCAAAAAGTCTGTTCCGTAAAATTTCTTACCTATAAATCAGAAATATTTTGACTTTGTATAAGTTTCACTAAAAATACGCAAACGTTGAGCCCTGGCGTCATGGAATTAGCGAGGCTATTTCTGTCTAGATTTTACTACACTTCGACAATATTTTTAGCTGGCAACTTCATTTATAACTCGAATTATTAAACTTTCAAATTTTCATCTAACTATAAATTAACATTTGAAAGTGTGATATTTGATTTCGTGGTTTTATACAAAGTTTGTATTTCATTTTTACTATTTATAAAAAAAACTTTTTCTTGTTTTATACTTTCGATGATTATAAAAAATATAATACATTTTGTCGCCGCAAAGGAAAAAGGCCTGAAGCGCCATTTTGGGAAGTTAACACCAGAGCACTTTAAAGTTTTTTTTACAGTATTATTCATAAGCTTTCAGTACCTGGTTGGATTTAAATAACTTAGGTAACTCAATGCTCTCACTAAGTTCCGTGAGACGACAAAAAGCTAAAAAAATCCAAACTTGTGTCGCCTGAGTCAAACCTTTTCACAAATAGTAAATATATTTTATATGGCTAAACGGCCACAAAAGTCTTAAGAATCAAACGAGAGTCAGAGTATTCGATGTAGAAAAAAAACTTATCAATACTGCATATGTAACTCATTTTTGCCCAAAGTGTCGCTTAAGCCATTTTTCCTATCCGGTGACAATATTTTGAAAAAATAGTGTGGAAGTTAGCTACTACAATACCTTTAATATATCTTTCGTCCCAATGCACCCTATTATTGAGAGAAATAGGACAAAGTGCACGTGCCAACAAAATGCCTTATAAGTCATTTTATATACTTAATTACTTAGTTATAACTATTTAGTTGAATTGTGTAAGGATCAATAAATATTCCTAATAAATTGTATAATTAAAAAAACCTAATGTCTAAATTTACTGTAATTGTCCCATACCTCCCCGCTCTCCCTTGCATTTCAGCAAATTCCTTAAACTACCAAGCCTGAACTTATTGTCTACAATTCTGCCACCACAGATTTTTATTCGAAACTTTCAGGGAATAAGCCATAAAAAGTTCTCCCAAGCCATAAAGTTCTCCCGGCAATAAGCTACCGAGAATTGTAAAATCTGAAGAGTCTCGTGCTGAGTGATCGTTGAAAAGTCGATATGAATGTTAGTCCGGATATTACGAGAATTCCACACGGCCATTTAGGGACAAAACTCATCCTTTTTGCAGGATACAAACTCCTATTTCAAAACTGTATATGTTGTGGACCAGGGGCGCCGCAGATTTTAGTGGGATGTGTGCGGCGACACGGGCGGCCGAATCAAGGGGCGGCTTTTATAATTTCGTCACTATTTGATTCTGTTTAAATTCACTAAATAAGGTCAAAATGCACATTAAGTGCAAAAAACATATTTAAAATATGCCCTTAAAATTTTATTTTTTTGACGCATTAAGTGAATTACTTTTATAGAGTTTCGGTGGGTTCTATAGTGGTTGAAATTCAAAATATTTTGTGTTGATAGCTAAAAAATGGCCCAAAATTGCTTATAAAAAAATGTTAATCGGAATTATATACAATTGTAAATGGTTATTATTAATTTTAGATAACTTTTTAAAGTCTCATAAGACAAGATGTACTAATAGTAATGATATCTTTGTGACATATTTTATATTATATGTGGTAAATCCATGTATAACCGAATTACAAAAAAAAACTGAAAATTATCAAAGATTATAAATGAATTAATTACCATAAGATTATAAACTGTATTTATTTATTAACGCCTTTATAGACTTGACATGCAATTACAATATTTTAATTTAGAAACAGTTGTATAAAGTATTGTAAGTAATATTGGTAAACAGCGATTTTTCATAAACAATACACAATATAAACAAAATACAAACAAAAAACACTTCAGTAAAGTTGTATAAAGGAGGAAAAAAAATCAACATCACATATTATATTATTATGGTAATTATAATATAAAACAAGAATGTACGTAGGTTCAATATAAGTTATTACATCGTAATGAGTAGTGGGCACTTTATTATAAAGTTGTAAAACATGAACAGTAGTTGTGATACGTGTTTGTGATGCAGCAATCCTTTATTACGCCCGATTGGGTATTTGTAAAACATGTAACGTAAATAAAACAATAATAAAATGGTTCACATGAAAAGAAAGGTTTCAGAAAGGAACGATTGTCTGTATTTGGCATGTTGCCAGATTTTGTAAGCGTACGACAGCTTTCTCAATAATGGGTGACAATGCTTTTTTTGCCCAATGGCGGCTGTACCTCTAAAGGCGGCCCTGCGAGGACTCTTTAAATCTTGACTGAATAATAATAATACGTTATATTATATCGTTTTTGCGGTCGTTTTCACTAAAATTAAATACAAAATATTACAATATTCTCGCACGTTATGAGAGTTTTTCATATAGTATTTCCTGGTAAAAGTACAATGTACTTACAATGATATGAAAATACAATAATAAACCTTTTATTACATTTTTCAATTTTCATTTTTTGTTTGATATCAGATTGAATAACCCTTACTTTATTTATTTTATATAAGTTACTTTGTACATTCACGTTAACAAGTAGCTAATTATTTCACTTTCTTTTTTACTTTATAATATTTGAAATTATATATTTCTTATTATTTTGATTTAAATGCATTTAAAATATTTTTTAACGGCTATTTTAAATTTATTGATAGACGTTTTGATGGTTTCCGACAGCCCATTGTAAGATTTCATCCTTTTATATAATAAGCTATTTTGTGTGTTGGCTTTATTCTTTTCTGGTAGTCTAATTTCTTTGCATGCTCTTGTATTATGTTTGTGAATATATAAACATTGTAGATGATTTTGTCAGAAAAATATTTTCGTAACAAGTTGTTCTTTATTTTATGTATAAACATCAATGTGTTGATTTTTAAATGAAAATTCATATGTTTTATACAACATATAAATTGGCTAAATTCGTTTGCCACGATAAGTTTTTTTTTTATAAGAGTGAGTTTTTATAACTCATCGGGATTGCTATGTATGTTAGAAAGATTAATAAATAATTTTTAAATAAATATAACTTATTCAATTTGAAAATAAAATGGATTCGTTTACATTCTTAACTTTCTCATGTTATGTAATATTCATTATTGTTGTTTGCTAAAATTTGGAAAAATTAGTAGCTACCTTTAATTGTTAAAAAATATACGAACTTGATGAATAATTTTGATTTACTATGTTACCAGCTTCATTACCCGGCTTCGACCGAGCGTTAATTTGTTTTCAGAAATCTGGTTTCTCATTAAACATTTGAAAAATATCACTGAAGAGATAAGCGAATACAAATGTACTGTGGGTGTGTGCGTGTGTCCGAAGTAAGTTCAATTTTCCCCTATTTCTGCTAAAATTGATCAATTTTCAAGTATATATATATTGATATATTTTAATGACAATTTATTGATATTGAGTTTAAAACTCATCACTGAAATGGCGTTGCGACTAAAAACAGAAATTATCTAAACCTTAGACAAAAAACGCTTAGAATTTTTTTTCATGACGTCAGTCACAACGTTCGTGATTTGTTGCAGATTCAGATATCGCACAAACAAGATTCTTCTAAAAAGATTAGATTTATAGATCCCTAAAATTTAATTTTAGCAATAAGAGCATATTTGTTTCTACGCATTTCAAAATTTATGCGTCGATTAATTCATGGAATGTCGTGAAATATATATATATATATATTTACCTCTGCGTTATCAAACTCGTGCCAAAATGGTCGCAGTATAGAAAGTTTGCATCCATAATTTAGCAAATTTACTGAATCCTTTTTGACATTAAGGGCCGAAGTATGTACATAATAAACAAAAATTTTACCGGTAGAAAACTAAAAGTATTTTTAACATAGTGCTTCCTTACTGTTTTATTTTGTTCGGCATGGTACTAAATAACGAAATTGGCGGGTACTGAATAACGAAATTGGCGGGTACTGAATAACGAAATTGGCGGGTACTGAATAACGAAATTGGCGGGTACTGAATAACGAAATTGGCGGGTACTGAATAACGAAAATAATGATATGGTTTGGTTTTATTTACAACAAGGGTTTCGATAGCAATAAAGTAGTAATGTTAATAGCATTTAATATCACAGCGACAAGACTAACAAAGCTAACATAAGCTTTACAGCTTTCTATAAAAATAATGGCTGAGTTCAACAAATCTGCGGGGTCTAAGCGTAGGTCGCTATTGTCAACATTGCAAAGTCATATTATATTGAGAGGACAAGTTTTCACTAAGTATTTATCAAAATAAATTAAGAATTCTCGCTGACGGTAAGCGCAGATCTGACGTCTCTAAACGCTGAACCTTGAGTTAAAAACGGCTTAGGGTGAAAAGGTGGGCTCAATAAACGAATGTTCGCCGCAAGACGTATAGAAGGGGCATAGTGTCAAGTTTGCTGAAGCAGGTTCAGAAAAAGCTCTTCTCGATGTATTTATTTTAATTTATGTTATTGCTGAAAAAGCATTTGTACATTTTGGAAAACGTTTTACGGCAAGAATATGAATGGCAAGGATCTGTTTTTATTAGTCTAAAATGTATATATTATCTCGAGCGCATCCTCGGAAAACATTTGATGTTTTTGTTACAGATTTTTCAGAAACAATTCAAATGTGAATCTCGGGAAAATCCCCAGTTTTTGGGTGCTGTGTCGCCTTGATGGATTACTGAAGTTCTCTAGTGGTTGCTTTCACTAATAATAGCGTACCCTTAGCCCTTATTGTATTTCTTATACTTTTTTGACTGAGCGTTCGCTCAATGTAAAAATTATTTAAGCATTTAACTTTTTAGAAATGCTCTTTTTTTGCTTCCTATTTATTATTTTTACTCCACTATCAGAAATGCTGGTATTGATGAGAATTAGTAAACTAACACCACTGAGCAAAAATAATGTTCGGATGCCTTGCGTTAGTGACACCGATATTGAGTACTGAAACAAATCTTAACAGAGCGGAGGCTCAGAGATTACAGCCTTTATAAGAGCTGTAGTCGAACTATATATATATGCTCGTATAGTTCGATACATATACATATATATTTATAAATATATATTTGTTCTTCTTGTTCTATTCTGTTAAACTATAATTAAATAGTTTGGAAACAGGATTTTAAATACATTATAAATACTAAATAAAATATAATACAATAGAAATACAGTTATCTTATTATTTAAAAATAAACATATTTTTAAAATTCTCACATCTTAAGAAACTGATATACTATAACACCATATCATGCACTGTGCAGCATAATATAGTAAAACAATACGTCAATATCTTTAGTACACATAATAGATACTACATATTTATGTCAAAAACAAACCAACAAACCAAAATGGCTGATAATGCTAACATATGATAAACATATGTGTACCAACATAACAAAAAATAAAAAGATAATCGAATATACACAGCCCGCGAAAATTCAAAATCACCTTTCTTTTGAACAGGCCTCCTATATCTGACTCTTGAACTCTTTCCCCGCGGAAAGCGCGCCCAGGAGTCGCGCTATGCTTACCTTGTACGCGGACAGCGCACTGCTGCGCCGCAAAGTTTCTCTGGCGTTAATTCTATGAAACATACTTGAAGACGGTAAAATTTATACTTGTAAAAAATTACAAATCTTCACACTACTGACATCCTGTGAAGTTAATCCTAAATACGTATCGCAAGCAATGATACAAAGGTTTGAAGGGAACCCTCGTTTTGAAGAGTTAATTCAGTCAGTTTGAATTTTTGCCGGGTCTTTACACACGCGAATGCGCACGCGCGTTTGTAAGATTCTCAAGCGGAGATCTTCCCAGACAATCGAATTGTTGTTTACGATTTTGTGGATGTGAATTATTATGATTTATTTATCACAATTTTTCTTCCGAGATTTGTCTTAATTAAAGTATAGTTCTGTGTTAAAACATTTTACATAAGCAAGCTAGTAAAAAAAAAAGTTTTTATCGAACTTTTATGTGATTTTTAATTAAAAAAACTGTTTTATGCGAATAATCAAGTGTTTTTAGTGATGTTTTAACCACATGTGAAGTTGTGCACTTTTGAATTTATATATATATTTTTAGTGTTGTTGCAGAAATTCTAAATGTCGGGTTGCGGTCTTAATGATGAAGAAATAATCAGTGCTACTTTAGAAATAGATTCCGATTTTGAACTTAGTGAAAGTGATGAGGATAATTGCATTGCTGACGAAATACATGACACACATGATTCTGAACCTGAAATGGAAAACTAACTAAATTTATGTGTATTGAGTGTAATGTTCCGCTATGCGTCGAGTGTTTCAAAATTTATCATTTAAAAAAAATATATTAAGTGTTATTTACAGTGACATAATAAAGATAAATCCCTTTCGTTATTTATTAAAATCGAAGTGTAGTTTTTTTTTAATCTTAGACCCTTTTCAAGTGTGTGAATAACGCTGCAGTCCGCACCACAGTTGAAGAGCTCTACTTTGGTATGTTTTATTGCATGTAATGTTGTCCTTGAAATCTCGCATTCTCGCACTCTGTAAATAAACTTCCATGATTTATCCTATACCATTGATGTTTCGAGTGTTTATTTACACTGAAAAAGGTACTTGGGGACATAAGTGATGGAATCTTCATAATATTTTACTTATTCCATGTGTAATTATGGTTTAAAGTCATAAACTAGATTGAGGACGGAGAGCCCCGCGTGTGAAAGAAGTAATTAATATTTTTGACGCGTAGAAAAGGCAATTCGCATGTTTTTAATATTGTTTGGTAACATATTGAACATTTAAGGCATGTTATATTCCAGGGTTCGCTGTTCGTATTTATTATTATATTTTAGTACAATTATGTCATAATTTCTTGTGAACTTAGTACAGTGCTTATGTTCCACTTTGCTTTTATATTCACAGTCCGATATATGTTGAATCAATATTTTATACCATAGTAAGGCCTGTACCGGCCAGATATTTACATTATGATACAACAATGAAATGTTTCTTCTCTACGAGAATATGTGTTTTATAACTATATAATTTTGGACTGATTGTAAATAAGTGAACAGCGAATCACAGAAATACTACTATCAAGCAGGTGAAGCCAATGAAATAACCCTCATCATTATTTTTCTATTATATTATGCGTTTTGGTTGCTTTTGTATCCAAATTACGGAATGCCGTGAAGGGGAATAATAAAGCCTTAGCGTTGGATAATTTCCTAAATATAATACGGATACAAATTCACATTAAACTCATTAGATACGGTGGTTTACCCCCCATCAACGGAAAGCTACATTAATTTATGATTATTTGATGGAAGAATTAACGTATTGAGTGTTTTGTTCAACTGCGTTAATCACTGAATTGTTTGGAAACTTGTTATGTTGTCTTCAACGTCTTGAATTGTATTCAATTTGGTGAACATCCTGCTTTGTGGTATTTAAGGACTGAATTTGTGAATATTCAAGTATATTGTATAATGAACATTGGAGTATATTTACATATTATGTGTAGCGAATAAGACTGGTCGAGGTTGTTAAAAGGTCGTGGCTTAGATTTTCGGCGTACGCTAGTAAATTTGTCTTATTCTACATTTAATTAGTTTATTTGCGGAACATTCCAGAGTCATAGATACTCTCAGTAGCGCCCCGGTGAAAGACCACCATTAGGAATCTAAACGTTTTTTTTAAATTAACTAAGCCATGTTTGGTGACCAGATCGGAATAGCCGAGTACTTTCTGACCTTCCTCTAACCCATCTTCTTTTCCTCTCACAACATACCCTGATTAAGAATGCCATAGTCCCACTGGATCCGGGAAATCGGGAGCAGTTGGAACTTTTAAACGGTATTCACACAAAAAAGCACTGTACGTTTACTTTAAGTATTTTTGAAAGGTAATAAAATATGTAATAAAAGCGAATCAATAACAAGCCAAGCTAATACAAACATTTTGCTAACTAACGGTAGGTATTTTTAGAATTTCAGTCACACCGAAGAGAAATAATATACCAGCACTTTTAAGTAAGAAAATCTTTAATGCATTTTTAAGCAGATCGGAAAATATTTCCGATGAAAAGCCGCCATTAAGGAATGAATTGACTAAACACAAGGGATATTTACTCTCTTTATGATATTATTGGTGCTTACTTAAAATTCATTCTGATTTAAAATATCGTTGGGTTTCAGAAAACTTCAATATTACGCAAGTATTTAAAAAAATAAAAATAATTGAAGGCACTTAGTATCCCTGTCGTGCCTTTCTAAAAAAAACAGCAGAAAGCGACAGCTACCGCGGGTGAGTCAATTTCACGTACTTTGACATTTAAAAAGTATGCATTTACTTTCGAAATTTAAACCTTTTTTTTTGCAAATCTTTTTTTTCCCTTTACATCGCTTGTTTTATTTGCTGTTTTAAAATTCACGTTGTAAAATTCTATTTTTATTTTAAAGTTTTATTTATATTTAATATTAATTACGAATATGTAAACTTAAAAAAATAAAGTTCTACGTAGTAATTTTTTTACGTGTCAGCTTTTTCGACTTCCGGAAGAATTGTCGAACTATAACAATATCTCTGGAAAATGAAACAGCCGTCACAAGTAAGAGTAATTATATTGCACAACTCTTGTTTATTAAGAAAGTTTTTTTCTTTTGAATATTTGAAAACGCGACAAAAAATAACAGGGCGTCTTCTCTTATTTTTGAGAGTTAATGGATACTTCAAAGCTCCACAACTCTAGACTTTTTGTAGCTTCAGATGAACAATCAAATTGACGTTTATTATAATGCCCTTTGTTTAAATTTCGTTATTATTTCAAAACATAAGTAAAATCATAATATACTACCATATATACATTTTCTTTATTGATTTTTTTTTATACTAGGGTTACTATAATACACCTAAAAGAGTATCAGAAATAACTGTACACGAGAAAATTAATATGTAATCACCCTGTATATATACTTAATAGGTACTTAATGAACTGCCTGCAAATCTGTATTTGTATTGAGTGACAATAAAGAGCAGATAAATGAAGCGACGAGTTATGCCCCGGGAGAGGCGGCAACAAAGATCACAACTGGGATTGAATAATTGATGGAGGAGGGGACATTTGTTACGCTAATGACACACATTATTCACAGGGAGTCACCCACGCCACCCCTATCACCATCCAGCACCACCCGACACCACCTGATACCACCCAACACTACCCGGATCTGTTACCACCTGCCCCCCGCGAAGGGAGTTTCAATAAAAGATGTTTCAAATCAAACCAATTAAAAAAATATATTTTTTTATTGATTTATTAGAATGGATTATTATTGTATTTTTTATATTTTTATTATTTTTAAATATTACGTCTCACCTAAACGATCTTAAAAAAATCAATACTTATAATTATTTATAATATCATATTATTACTTATTATTATTTATAATATTATATTATTACACGTGACGGTGGTATTATCTTTATATTATCAATAACTATAAATGATTTCCTCTGTGTGTACGTACGAGCAAAAGAGTGTGAAATTTTTAATTTTGAAACTGATGTTAATTGAAGTAGCTACCTTTCTATAGTACTTTTTAAAACAATCGAGGAATATTTAACTGTCAGATCTTTAGTTTTTGTTCACTATATCAGATTACATTGCAAGTGAAGTCACATCTCCTGATTTTTCACGGGTTGTAACAACAAGTATTTATTATAAATAATCAAAACAATGTTCTACAAAATAAATACTAAAAACAATAAATAAGAAACCATTTTGATTTAGTACAATCAGCATAACATTGAAAATGTTCCGCTTTCAATGATTGGTTACAGCCACGTTTGATTTATTTCTCATAATTAATATTATTTTGTGGTTACACTGTTTTCAATACGTTTCCGGCTTGCTTTCACCATAATAAGGGATTTGTAAGATTCACCCTGAACCCCCAGTATTTTATCAATTTGCCGATGATGAATGTAATCATCCACGTAGTATAATTATGTAACCACGCTGGGGCAATCAAATAAGTCAAACTTACTCTACGCCTCTACGGACTCCACGGATTCTACGCTTAGCCATTACGGTTTCAACATAAATATAAAGTGGCAACAAAGTCCACCGCTGCTGGAATATGTGCTGCATTTTCTCGCTCGTTACGACGTTTTACGAGTAACCGTAATAATTCTTACGGTCGTTCTTTTGCGTTGAAAGCTTAGCCATGAAATACTCCGGCAAGAATGTCATATCAAATTAGATATCACAGGTACTACATAAAGTATTATATTTCGTATATTTATGAATGATAAAAGTTTGCTTGCATGGTGCTTGTAAATTAACAATAAAAAATGCTACGATAGTTTCTATACAAAAGTCAAAGAAAGATTATCATTACTTGCAAAATGCTCGAGAGAAAGATATAATGTTAATCACAGATTATGTAGTTTTGTAATTTTTCTGTATTCTTTTAAGTAGAAAGATTTTTTTAAACATTGTACATTGTCCATCGTATCCAAAATCGTTACAGTTTAATAAGTCATATCTGGATGTTAGACATGTTTGATTTCTTGATTCTGTAGGGACATTGGATCGTTTCTTTAAGGTGACCTCACTTTGTTGATGTTCAGAAAACAATTGTTGAGATATCTTAATCTGTCGGGTCCAGACGTGGGTGATCTGTGACGTAATGTATCATGTAACGAAACGCGAATTCGTTGTATGGACGGCACTAGGATGCTTACGCGTAATGTTCGTGGAACAAGGCGGCGATCCATCGCTTGTCGGTTTTTCACGAACACAAAGGCGCTCGCAGTGCTCGTTTTCAACAAGCTGGACGTTGACATTCCAAACAGAATATAAGACAGAAAAGAAATGGCATTTGAAGTACAACTAAGATTAAATAGCACCTTTATAAAATTTAGATCGAAAACCTATTGAAATTTTGATTCTTCTGTAATATTATTTATAAAATTTGATGTAGAGAGAGCGCTCTGAGAACTGCAAAACCGGCATTTTGCCAGTAATAGTATGTTCGACGGGGCCTCGATTTCGAAGGCTATTAATAATAATTACACTAACCAATAACTTGTGATATTTCACCTTAAGTACGCTTTACTATAATGCTTAACCAGTATTACACAATATATTTAAGTAAATAATACATTCCAGGCGCTCTTCTCACTTAAAATTACTCCCACAGTAGTGTTTACGTAATAAGTTAACCACCCGTTTCACGGGTACGTCAGATGGGCAGAATTCATTAAATATTAATAATATCAACTAATCGGAGCATACAAATTTCTAAGAACAGGCTTCAGCCTAGTTGGCCTATAATGTATTCACACTTGTATTGCAGCTTACCCTCCACATACGTATGTACATACCCTGTTTAAATTTCACTTAAAAAAAAAAAAACAGTCTTTTGTGTATTTTGTAAAAAAAAAAAATACGAATTAAAGACAATGTATCGATATTCGTAACTCGAGAGATCAGATAATTGTTATAAGTAACAAAATGTATTAAAGGCTGTCTAAGATAAAATCATTTTAAATAAAAACCCTCATTAGCAGGCTCTTAAAACATTAAGGAATTTTAGAAAGGTATTAGAGAAAACGTTTCCTTGAATAAACTAAATACATAATATGTGCTCGGGCAGAGCTTTGTATACCATACAAAGATGGCAGCCAAATCGTAATAAAATTAAAAAAAAAGATATTAATATTTTTTAATTGAAGTATGAGATTTATTAAAAATGTCGGTTTTTTATAAGGTCTCGTTGGCTCAATTGGCAGAAACGTTACTCCCGGATAGAGTAGAGGTTCCGAGTACGAGTCACGATCGCCACCGTTATATTTTTTCTGTTTCATATTAACGTTGAAGATTATTGATATTGATTTAATAAAACAAGTTTATAACTTTATTTTACTTTTTTAATTTTTGACTGGACCGGTTTCAGTCTATATCGGCCATCTTCAGACTAGTACACAGGGGCGGCTCGTGACTTTTTAGGTTGCTAGAGTGCTGAGATTGAAAAAAACGACGTTTTTGATGTTGTTATAGACGAAAATGATTTTTATTTAATTTAAAAAAATACATATTTTGTATGAAGATTTTTCAGTTTTGGTGGGTCAATGACCCCCCCAAACTGAAAAATCTTGAAAATCTTCATACAATATATATTAATATATGTATTTTTTTAAATTCATTTTCGGCCACAACAACATCAATCATGACGTTTTTTTTCAATCTTAGCACTCTAGCACACTAAAAAGTCACGAGCCGCCACTGCTAGTACAGGTTGTTATTATCCTATGACTTATCTACTATTTTTGGGATGTCAGGGGTGGTAAACCATGATTTTACATTAGTTATTTTCATCATTATTGTTGCATGATTTTACTAGTTACAGGGTATAAGTTACTTTTAATTTATTATTTTATATGCCTATCTGGTATGAATTTTTATTTAAGATGGATTACAGTTGTATTTCTATAAATATGATTTTACGATGTATTTATAAAATAAAAGGTTCTGTATTCACCAACCAGCCATAGGAAAATAACAACCTGTACTAGTCTGAAGATGGCCGATATAGGCTGAAACCGGTCCAGTTAAAAATTAAATAAGTGGAATAAAGTTATAAATTTGTTTTATTAAATCATTAAAATGTGATTCCTCCACGAATTAACAGTTACAAAATTAGAAATAATTGTTGATATTATTTCAATAATTAATATAAATACATAATGTAACACAATAAAAAAATATATATTTTAAACTGAACAATTTTACATAAAAGCTTGCTTTAATTCGTCTTAAATTATTTATGTGGGGCTGTTTTAGTGCAACATTACCGCAGGGGCGATTTGTAATTAGTCAAGAGACCCAAAGAAACCTCAAAAACTTTTTTTAAATATCTAAAAAGGAAGCACAAAGACATATTATTACGCAGATTTGAATCGGGCTATAAAAGAAATAGTTTTTTTTTTAATTGAAAAAGGGCCACCCCTCCATTTCTTTAACGCAACGCAGATAAGTATCATTTTTCAAGAAGCTGTCAAATTATCAGATATGAGAAAAATATATCACGTGGAATTACACGAGAAGCAATTACCAAACATAACAATGAAGCAAAAAATCAGGGTGATGCTTCAGCAAAAAGTCGGGACGGTGAGCTCTAAGGCCAAGAGGCATCTTTTCTTCTCGCAGCTTTTTGTGTCTGGAAAATCTAGGTCAACGTTACCATTTTCAACTTGCAAAGTTATCTCTACCATAAACTATAACATTATTAATATTCCATTCTACTATAGTTAAATTAAGTAAAACGCAAATTAAAGCGAAAAAAAGAATTTGTGAAGCCCGATAGGAATTACCAGTGTCATATTTAAAAAAATTTAGAAATATAAGTGAATTTTTCTATTTGCGGGATATTTTTTTCTGTTTTTTTCTCGGGCAATATTTAAATCCCTTTAAAGGATTCTCATAGCAATTGTCTAATTGGGCATACTTAATATGGTCTTACCACTGATAACTCTATTGTAACCTCTTTTAATGCTACACATATGCATAGTTAATTAGAAATAAATAATGGTTTCAGACATTTTGCGTGAACACGAAGATGTTTTATAACATATCAGGGCAATAAAATAATGTCAAATTAACAAATTGAAAATAAAACTCACCAGAGATTTTTTTTCAAATTGTTAAATAGAAAGCAGAGAAAGAGAAGTTTTCTTGAAAACTACAGTTAAATAAACAATGGAAAGATCTAGGAAATTTTTATGTCTACCCGAGGCTTAAAACAAGAGTCAGCTTTAATTCGTCATTCCAGTAAATAACAGATGGTTAATTTATTTACAATTGAAACATTTACCGTTCAATGCAACTAAAATTATGATAAATAATAAACTTTAAATTATGTACATTCTTTGTACGTTTTCCTACTCAAAGATTCCTATTCCATTGGTGCATCGGTAATATAACAATAACAACTTTGAATAAACAAATAAAAATACATACACCGATTTGGTAGAATTATTTAATTGATGGTCCATACCTCTTGGCACGCTACTGTTTGCTCGTGCCTGAAAAATACTTTCGCAGTAAAAACCTTATGCTTGGCATACCCCAGATGTTTTGGCACAATAAAGCATGAAAGATTTATGATTTAATGAAACGTTAATTTTTTTATTGTTGAACCTTCATGTGACTGAAAGGGTACCCGGGTACCCTCTTCGGTTTTCAAAATAGATTTTTTTAATGTTGCAGTAAGTCTAACCGGCTGAAACTTCCAGACTTCTCCACAATAGTGAAAGTGAACAATTGGACATGACCGTTGGATATGTAGAGGGTGGTATGTTAGCGGAAAGCGAATAAGTATAATTTTCATCTTCTGATGACTGAAAGAATACCCGGGTACCTTCATGTGTTTTATATGATTTTTTAAAGCTTGTCCGTATTTATTGATTATTTTATCTTATTTTAAATGATAAATATGATGTACTGTTGTGTTAAAAGTACATCACCTGTATCCTAATGCTATTTTTAATCGCATATTTAGTTAAAAACTCCAAGAAAAGATGGTACTGGGTGAAATTCCTATCCACTTATCCGTTGTACAATCTATTTAAAAAAATGTATGTGTCTTGTTTTTTGCCACAGTGACTATATAAGTTGAAACAATAAGTTAACACTACTCGAAGTTTTATTTTGTGTCGACTTTACCAAACGAACAATTCATCACAATCCAAAAAAAGTTAAGTGTAAAAACAATGCAAGAATATCAAATAAATATCTTAATAAAAACTTTAAAAGTATGTCATGCAGTTAATAAGCGCATAAGCAACTGTGAATATAAATTAATAGTTAGTTAGTTTCGTTAAATGGACACAACATCCTTGAAATAAATTAGTGTTTGGTATTCCTAAAAGATTTTTAGAGGGGACTTCAGAATTGATTAAAATTCCTTTACATTCGTTCATGTTCTTTTGAAATGCAAAAAAAAATACATTCATCCTTTATTTACAGGAAAGGGATTCAAAACGTTAAAAAAAGATAAGTTTTTGTTAAAATAAATTAAGAATTCACGATATTCACACAGATTCGACGTCTCTATTCGCTGACTCCCAGGTGGCGACAAATTCAAAAAGGGTGTGTAAAAAAAATAATGATTGCCGTACGGTAAAAGTTGAATAAGGTAGAGTTGGCTACAGGTTCAGACAAGCAAACAGCTTAAAATCTGTTTCTTGCCGTTTATATTATTACTGAAACACGATTTTGGAAGTCTTGGAAATTATTTTACATTAAAAAAATGGAATAGTAAAGGTCAGTTTTTACTAATCTAAAATATACATTTCTTACATTCTGAGTAAATCCTTGGAAAACATTTGATATTTTTGTTACAGATTTATCAGAATTATCAGAATTAATTCAAATGTGAAAGTTAAGTATGTCAAAATATACTGCACGTCCCTGCTGGAAGCCATAGTACCCCTAACAGTAGATACGACCCGAGTGCATTCTCTGCAATTGAATAAAATATTTGACCAGAAACAATGGAAGTTGAACCGGAAACTGAAGAAATAATATTTATTCCAGTGGAATGAAATGGACGTGTGTTTTGCTTGGAAATGAAAATATGATGTTTTACTATTAATTCTACTTATATTACTTGTGTACTTAGCTACGTTAGACAAGTGTTACACGTGTGGAGGGTTCTAGTTCAAGTCTTGGGTTCAAACACTGAATGCTCTATTGAAGTATTGGATAGGTCGGTATAGTTTTGGTTCGATTTGTACGTATTAGATTTTAATGGGTGATGTATAATTTAGAAAATTCACCTGTTTACACATATTTCAACGGTTTTTGAAGACAGATTTGAAATTTTTTATTAGATGAAAATATTTAAAAAAAAATTAACTCCTTTAGGTAAATAATGCAATACAAGTCCTCTACGCATTCATAAATAGAATACATTTTTTTATAAAACTATTGAAGTTTTCAAGATGGGTATTTTATTTATTCATAATATCTCTTAAGCTATTCGGTGATACGTTTTAGTGTTAAATATCTAGCTGTCGTACATGGTTATATTTAATTCATACTTTTAATGTTATTTATAAATATATAATATGAATACCGCGCTAGAGTCCTAGGTAGTCCGGAGCCAGTGAGCCTATGGTCTCCCTAAATGAGTTTTTTTACTAGGGTAGAGAAAACGAGGAGGGAAAGAAGATGGAGAAGATGAAGGTTGGGAAGTAACTGGATTTTCAGATATAGTTACAAAACACAACTTTTGCTATTTCAAGGCACGTTTCGATTCTGAATGATAGTCTTTCAACTGGGCGAAACTTAAAGCATCCAACGCCCTGAAGTATATTGCCTGTTCCACGCTTCACCGCTTTAATCATTGTGGACTGCTGGTTCAATTTCCTTTTCCAACATATTGCTGTATGTTTATTTGTCTTGTACTTAGTCTACCTTTCTCGGAAATGTACAAAAGTTTCCAGTAATACAAACACCGACCCAAAACAACAAACTGTAATCCTTTTAGCATCAAAAACATAGCGCCCCAACATGCACTTTTGGGTGAGCTTTAACAGGTTAATATTGGCGTTATGGAGGCAAGGAGCTTTTAGTATCGACCCCGTGATGTATTATGAAAAGCTTTTAGTAACTTCAGTGCTAGGTGGAAAGGAAAATTAATATAGATAGCGGAATGCAGTAACACCAGCGGCACCCCCCGATAGTAATATTATATTTTCACACATAATTACACATCGTAATTTTTAATGTGATGACGTGACCACGTAGCTTAATGGCAGAAACGCGATATAGTTGAACGAAAACGAAGTTTAATCTTCTGGAGTTATTTTCACGTTATTGTCTAATCTAAATATTTAACCGACAATGATAATTGTTCATTACACGTTTGAAGTTTATCAAATAAGTTATAAGTTTATATAAAATACGAATAATAGGGGTGTGAATTTGTGAATTAATTTCCTACTAAGCCACAATTTCATTTTCAACCAGTCGAAATTCGAATACAGATAAATATAACGACTTCGTGTCCGAGCAGTTAAGATCCTCGGCTACAATCCCGGTACGTGCAAATTAATTATATAAAATCAACCGGTCGGTAGCTGAGTGGACAAATGCGTCGGATTCCCACCCGGGCGTCATGGGTTCAATTCTTCTGCCGTAAAAGTCCTCCATAATTGCACATGCAACATTTTCGATTTTCATTTTCTGTAGGAGTTTTTCAAATATTGTCAGGTTATTCGTAACCTGGTAATGTTTGTCTTTCTTAAAAAATAAATAAAAATATATATATATATATATATATATATACATATATATATATATATTTATATATATGTATTATTGCTCTTATTTCACATATAATTGATAAAGTATTAATATAGCACACACATTTGGCAGGTCCTAGAGTCATAGATACTCTCAGTATTGCTCTAGTGAGAGACCACAATTCAGAATCGAAATGTTATTTTAAATAGCATTAGTCATGTTCTGTGAAATACCCTAATTAAAGATGTCATTGTCCCATTGGCTTTAGACTCTTAAATTCTTAGTGAAATCTTATATTTTTTAACATTTTTACTTCACCTACCTGTGAGGGTTATTATATTATTTCGTTATTTAATAGAACATGTACGATTGAACACGAACGAATGCAAATTTATTTTTAGGTCTTCGCCGATTTAATTTAGGGATCGACCCTCAACGATTTATTTCTAGGGTAGTTTATCCTCTTAATGAAATCATTCCTGAGTTATTTCATACATTTTAACTAAGGGAATTTTAAAACGAGAATAAAAAGAATTCCAGAACAAAAAATATCCACTCAAATAAAAAGATTGGTACATACCAGCATATTTAGTTAGTTCCAGCGAAGTTCTTACCTGAAGATAAGTGACCACGACCCTTGAATATTTAATTCTAATTCCATTTCAATTGGCAGGCCTGCACGAATGGCCTTTGAATAACAATATCGAATGCCCGGTGTTGCCAAGATAGCTGACATTTAATTAAAGGACTTAATGCCAGAGAATGCTACACGTAGATACTGCACGATATAGAAATATAATTTTCTGAACAAATTAAATTTTAAGAGATGAACAGCCGGCTGAATGATAGTTTTTTTAAAAAATAATTGCTCTTATTTTATAGATTATTATGGATTAAGTACTACCACGCTTCACTCGAGTTTCAACTCTAACTAAAAACAATATTAAACCGTATAGCACATTGGCTCCCAACATCGATAAAAACAACAGTTTAAGTCTACTAAATTAGGCATATTTAGTCGACGTGAACTATTAGTGATAGAATATTAGTTGATTTAGTCCAATCATTTCAAATATTTCTTATAAAATACATTACAATAAATGTAGGTTCTTGTTTGGATTATTAATAATTATTTTTTGATTTCATAATTTTCTGAACACATCGGTTCCAAATTTCAAAAGTACGTATGTACTCACAAAGGAAAATATTTATAGTCAATATTTTCTTTTGCGTTGACCGTTACGTTTTCTGTATAGCCTTTGTATGTCATAAAATGAATTCTGAATACTGTATTAATTGTCAAAGAGACTAAGCTCGCAAGGATTCAGTGGAAAAAAGAGAAAATCCTTCAAACAAGTCCAATATCCATAGATATTGATTGAACCCGCCATGTAACCCGACTCTCCGTCAGGTAACATGGTGAGTGAATGCAGCGGCTTCTGTCAAAAAATTTAATATCCAATGTTTTTGAAAATGGAACGAACACGACGTGTTCATTGAAACGCACGAATAATTTATAGCAATTTGAAATTTGAATATTTTTAACACGGAAACTATGGCAGAGTTTATAGAATAAAATAAGGAGAGGTTGATACGGAGTTATCAAAAGAATGCTATTAGTAAACTAACACAAAATAAAATATGTAATTAGATTATATTCAATATCATTAAAGGTACTACTAGTAAGTCTGAAAAAACAATGAATTATTAATGGAAGTATTGAACCAATTTAAAATCCTTAAACTATATGTAGGTATTTAAACTCTGAACCATCTAAGTGTTTATTCGAACCACTGAGCTATTATGTCATCCTCCAGACCTATTGAATTCTCCAAACCTATTAAAGATTCATCGGCTAGGCCAGAGGTATCCAAAACATTTATTGCAAGTGACGTGGTTTAATCACTAAATCGCCGCTTAATGATTTTGGCGATTTTTTTCTTACTTTATTGCAGACAAATCGACTCGCCTGGGAGAAATGGGAAGAATGTAAACTAACTAACTAACCATCGCGCCATTTCCCCGCAGGGGTAGGCAGAGGGACGGACCGCCATATAACTCTGTCTTGGCACACACTCCTTGCTTCATTCACATTCATACATACTCTTCTGTTATTCTGACTCTTCACATGACCCGACTCAAGTATTTGGTTTACTTGATCGTACCATTTCTTCTTCGGGCGTCCTCGAATTCTTTTTCCATTAACTTTCGCATCATATGTACGTTTCATACTCCTTTCTTCGTTCATTCGCTCTACATGCCCAAGCCATCTAAGCGTCCCTTTTTTGATCCTATCCTATTCATAACGCTCACATCAGCCTTGCATTCTTTCCGGATATCCATATTTTTAATACGGTCATACATGGTTTTACCGCACATACGTCTCAGGGATCTCATTTCCACAGCATTCAGTCTACTTTCATCCTTCCTTTTCCAGTTCCATGCCTCGCTGCCATGAATGTTTTTATTTTTTTACTATGGTGAGTATTGTCATTCGAAATTCTCTCTTGAATTTTCTTTTGGATTATTTGAAGACAAGTAAGATTCAAACATTTCGAATCATATCCACCGCTTAAATACAGTATTCACGACGAGGTAGCGACATTAAAATTATTCTGAAAAAACGTTATATATGAAAGACGAAATTCAAAGCAGAAGAATTATAAAAAGAAGTTAAGTTAAATAATTTATTCAAAAAATCTTACGTATCGAGAGATCTGTATAATGAAATCAACACCTTCTACATGTTTTTTCGTTTGCTTACTTAAGTTTTTTGAGGTTATGATACGATAATATAAAAAAAACAATCTATTTTATTAAACAATGAAACAAACATTTTAGTTGATACCAAAATCTTTAGCACTAATTATTTTAGCTTTCCATTTCATGTTTTCAATTAGCACTTAAATTTTCATTCCCTTTCTCTTCGTCTGTTTTATGTCACGTATTTCGAAGACTCGTAAAAGACAAAAAGTGGCACGACTAATTTAGGCAGGTATCTTAAGTATATTTAGAAAGCACTCACAGTGTAGGCACTACTTGAGTGTTAATTTTTCCCTATGAAAAGCGTAGATTGTAGGCGCAATAGAAAATATACGAGAAAACACCTTTTTTAGTAATTAAATCAGTCAAAATGAACAACCTTCCCTTCGAACGAATTATGTTTTTACAAAATTCAATACTCAATGTTTTTTTTTGAAAATCGGTATTGAAAATTTGTAGGTAATGTACTTATAGCTTCTAGCTATCCAGTTATATCTACACATTTACCAAGGTTATCCCAGTCCCAGGCTCGAGAACATCAGTTCAGGCATACAAAAACAACCACAATACACTTGTAAAAGATCTTACGCAACTTCAATGATTTAAAGCACCACACTAACTTGGAGGTGATCAAAATAAACTAAACTTACAAGCTCACAAGTCTTCCTCGCAGCAAAAAACCAACAAACGACAAACAAATCTTATATTATTATTTAGTTCTGCTAGTTTTAGTTTTTAATGACAGCTGTTTCGGCGTTTAAGGCCATTATCAAACTGTAGTTAGAAAATGGAAAAAAAATGCATTAAAAACGTATCAAACTACAGTTGGATAATGGCCTTAAACACCGAAACAGCTGTAACTAAAAACCAAAACTAAAACTAGCAGAACTAAATAATAATAATGTTAAATTTAATTCAATTGAAATACATAAAATAGAAAAATTGTGATCCAAAAATTGAACAAAAAAATTATAAATAGATAAACAAATCCTCTTATTATTCTGCACGAAATAATTGGATTCGAACTTACAGTTTTTTTCTTGTTTTTCTTATTTTATTCCAAGCAAAATGATGGTTGCTTAGCCATCACTTGTTAGGTAGATACTTTGGATAAGATACGTGACGGTAGGAACCCAAAAT
Organism: Drusus annulatus; assembly: GCA_022651775.1. Classification (NCBI taxonomy): domain Eukaryota; kingdom Metazoa; phylum Arthropoda; class Insecta; order Trichoptera; family Limnephilidae; genus Drusus; species Drusus annulatus. The sequence goes on along the minus strand of JAGWCC010000356.1, from coordinate 237,476 downwards.
AATATCATTTCTAAATTCCACCCTTAGGTTGATGTTGAGTTTTCTTCGAGCTTCGAAAGCTTTTACGACAAACTAAAATTACGTAAAAAATCTAAATTCATCATCAGCGTTAGCGCTACAATTTTACTACTGGAAAGTTCTTGTACCAACACTTTACCATCTCGAACTCTCATTAGCACTCCAACCTGCAGATCAACAGAATTAATTAGGAAAATATTATTCAGTAATGTGAGGAGGTGTAGTCAGATGTAAAAATATACGATCCTTGGCAAAAGTGACAAGTAATAATATGAGAGTGTGGTTGAATATTGGAAATAATCTACCCTAAATAAACTATTAAGCCGATGAGTTAGTATTGTATTTTTTGATAATGCGACGTTTTCATACCTTATTTTTGATTGCTGATTATAATGCCGATTGAAGAGAATGCCAACATTTTGTTGGTGTGTTATGGTTTGGATTGTGGAATGTTAGGTTTCAAGAATCATAAGAATATAGAAAATATAACGAACGTAATATTATAGAATTTTAGATAAAAGCCACCGAATGTTTACTGGAAAACTTAGACATTTTCCTAACTGGCCCATGTGGAATTTATAGATCAATCATTTGTAGTATTGCTTGCATTAAAATGTTACCAAAGTGAAGTTTAGCGCCATTTTGGAGTGCCGAGGCTTAGGGAAAGTTTTTTAAACTTTTAAATAAAATCAGTGTTTTGTTACAAAAAATCATAATTTTATGATCATTATAAATAAATTATCATAAAATATTTGAAATATTTTTCGCCATTGTGATGTTTTTTGTCAAATATTTTAATGCTATATCACTTTTAATATTACTATGTCTAACCACAATGTGTTAAATATTTGCTTGAAAGCTTTTCTTAATACACTAATTTTACTTGGTTGGTGTATTTATCGTGTTTTTATTTTTGGGGCTTTAAAACAAGTTTTTTAACGTTTTAGGTTGTGGACCTGTAAGATTTTTTTTTTTTTTTTTTTTTTTTGGTTTTGTATTTTTACAGCCAACTGTTAGCTCTAACTACCTACCTAAAAGTTATTGAAAGGCTATAATACGTCTTGAGATGAGAGAGGATGCTTTGGGGAGTAGAGGGGGCTTAGAGAATTCCCCGCGAAGGGAGAAGGAAGAAATATCTCGGATTCTGAATCTGAAGGAGGTTTTTATGAAAAAACAAATCACATATTTGTTCAAGTCTCAAACGAATCACGCAAACTATCTCGCCTAACTTCAAGGTGAACTGATATGAAATGGTATTTGTGGGAAGAAAATCTGGCGGACGTATAAAAAAATAAATCGTGTCACAGGTTCTTGTCAACAGTTTCAGCGTTTAAGTGTATTGAAAACTACGACGAATTATTCTTTCCTTATCATACGGGGGGATAGGATCAAAAAGTAGTAGGACTGAATTTCTGTAGCGCGAACCAAGTGGTAGATGGGGATCAAACTACCTGGGCGTGGTAGTGGAGAGACTTCTAAGGAGACAAATATGTTTTTCAGTCACCTGTGGGCAAGCGGAGAGTAAGCACGTTGATTTCCGTGAACCTCTGTTAAGAAGTGTCGTTGCGATCCAAGATGGAGAAAAATCTCGAGCAGCGCTACGCCATCAAATTCTGCGTCAAACTCGGGGAAACCGTGACGGAGACCCTCGGAATGATTAAGGACGCCTACGGGGATGCTGCCATGAGCCACTCAACAGTGTTCGAGTGGCATAAGCTGTTCCGGGAGGGGCGAGAGCTCGTCGAAGACGACCAGCGCGCCGGTCGCCCGTCAACTTTAAGGATTGATGAAAATGTGGCCAAAGTAAAGGCGATCCTGAACTCCGACCGGCGCACACTGTTGATGAGTTATGAATTTCGTACAGTGGCATCCAAAAATTATTACCGAGAATTTGGCCATGCGAAAGGTGTGCGCCAAGTTTGTGCCAAGAGTCCTGAGTGATGAACAAAAAGTGCGCTGCTGGTGAGGGAGTTTCTGATCAAGCACAGGGTTGCCACGTTGCCTCACCCTCCCCCTACAGTCCAGATCTGGTACCGCCGGACTTCTTCCTCTTTCCTCGACTCAAGCGGGACCTCAAGGGATACAGCTCCGTAGAAGACGTCCAAGGGGCCGTGACGGCATCTCTGAAGAGGATTTAGGAAAGCGAGTTCCAGAAGGCGTACGAGCAGTGAGAATCGCGTTATACGCGTTGTGTCGAAGCACAAGGGTGGTATTTCGAGGACTTCTAAGAATTTGTACCGATTAGTTCAATAAAAGAATTCAGTCCTACTACTTCTCGATCCTACCCTGTAGTAATACGTAATTATCGAATATTATTAACGGTAAAGTATTGTGGATTGTTATTTTTATTATGTTGAATTGAAATTCAAGAGACCGATATGACTTGTGTCAAATATAAACATACACCGAAATAATATATGATAAATCGATCATTAAATAAGTCAATGAGAAAAAATAACAAATCAGATAAATAACTCTTTCGACGGATGGCTAAAAAAAACCCTATTCACGAGACAACCAATTGCAATTTATCAGTAGGAGGGCTTTTTTAAATGTACTTAATTTATTTATTGAAGTCAATATTAAACCACACTCCACAGATTTTTTATTTATTCACGAAATCAATGAAAATAAATATGTGAGATAATTAATACACAATATAGATGATAAAACAGTTTTCAACATACATCCTGAAAAAATGAAAATAAAGTGTACAAAATACAGATATTAACTACCTACTATTATTTATTAATAATGGGGTAGCGGTTAAAGCCATAATCCTTGTGCCGTGAAATCAAAGCCCCTGTGATCTAATTGTCGCTTTCTTCGGTTTCTTGCTGTCGCGTCTCAAACGATTCAAATAAAACACTGTAACTCAATGTTTTTTCATGTGCTAATTGATATTATAAATAGGCATCTAACGTTGTAAGGGTGTTAAATTCTTCACTCTCACCTGGTAGTAAAATGTTCTCTCAAAATAAAATGTTTAGTACAATACTCTTCGCTTTATGCCTCTTCTGCAAGGGATGGAAACCGTTACATAAACGTATAACTGTGTTTATTAGCTATGGTTATAGCCAGGTATATATTATAGCTTCTACACCATTCATTCCTTTTTTTCCTTCACCTGCCCCATTTACTTTCTTGACACAAAGTTGCTCTTTTGGGAAAACCATAGTCTCACTAGCTCTGAGCACTAGAAACAACTGTAGTGTAAGTTCACTATGGAACTCTATACTCGCACTGCAAATGTGTTATCTTTAAAGGTTCTCTAGCCAGAACGTTATTCTTCGATCAGTACACAATGTCAATTCAATTTTATTTATGACCAATACTTGTACTCTATATTTATCGTGCGCTATTTTAAAGTACTCACATTATTTTAAAAATTAAACAAAACGAAGATGAGACCAACTGTCCATTGCGAAGCTGCCAACAGCCAGAAATGGTTGCTTCAAGCTTAAATAATTTAATAACGTAGGTCTATATCACCGTAAATGGGCTGTCAATAATTTAGTATGGCAACACTAATTAGTTTAGTCGCAAAATATGTCTGACAAAGGAAGTATGGCAATATTCATTTAGAGAGATTCTCCCTTCATAAAATAATAAATAAGAGATTTAACAAGATCAATTACGAACTTGGTGATTTATTTGGAGGAGGAAGCGTGGGTAGCGACTAAATTGTTTACGGCATAACATTGCTTCTAATTATTGTAGCATGATACTTACTTGTGCCTGGGGAAAATTTCTGTGCCGTTTATTAACTGTAGCAAAAAAAATTAAAAAAATAGATTGCACCGGTAGATACCTATAGGGTCCGCCAAATAACTTTTTTTTTTGGAAAAAAGGGCGCAAAACATCGAGTGTAGCTTCGGCTGTGTGGCACGTAGCGCCGTCCTGTTGAAACCAAATGTTGCCAATATCCTCCTCTTCAATTTTTGTGAACAAAAATTCGTTCAACATGGCCCGATAACGATCGCCATTGACTGTAACGGCCACTCCTTGCTCATTTTCAAAGAAAAATGGCCCAATTATGCCTCTGGACCAAAATCCGCACCAAACAGTGACTCGTTTTGGGTGTACCGGCTTTTCAATGTATGCGTGCGGGTTTTCTGTGCCCCAAATACGACAATTTTGCTTGTTTACATACCCGCCAAGATCAAAATGAGCTTCATCCGAAAAGATGATTTTTTGGCAAAATCGGCATCTTCTGTAAGTCGATCGCAGGCCCACTCAGCGAAGCGAAAACGCATTGGATGGTCAGTTGGCTTCAACTCCTGAACCAATTGGACTTTGTATGGCGTCATACCAAGGTCTTTATGCAAAATTCGTCTCAATGATGTCTCCGAAATGTTCAATTGTTGAGAACGACGGTGAATTGATGTTGATGGCGCTTCACGCACACTTTCTGCCACAGCATCGATATTCTCGGGTGTACGCACTGTTTTTGGCTTTTCACGCTTTGGTTTATCGATGAGGATGCCAGTTTCTTTCACTTTTTTCACAAGATAACGAACATACGGAGCTGACGGTGCTTCTCTTCTTCCAAAAACCGTACGCAATTTTCGCACACATTCTGCAACATTACCATGATTTTCAAAGTAATGTCGCAATATTTCCCAGCGTTGTTCAAGCGTATACACAACCATATTCGCTCAGCGGAAGGATAAAACTAATTATCTGTCAAATCAGACATGAGCTAAGTGTTACCATTCACGAAATAAGCACTAGTTGAAAAAAAAAAAGGTATTTGGCGGACCCTATATAATCAGTTTTCTTCAATTGTTAAAAAAATACATTAAAAAATACGAAGAAATTTGTTTGCATGCTAATGCGATGTTTTTTATTTCTAATGGAGATTTTGATTGAGGTTTTTTTTTTACATGCGGCAACGACTTTAAATAAATTAATACAATCAACTATAAAACATTCTTTGTATTTTTCACATTGAATGAATAATGCTAATCAAATAAGAGTTGACAAGTCAAACAATCTGTTTTGTCTCTCGCAGAGAAAACAACCTTTTTTGTTGAACAAGAAAGAAAATGTGAGAAAAACAAAATCATCGCAAATCAAATTAGTTATTGAACAACGTATTTTGGAGTATCTTTCAGTTTCAATTTTTTTCTTCATATAAATGGATATTTCAATACGAAAGCTTTATAAATAATCATGGAAATAATGCAGTATACCGTAAAATGTTGCGTTGATGTAGAATTGATTTATTTACGGTCAATAACCATTTATTTTACAAATATAATTAATAAATTTATATATTATATTATAAATACAGGTATATTTATGGATACATAAACACAAGTCATTATCCAAGTAACACATTAAATACAGTGATTATCCAGGAAAACAAAGCAAAGAGCATGCATATAGGAACATACAATATAAAAGGCAGGAAAAAAACATTATAATTAAAATAATTCACTTATTTATGATAATAAGTTTCAATATATTAGTTTTTACTTGACCCAGAGACATAATAAAGTAGTCAACTTATTTCTCAGTACTCATTGCCATGAACTAGGCTTTGAATTTTATCGACGACCTCCGTGGATGAGCGATTAAGATCGTCGACTACGAATCCAGAGGTCACGGGTTCGAATGTTATTATTTTACATTTAGTTCATATAAAATAGTATACTCGTATACTAATCTTGCGGCACATTCCAAAGTGGTATTACTCTAAGTAACGCCTTGCTGAAATACCACTATTGAGAATCAAAACGTTTTAGTGACCACATCTGAAGAGCCAGGTACTTTTTGACCTGCCTCCCCACTTATTTCAGCCTCACAACATACCGGAAATGAGGATACTATAGTCTCACTGGCTTTGGAAAGTCGGGAGCATTTGGAACTCTTGTATAGTAGTCAAATAAAAAACATTGTTTACGTCATGTCACGTTACAATAGGCACATAAATATATGTTTTATCAAAACGTTGAATGAAAAAAAAAAACATTTATAAAATTTATGATAGCGATGTGAGGTAATTGAATAGGCAACTTCCTGACTCAAATTTAAATTCGTACACCACCGGTATTGACATTTATTAATACAACTTGTAATTTAACTACCGCGAGGCGGTTAGTGAAGACAAATCGAGAAGCTCTCCCAGCTGTTTGTTCCCAGGGAAATTATTATTATCAGAAGCGTTCGTGCAAAATAATATTTTCCCACGATTTTCTAGTAAATCCACGGAGTTGCCACATATTGCATCAATTTGGAGTATGAGAAAGAACCCACAAAGCTTGAATAGTTTGGATATAATACTATTTTTAAAATACTAAAGATATCTTACACTTTATTGTACGAGATGGTCGAAAGCACGGTGGAAAACGTGCTTGGCAGGTAGTAAGATGAATCAAGTTAGATTCTGACATACTACCCTTTTATTACGAGCTATGCTTGAAGTCCAATACAAAATACTGACTTAAGTACATTCTTTTCAGTTCCAGGTATGCTCAAGTTTAGATACGACCTCCGTGGTTGAGCGGTTAACGTCCTCGACTACGAATCTGGAGGTTGCGGGCTCGAATCCGGCGTGCACAAATAAATAGTTTTTAATTTATATGTGTTATTATACAAATCATGAAAATGAAATAAATTTTAGTACATCTTTTTGCCACGTTCCAGAGTAAAAGATACTCTCAGTATCTGCTTGGTGAAAACCACTATTCAGGATCGAAACGCAGCTTATAATGGTAAAAACCGTCTTAAGTGACCAGATGTGAATAGTCAGGTGCTTCTCAACATTATTTTTTCCATCTTCTTCCCCTTTCCATTTTTTCTGTCTCATAACATACCCCAGTTGGGAATGCCGTAGTTCTACTGGCTCTAAGCAGTTGAAAATCTAGTGTGGTATTCACATTAAAAATAAATAAATAAATAGTTATGCTTCAAGTTCATTTACAGTTACTGACTTACTAAACTACTACGAAATAACTACTAACTCCAGGGAAAGCTATCAATATCTTTGAATTCAACGCTACTAGTTTATATTATTACAACGATCTTGAAATAAAACCAAAACAAACTATTCTTTTCAATTCCGTCGCCGAAATGTATCAGAATATCAAACTTTCTAAACCTACGTCTTTTGAACTTCAAGTAGCTTGAAAATTGCATATTATCAAAGGATACTCCATCACTTTGCGATTTATTTTATCATCCTGTGTGATGCATTGGATGCTGTCATCCGAACCAAACGCGAGAAGATGAAAACAAGCTTCCTTGAAAAGGATTCAGTATTGCTCGGATGAAAGCAACTGTCGGAAGATATTGCTTTGAATTTAGATGAAGATTTCGTTACACAAAATGCTTTTATTACCTAAATAATAATATGAGCACATTGTAATATTTAGTGTAAGATTTATTAACTGGTGAATAAAATTGAATGTTATCAACATGCCTGACAACAATCTTCGATTTTAGAATACTAAGTTCTTAAATATCAACTAATTATATGTATACTCGTAAGATCGTCAAAAAACGTTCGTAGCTGCAGCTTGTAGGGTGAAGATGGCCAACTTCCTATAGGAGAGGGTACCCGAATAACAGGAAGAAGGAGTGAAACAAACTTTCATTAGTGATTATAATTAAATTTATTTGATTGGCCCTTAAAGAGCTGTTTTGTGGTTAAAATGACGAATCAATTAATATTATAATCTAATAGAAACCTACAGAAAACTTATGTTCACACATTTACCCCACACAAGTACTTGAGGATGAAAGTCAAAAGCCACAAAAAAAGAAGAAAACAGAAATTGTAACAGTAGTGTTGGCTGTCTTGTCATTATTTTGTAATAGTTTTTTAAATAATATCTGTTTTCAAATTAACATTACCATATTAAAGATTAAGGCTTAATAAAATTATAATATTGATTATAGTAGTTATATTAACGATTTTAAAGAAAATGAAAATAGAAAAAGACACAGAAAATAAAAATATTAAATTAGACATTCTGAACAAACTTCATTTTCAGTTCGAGAGAAATATCTCGAACGCGAGGATATCTAGTTGATTTGAGGTTTCGCTGGTGGAAATGAATTGCGATAGAAACTTTAGTAATATGTATTGAAATAGAACAAACTCTCAGGCGAAGTTATTTGGTAAGCGAATATATTACGTATGTTATATTTTATAATAAATAACAGCTATTGCTTGATTTTAATCTACATAAATAATTTGATAATTCCGTCATATAAAGGATTCAGAGAGATACGAGTACATTTAACGGAGAGGAAAAAAGCTTTGTATGCAGTCGTATATTGTTCATTATTTATACGAGTATATGGTTTCCATCTGTTATACAACGTAATGTCTAAAATCCTGTTTTTTGTAAGCAATTTGACATTAACTATAAATAATAAGTTGATATCCGTGGGAATTCACGGGATATAATTGGACGTAGTTATGTAGAAAGTATTCAACTCCAAAAATGCGTTTGAAAACATGATGATACAAAAGCCAATATGTGTAATCGTCATTTGTAAAGTGAATATTAGTGGTTTTACTTTATCAAAATTATTATAAATAAGTAATTTATAATCTATCAATGTTTTTATTATAAAAATGTATTACTTATGATATCCTTAATTTTAATGTATTTAAATTTCAATTTTAGCCAAATATCTACAATGTGCATAAGTAAAAAAAAATAATTACCAAGATCTATTACATTTGGAGCGTGGATGTTTTCAGTAGATAGAAAATTTTGTATTTATCTACATGAAAACATGTTAAACTCGATTTTGGCAAATTGTGGATTGGACGCTTTCTGTAAAACCACGTCCAATTTGACTTGCCAAGAAAAAAAATAGTAGTTGCTTTAATCTACCCATTTTAAATATCATAACATTTTTCGAAATTCAGATGATTATAAAAAACTTTAGAATTTTCAATACTGAGTATGTTTTGCCATACAAATGCCATTTAACAATTTTTACTCACTAAAAATACCATTTTTCCAATATTTTTCTTCCAGAATATATTCTATTACGCTTCTTCACCTTTTCCAGAACATTAAGTGAGATAATGAGCCTTGGGGTGAACCCGGTCTCTTGTAGTTAGGTTTTTGTAATATCCTAATGCACTGGGCAGACAACCTTCTTGAAGTTCACTTTAAAGCATTTGATGAGGATTTGTAAAATAAATGCAAAACATTAAAAATCTCTAAAATACTATCAGGGATCATGGAATTGCTAGTTTAACTATGAAAAATCTTAAATCCCTGTAAATAATCAAAATTTCTCTATAGATAAGCTATAGGTAGCAGTAACCAGTACATAGTGCATTCGGAAAAGTTTTAATATGTGTTATTGATTTTTTCTTTCAACAAAACGTGACGAACTAAAATATTTAAAAAAAATCGATTAAACTTAATTCTCTTTTTTCGCAACGAAAGTAATCAGAGAATCATAACATTTCTAAAATTAAATTGTTTTTTTTTTTGTACGGTGTGGTTTTCCTATTCTGTTTCTTGTTTAAATTCTGCAATAAAATTATGAAAATTTTTCCTAGTGTCTTGATTAACAATGAACCCCCAAGCGATTGCGAGGTCATTTTATTTTAATAATAACGAATGAGCGAATAAATATATAGTAATGGGTGTTCAGTTTTTAATTTTTTTTTTTTAATATTTATTATAATTGAAATCAACTGGTGACAAGTTGTCTAAGCCTCTGGTTCACCCCAAGACGTGGGGGTGAAATATTTCAAAAACTTTTTTTATTTAATTTAAGTATATGTTTTGTTGAATAGCTCCATTCTACAGAATGACGCTTAATTATTCTTAGTAATGGATTTAAATATCAGTTTGTGAAAAGTATTAATTACGGCCCAATTAATTCACAAAGTCTTTAAAAGTTGTAATAAACGGACTTTTATTTTTTTAAATGTGCGGTGTAATTCTGGTTTGGAATGAAAAAACTAAATAATTATACGGCTTTGGATCTTTTTCAAACACTTTCCGACTAATTGCGGCCATAAATTGTTTGCCAAAAGCATGAATATTCATTGAAACCCTCATTTAAAGAAGCGGATTCCTAATTATAGATTTAAATCAAGTTTAAAATCTTTATCGTAGGTAAAGAAAATTTTGGGAGCACATACAAAGGAAACATGGTCCGGTGGCGTGTTAGCAGTTTATTAGTATGGGTTTCGTGGCTTGACTCAACGAAAATAATTGGTATAATTTCAAGTCTGTAGTTTTTTTTTAACGGTATACTAGGTGTACTAGATTAAGCCGTCTCAAATTAGGCCTTCAGGCAGACAAAGGGGCAGCGTTTCGTGTACCTAACCAAACCTAACCTAACTTAACCTAACCTAACTTAACCTAACCTTATCTTATCTAACATGTTTAAGGATTGCACGGGTGGAGAGAGACCGCGTTTAACGCGTCTACCTAACCAAACCTAACCTAACCTAACCTAACCTAACCTAACCTAACCTAACTTAACCTAACCTTATCTTATCTAACATGTTTACGGATAGCACTGGTGGAGAGGTTGGGGGAGAAAAATTGTTGGTTTCAAAAACAATGCATTGTCGGAAGCGAAATATCGTCAGTGTACGTCCAATACCGCGTGTGAGCGGTATCATTTCAAAAGACGTTTTTATGGCGCTTTCAGTTGAACGGCACAAGCCGCATTGATTGACGCATTCAAATTGTGAAACTGACCAATCGAATGCGTGCACTCGGTTAAAGTAAATACAAAGAAGCAAGCAAAACCGCGTGAAATAGAAACGTTTTTTGTCCCTCCTGAACATTTCGACAAATGGTTCTTCCGCCGTATTGAACTTACAACGACGATATCATATTCTAGGAGAAAACAAGTGCATGGCCATTGGAAGTAAGGAAGTTTATTATTATCTGTGGGAGCCTAGCAAAAGAAAATCGAAAACAATGTTTTATGTGTTTGATTTAATCGTTCGAAGACACATTTTACATTTTAGGTTAGCTACGTAATAATTCGCTGCCTATATCGAATTTTATTTCATCTTCTCAAAAAAACGCGTTCTCGTTTACGGTTAACATTTCCGCATACAAACTGATGGTTTTACGTTTCATTATGTTTATCAGCTTTTGTCTTTCTTTCCTCTTACAAAATGTGTCCCTTCAAAATTCATATAAACTTCTTCCTTACTGAAAAATACCCTCCCCGCAATAGGCATCTTCTAAGTGATATGACCCCAGGACTCAGTATTTGAAGTAAATATTTATAGAAAGTGTTGTATCTAGATTCCTTAAATAAGCATTTCTAAAGCTGTCAAATAAACGTATTCTCACCATTATTCCTTCTAACTGTTACAAATTAAACGTTTTCAGATGATAAGTCGTCTGTTAGTTTGTAGTTCTAGCGACCATTGGTAATTTCGACATGAGTCATCGATAGTTGGATCGTCCGCACGCGCAGTAAACACCAGCCGTAAACCACACCGCGATACATACGTGTCCATGAAGCCAATAAATCTGAACTACCTTCTGAATAATTCAAGGCGCCGATGTTAAGTAAGGCTTATTTTAGTAGCGTCTTCAAAGCCCAGGGCTTTTTTTTATGGACAAACGGGTATAAATAAAACATGCGCTTGAAATTATTACAAAAATTGTCGGTTTTTGTTTGTCAAGGTTCGTGTTTTTGAGGTAGGGATCGAAGCTTGTCAGTTTGAGATGCGTATATTTATTTTTTGCATCACCAGTGGCGTAGGGAATCGATGGCGAAGTGACACAGTGACGAAGGAAAGTAGTGACGAAGTGACACAGAGACGAAGTGACGCACTGACGCAGTGCCGCAGTGACGAAGTGACACAGTGACGAAGTGACATAGTGATGAAATGCCGTATTGACACAGTGACGAAGTGACGAAGTGACAAAGTGACGAAGTGACGAAGTGACGAAGTGACGAAGTGACGAAGTGACGAAGTGACGAAGTGACGAAGTGAAGAAGTGAAGAAGTGACGAAGTGACGAAGTGACGAAGTGACGAAGTGACGAAGTGACGAAGTGACGAAGTGACGAAGTGATGAAGTGACGAAGTGACCAAGTGACGCTGTGACGAAGTGCCGCAGTGACGAAATGACACAATAACCAAGGACATGAATTAACAAAAACTTATGTCCCAAACTAAAATAAACTTATTTTGTCCAGAGTTTCTACGTCGACAGCTCACAACCTAATTTTTACCATGAGCTATGAAGCTTAACATACTTATCGTAATCAAGCAAAATTATTATAAAATCATAATAAATATTCGTAACAATTTCAGGTGAGTTACCTTACACGATCGTTCCCAATATTTCAATACTTCTCCCGCTATATCCTGCTAATTTAATCCACTGCTCTCAAGAAATGAGTCGAGGATACAAAGGATTTCGAATTCGGAATCAATTTTCTTTTTACAAATGGACGCCCCGACGTTAATGGCTGAATCAACATCACTCTGTGTACTTTTGGCGGGGTAGGTAGATGGAGCCTTGCAAAATAATTTAAATTCTATGAATATTATTCCTGGGCGGGAATATTTTGTTGAAATATATCGGAAAGGTGCACGGAGATGTGAATCAATGAATATCGCTTTTATAAGGAAGGAGAATTTTTATGAGTAGCTTAAAGTCCCCAATAAAAACAAATTAATAATATAATGTCAATATAATATAATAAGTTATACTTTTTAGCCATTATGATTTCTTAAACTAATCTCACAACAATTTAATAAAATCATTGAAGTTTTTACAAGTTTTTTTTTTAAATTATCAGATCAACAGATTTTCCGTTGATTATAATTAGTGACATCCTCACTCCTTAAAGAGAAATAACATATCCATAATTTTTTTTTTTACAATTTTTTTTGAACTGTCCGTACAAACACACATAAAGTTTGAAAGAAAATTATTCGTCTGGATAAACTTTAAAAAAAACTGTCATACCTGCCATACGAAACCAAAAAACTAAAAAAATATCATAATGTTTTTATTATTTCTAATTTTGTAACTGTTAATTCATGGTGGAATTCCATTTTAATGATTTATAATGTTTTATTAAGCTCGATGCAAGGATCTTGGTAAGTCATACAGGGTAAGGAAAATTTTAAATAAAACAATAGTGTTTGGTCTCAAATAGGCCTCCGTGGTCGAGTAGTTAAGACGCTCGACTACGAATCCAGAGATCACGGGTTCAAATCCTGGCGTGCGCATATACATTTTATTTTCCAAATATGTGTTATTTCACATTTAATTTAAAGAAAATAATATATAGTGTATTAACGGCATCTTCCAGAGCTGTAGATGCTTATAGTATTCCCCTTGTGAAAGATTACTATTTTGAATCGAAACGTTGTTTGAAATGGCTTTAGCCGTCTTTGGTGACTAGATTTGAATATCAAGGTACTTCTCAATAATCCTCTTACGCATCTTGCTGGCTAATGCAAAAAATAATCACATAATAAGTAAAAATATTTATACAAGTAAAAAAAATCTCCTTCCCCTCCCTACGCTTTTTAGGCTAAAAAATAGCCTAATTAGGGATGCTATAGTCCCACCAGCTCGCTCCAGGCAGTCGGGAGCAGTTTAAAATCTTATGTACTACTTAGGTAAATAAAATGTGCCCATAAAATACAAGCTATCTTATTGTATCACACATTTTTCTGAAGGCTGGCATTAATTTAAACAATTTTGAATGAATATAGATACTAGTAAAGCATAAGTAAAGTAATTCATGGGTGTAAAAACATCACAGAAAAAATAATAAGAGAACACATTCAAAATATACACTTTCAATAATAGTACCTTGCTATGTTAAAAATGCCAGACACATTTAAAACACCCCAATTACTTTCTATATAATAATCACACACGTCGGGTCACCATTGTAGGAGTTACGGGGTTATTGTGACTCGCTGCTCAGCTGAAGGGATGACGGTGAAATGTGAAGTCGAGTAGATTGAAGTAAGGTTTATTTTTAACAGAGTTTTTTAAGAGAGTGTGGCATTCTTGAGGGAGGTAACATGTTACTGGAGACTCACTGATTTGACCAAAATTTCACGTTTCTTGCCAAAATTCACCACGTTCTAACGTTTTTCACCATTTTTGTTGATTATTTAAGATATTTACGTTATTTCACCATGTTTTATTGTTTTCACCTTATTTTACTAGTGGTCACCATATTTCTGCAATTTTCCCCTTATTTTACTAGTGGTCACCATATTTCCGCAATTTTCCCCTTATTTTACTAGTGGTCACCATATTTCTGCAATTTTCCCCTTATTTTACTAGCGGTCACCGTATTTCTGCAAATTTCTATATATGTTACTGTTTTACACCAAGGTTTCAATAATTTTTGACTGATTTAAAATTTTTATATCGTATTTTGTAAATTCCACCTAATTCTTTCGTTTTTCACAATATTTTGATGAATTTTGACCATATTTCACCATGTTTGACTATTATTCACCAGTTTTTACTAGTTTTTTTTGTATTTTGGGATTTAAAAAAAATAATGCACATCCCTTAATGAAAAAAAAACAAACACTTTATAAATGGTTAAATAAATACTTGAAGGTATCCACGACCATTTATGTATCCATTTTATGGACAAACGGTTGAAATGGTAAAACCCTATCAAAATATTCAATCGGAATACATAAATAATAAATTTGAATATTTCTTATTGAACATTGTAAAGTATTTCTGTACAGTGAAACAGAAAATAAAGGGTACGGAATAAAAGTTTCCATATTATTAATTACTCGTGTCAGCTGTCGAAGAAAGTCCACGTCTTTACACGACATGATGGAAATAACTTCACTATGTAGATTCAAAACTAAGATTTAAACACCAGAAGAGGAATGGAAATAATCCTTGAAATATCATTAATTTTAGGTCATATTTCAGGTAGGTGACCATAATATCATTTCATGATCCATGTGTACTCGTATATTGTAATCTTTATTTGACTTATTCGTTTTGCGATAAGTTTGTTATATTACACCTTTTGAATAATATGAAACATTTCCGTTCAAATATTACTTCGAAATATAAGTTTAAGTGTAATACTTATTTTGTTGTATTCTTCTCCGGCAGTTACGTTTCACACTTCCATCTCTTTCTGTTTTTGTTATGCTACTTAGTTAGCAGCCAAGTCGGACTGCAAGACTTCTATTCATCGACCAAGTATACTCGTATTTATATCGATGCTTCTATTTCAAAGTCAAACATCGATTATGAAAATTATTTATTTATTTTTAAAAATAAACATGTGTATGAATTTCTTTCCTTTATGTCAAAGCCGCCTCGTATGAAGCAACTAGTAAAATATTGTTGCTGAGAAGCCTTATAAATTTTAATACCAACTCATACATTTTGATCACAAGAACTTGTTTAAAAAAATAAGACAGCGATCGTGAAAATTACAGTAGAAACTTAGGCAATATAAATTGAAAACTTGATAAAACCTAGAAACTTTGTTTAACTTAATGTATTTTAGAAGTTTAATTGTTTTCAAAATTAATCCATTTCATAACTTTTGACGAATGAAAGTTTTCCGGGAAATTGTCTCGGCCACAAGCTTGTAAAATATAAATTAATAACAATCGTTCAGTTTACACCATCCAGATGAGAAAAATTAAAATAGAAAAAAATTAAAGGTCCTTCAAATCACAGCAAATTAAGGAAAGCGATCAATTTGTAGTTAAAACAAGAACCGAGTTTTGTGGTTTTTAATAAAATACCCTTAAAGTTTGAATTTAATATCTACATTATTCAAATAAAGTGTAAAAAGTAAAGTATTTTTTATCGTTAGATGACCCGGTTAAAGCCGTCAACAATATGCTATCTAGTACATTACATTATAAAGAATATCCGCATTTGATGGTTGTCGGCGTAAAGTTTTATAATTAAAATAGATATCCAATTAATTTAGGAAACAAAGTCTGGAAAGCTTTGAAGTCTTTTAACCTAAAACAAGCGGGTAAGTATAGCAAATAGTATTAAAAAAAACACCTTGTGTAGAAATAACATTAACCTAAATGGGAATGGCTTGTAAAGGTTTTCTTTATATTAGAAATAACTAAAGTTATCCGTTTTGCTCAAACTAATATTGCCATTAGGAAAGGAATTAGCAGGTTTTTTGAGACAAATAAAACCCTAGATGGATAAAAACTAATTTATTGGTTTTATATATTGGATTTGGTCATAATGAAAGCAAAAAAAAAACATTTGTTATAGGTACAGGAAATCAACTAATCTTCACTCCGATTTTCCGCAGGGGTCGGCAGAGAAGATGAATCGCTTTGCAGCTCTGTCCCGAATTACGCCTCTTGCTTCATCCACATTCTAGATACTTTT
This sequence comes from Drusus annulatus, assembly GCA_022651775.1. Classification (NCBI taxonomy): domain Eukaryota; kingdom Metazoa; phylum Arthropoda; class Insecta; order Trichoptera; family Limnephilidae; genus Drusus; species Drusus annulatus. The sequence continues at coordinate 221,102 of JAGWCC010000356.1, read as the reverse complement.
TGATAAGATATTTTTTGATTCCAACTTTTGATATTACTGAGTTTGTTTGTTGAATTCACTCTCTTTGTTCACTATTTCACTTTTGTAAATCGCATGTCGAAGGAGCATCCGGCAATCGTATTTCCCCTCTCGCATAAACAAATTCCTTCCAACAACCTATTTATTAACATTCATCACATCGTTTTACAATTGGGCAGCGATATAAATCTTATGTTGTACATTTTTAAACCATATAGAGAGCGTAAATTTCACAAGGTTGTACATTAAAAAAATAAAAATAAAATATATGTAATTTTTTTAAATTTTAATAATTTTCAACTTTATAACCTAATATTGAACCGTAGAAACGCCCACCTACCTACCTTCCTCAACCATTTACTTATTCATTGCTCGTTAATATGTTATTATCATTACTTAGTTTGTAGTAGACTTAGGAAGTACTTTGAACCTAAAGCTTCCACAAAGCACATTATTGTTTCTTGGGGTTGGGTCGCTCCTTCTTCTTTCATATTATTATCCACAGCGACCCTTTAAAGGGCTAAGTATAGTGAAGAAAGGATCTAGCCTATTTTGAGCTTATACAAGCTAAGGTCAAGAAAGGTTTCAATCCTGGACCATGGGTGAATACATATCAATGTTTTCCGGAGGCTACTAAATACTCGTGTAGATTGGTTTAATTAAAATATTCATAATAATCTTTTAAATAATAATACATAGAATCATATTTGGAAAGCAAAAAACTATTTCAATAGCTTGGGCAATGATTGTTTATGCTTTTATTATGTGATTTGAAAAAAAATGACAAGAACAATTAACACACAAATGCTTTGGTTATTTTATAGATATCTGGAGATATAAGTATTTATTCATTTAAATATTAGTCCATAAAAACATAATTGTACTTTCACAACCGACCGAAAACAATCTCTCGTGAGAGATTTTCATATTAAATATCGCATATGTTGAAATATAGTGCAAGCGACTTAATATAATATTACAGAAATCAATCTGAATAGGTTTATAACGTTATTTAAGGGCAGACGTGGAGTCGTTTCTTCTAGACAGCCAGAGCTATTTGAAGGAAATAGCGGCGATTTCGAAGATTTACAAGTATCCAACTAAAGATGATTTAAAAGAAATAAAGCTGGTTTGTATTTAAGACCTTTTGCTGAAGGCAATATAGTGAATAAGAGATAAAGGGTCTTTAAAAAAAAAAAAGCTTCGCAGTTCAAAGGCATAAGGATTAAAAAAATAAAAACAGTGTTAATACTAAAAACATGACTTTATAGTGTTACTTAACCTTACGTAGGTTATTAGCGATGGTATGAGAAAATTTTCATAAAACATATTTTTAGAGTTTTTATAATTCAGCCTCTATTTTAAAACATATTTACGTTTCTAAGAAACTTATCAAATAACATGATGGCAATGACAACCAATTACTATTACAAAGATTCCATTTCGTTAAAAATGACGAATATCAATATTTTTTTTGTTAAAGAATATGCGTGGGTTGGCAAAATTTGTGAACGATCACCTTAATTAATAGTTGAATTGCTTTCGTATTCAGAAACGTAAGCCTCATTGAATTCCCAATTAAGAATAATTGTCAGAAAGGGTAGATTTAAGGTGAAAAGAAGAGAGATAGGATTGACAGATCTGTTTCAATCAATTCCAGTCTTTCTTGGACTTGAGGGATGACGAAATGTATTGATTTATGTTATTACATACGACTCCCTATAAGTCAAGGGGTTTCTAACAAATATGACATACTTTTAGAAACGTAAGAATGCGAGTTTTTGGCAATAAAAAAGCTTTGAAAGTCGTAAAAGAAAACAAATGTCATAATAAAATTTAACAGTCACAGTGTCCCATCAGAAAAGGGTAAATACTGCTCCGTTTGAACGACGCTATACTAAACTCACCTTTGTCTCGAGCCAGTAGTTGAAGGGATAGGATGCTTTATAATTAATGCTCCCGTGTCTGTGAGCTGTCAAGAGTTTTGTTACACTAGGAGTGCGCCTGCTTAAAAAGTATGTGTTTCGCTGGCAACCTTCAGAAACCAAAATATATGACTACTTTGCCGATGTGAATGAGAGATTTGTATTTTACCTACAGTGAAAGAGCCCAGGTAAATCACTTATTTAAATTACACTTAACTGAAAGATCTCCCAGCCCCAGAGTGCGATGTCTGCGTCAATAAATTAAGTACAATAGCGTTTAATTTATTTAAATGGATGTTTGTTTATCCATTGAACGAACTTCCCGCGAAGAAACATATGAAGTTTCTCGCTGAAAATACATTTTTATTTAACTTAGCTTTCTCTCAGTTTTGTTTAGTGTAAACGGCCGCAAGAGTTTTGAATCTTAATTTCCACACTTCAAATTAAGTGTTACTCTTCAATTAAACTTTCAAGTAAGATTCGACGAAGATGTTAAGAGAAGTTGTTTGATTTCTTGAAAGGTTTATTGATATCAATCACGGCTTAGGTATATGAGATAAGGAGAAGAAGGACTAGTGAAGAAACGCGTGGAGGGTGGAATTAGAGTTTATCTTAATTTAAAGTGACATAGCACTCAAAAAACGAAGAGTCTTTGCCTGAAATTCACATTTTAATTATTTCTGATGAATTTGTAACCAAAATATCAATAAAAAGTTGGATTATGATTACATTTTCAATGTTTCTTACGCCTATAGCGGTGAATCCATCTACACCATCAAACTAACTTATTTAAATATTAAGTTTTATGGATTTAAGTTTTTTTTTAAATAACTTCATTATGTTAGTAATACTTTAGGGTTTCTTATAAATTAAGTGATTATTCTAATTAAGTTTTTGTATTAAAAACACCACTTGAATTACGATTATTATCGATTGAAAAGTATATTTTATCTAATTGACAAAAAAATGGTACCTGCCGTACATTGCCGGTTTTATTAACGATATTTTTGTTGAATATAAGAACATTGTTTTATCTTTATGATCCATAATTCTTTCAAATGTCAGGGATATGTTGTGTGAATTAAACGTTTCTACGGAATATATCACGAAGGTAAGCATTAATAAAGTAAAAAAAGAGTTTAATTTCCAAAACTGGTTCCTTCTCCAACCTCCCCTAATCTAGAGTTATTTTCACAATTTATAAAGTGAAACTTTATTTATAAATAGAACATATATACTTTGTTTTTAACCACTTTTTTATTAATTGAGTTTTGATTATTTTAATAACTAAGTATTATTCGAAACAAACAGGGTCGTGTCAAAAACCACTCAGTGGATTTTAATTGGTATTAAATTATCATAATGGAACACCGCGCAAACAATTAAAGTTCAAGATGAATATCTCGTTTAACTTAGCATTTTGCTGAATTATTCAAATTATATAGAGTTCAAAAAACTAATTTTGACGCGGTGAGTGAAAGTTAAGCATCGAAATAAGAATCACTTATGGTATGTACCGGCAGTATTTTTTTTATTCATTTTCAAATTTCTGGACACGCTTTACAAATTTTAATAAAATTATGACCCACTAATAAAGTAAAAATAGTTTTAATGAAAATGAAATAAGGACTTATAAGACCACATATTTTATTTTAATTTCTATGACCGACCGTTTTCGCTTAGCCTAAACATCCCCAGGCTACAAAATTAAACTAAACAAAAAATACAGGATGTGGTTTTATATACTCATACACACACAGGGAGAACACAATATAAATTTTAAAAAAATGATGATGCTTAGGCTGAGCGACACCGGTCGGTAATAAAAAAAAAATAAAAAAATCTGTGTTCTTATAAAACGTTATTATTTAATCTTCAATAATTATGTCTAACCATAGGGTGATTGCTTTCTACGAAAATATAATATGACTTCATTTATTTATGCTTGATTTGTACGAAATTTTCGACACGTATTTTTTTGAGTTCTTAGTATTATATAAAGCTATGGTATCTTCGAAAGCACTCACCCTTATGAAAAGGTATTTGCTAAAAAAAACACAAATACATCTGGTTTCACCTCTTTTTATGTGCACTGCAGTACGTTATTTGAATTAAAAAGTCTACGATTTCGGTCCATTTATTGGTTTTCCTAATAATACCGCAATAAATCTGCTTTTAATTTTAGAATAAGCATATCTCTTTTCAGCGTTTTTTTAGGCCCGATTCTACTAGGGATGGTTGCTATCGGAAATTGGGTGCACCTGCAGTTCTAGTTACCGGTGACCGGTGGGGAACCGGTTATTTATCTTGTTATTTTTGGAACCGGTTTTTGGTGCCAGAAAAGTTCCACGAAAGAGATTTTTATATTGTAAAGGAAAGATTACTTGCCGCCATTTTTTTATTTGATGAGGGGGGGGAGGTTGCTAGCGAAATTCTGAAAATGAGGACGGATAACGAAAAGCACTGTAACTGTGGAACCGGTTCTTCGCCAAAGGGACCTTTCCGCCAAATTCAATTGTGCCTAAAAAAGGAACCGGTTCTTCGGAGAAATAATATTGACGGTTCCAGTGACCGGATTGAAACCGGTTCCTTTTTACTGGAACAAGAATATCGACCATCTCTAATATCTACCTCTATTTTTACAAATTGTGCCACACACTCTCACCTTAAGTATGATTTCTACAATAGTCACACTTTTATATAAGTTATTTTGATTCAAAAGGTGTCATACCTTTAAAAAATATGTCTAACACAGACATATTAGTATTTCGAAGTTGAGATGGTCAATATTACTGTCGTGGTTAAAAGGAACCGGTTCCAAGACGGTCACTGGAACCGTCGATATTATTTTTCCGAGGAATAGGTTTCTTTTTATGGGAAATAAAAATTGATATCATTTGTCCGAGGAACCGCTTGAAAGGCTTTTTTCACGAGTTCCACAGTTGCAGTGCTTTTCGTTTTTCAACCACCCACAAAATATATTTTAATTAAATAATAGCGTAGTATACTCAACAATAAATGTCGTTACATGTAAATATAAAGACATATTTGAATCTCAGGGACCAGGAATACATAAATCACAAAAGTTTATTGACTTAGTTTGGTCTACTCAACAATAGATGTCGTTACATGTAAATATAAAGACTATAAAATAAATTTCTCAAATTTGAATCTCAGGAACGAGAAGCACATAAATCAAAGAATATTAAAATATTAGTTTGGTCTACTCAACAATAGATGTCGTTACATGTAAAATATAAAAACTATAAAATAAATATGGCAAATTTCATTCTCAGTTACCAGGAGCACATAAATCAAAGAAGATTAAAATATTGGTTTAGTCTACTCAAAAATAGATGTCGTTTCATGTAAAATATAAAAAAACTATAATATAAATATTTCAAATTTCATTCTCAGTTACCAGGAGCACATAAATCAAAGAAGATTAAAATATTAGTTTGGTCTACTCAACAATAGATGTCGCTACATGTAAAATATAAAAACCATAAAATAGATTTATCAAATTCGACTTTCAGTGACCAGGAGCACATAAATCAAAGAAGCTAAACGAATTTGTTTGGTCTACTCAACAATAGATGTCGTTACATGTAAATAGAAAGACTATAAAATAAATTTCTCACATTTGAATATCAGGGACCAGGAGCACATACATTTGAGGATTATTTAAATCTTAATAAAGTTCAGAAATAGCGTTTATTTGTATGTTGGATATGAAAGAAAAAAACGGATTTGTAATTTTTTAAAGTTTATTTAATACGCACTTTAAAGTTATATTGACATGCATAATACCAAATAAACTATAAATAAAAGTTGTATTTACATTGCGATATCTGAAAGCTGGGGTGACTTTTGTCTTGAAGGGCCTGGTATCAGAAGTCCAGTATGTTGCTGCAAAATATTGGCATTTTGAAAAGGCTAACCTGCGCATTTGTCTTTTGAAGTCAAAGATGAGTAAGCATTACATATTTTAATGCTGTTAGTTTCGATAAACCTTACAAAAATGTTACAACGGTTCTAGTTCTTTTCGTTTTCAAGAAATCGCTAGTAACCATTCCCCCCCCTCCCTTAGTGTTTTTTTTTCTGGCGGCGAGGAATCCTTTCTTTATAATATAAAAATCTTCTTCGTGGAACTTTTCTGGCATCAGGAACCGGTTCCGAAAATAACCGGTTCCGAAAATAACCGGTTCCGAAAATAACCGGTTCCGAAATAACCGGTTCCTCACCAGTCACCGGTAACTGGAACCGTAGGTATACCCAATTTCCGATATCAACCATCCCTATATTGAAGTTTCTTTCCTTCTCCGGTTGTTTTGTGTCAGACAATCCACACAAAATGTAATTAGATCATGCAAGAAAGACGTAACAAGTAGCGATAAAATAACATTTTAAGCAAGGGACAGAAAGCAACCACGCTGCAACTCCTACGTTTACTATCAACAGTGACGCTCTCTGAGAAGATATCTAGCCTACGGACCCCGTAAGAGCAGTCTTGCATTTCCAAAGGACAAAAGTCATGTGAAATAAATTCTTAATGCACGCGGTAATGGTGCTTCGATTGTAATTAAAGCAGTTCCTCCGATTGGCGGCCGTATTACAGCATTTTCTTTTATTTGTTTTACGAGACAGAAGAAACTCGTTATTTTAAGCATTTAATAATTCATCGGGGTTTTTTATTTATTTGATACCATTTCAAAGTTTGTTTTACTATAAATAATCATTTTTTACTTAATACTAAAAGTAGGTAATATTTAAATACAATGTAATCCCTAACCTATTATTACCTCCCTAATTGAGGAAATTCTCGTTCTTAGAGAGGGAGTACTACCATGTGTTACTTGTACATAAATTTGAATGATTAAAAATGGATATCATATCATATTGTGTTAGAGTTTTTTTTTTAAATACCCACCCATATATGAGTAGATACAGACCTTACTAAGTTGTAAGACATTAGTCGTCTGAAAGCCTTTATATAAAACTATAACCATCGGAAAATTTCTATATATATATCCTGCGAAGATTTACAAAATAATAAATCCTGAATATTTTACAAAGGGTTACGGAAACTAATATAAAACAAAATTAATTCCACCCCATTGTTTCAGGAGAATTCGCAAAGTGTATAATTATTGATTCTAGAAATACTATCGTAAACTTTCAAAGATTAGCCACACTTGTTTTTAATTCGTTGAATTAAAAAAAAAAAAAACTTCATTGATATTCCCTTTTCCCACCTCCTTCTCTTCTTCCCTCCCTCCAGATTCACAACATACCCTAATTGAAGTTGCCGTAGTCCTACTGGACCAGGTTATAAAAAAGGTGCAATTATTCTTTTGATGGCCTTTTGCCTTATTTATTTTTTGTTTTTCTTATGAATTCATGTTTTTTTAAACTTATTTATTGTGTATATTACAATTTTATTTTATTATTACAATAACTATGTATTATTATCAATTATGTAATGTATTGCATTGTACCACTCCTGCATACCTTCTCGAATAAAACTTTTTTTTATTTATTTATATTATTAATGTTACTCACAGATCGTTCCAGAGTGGAACATACTTTCAGGATTGAACGTGACTTGGAATGCCTTTGGCTGTGCTTAGCAAATAGATTCAAATACCCAGGTACTTACACTTCTTCTTTTACTTTCTCTCACCAACTTCCTTTTGCTTCATAAAATTCCTAAAAATGGGAAAGCCATATTTCCGCTACCCCAGACGTCGGACTGTTGGAACTCTGAAAAATATTGATATTTTAGTAATCGCTGTGTTATGGTGCGCTATTTGTTTGTGGTTTTTTTTCGTTGTTCCAGTTATTTTGATTTATAGTTGGGATATAATAACGTAGAGCTTTTATTACTAGAGTGGAAAAGAAAAGTTAGATGAAAAGGAAAAAGTTATAATAGGTTGTGAATGCGATTAAGAGCATTAAACAGTTTTTTGTTTTTGTTTGCGTTGGTCTCATCTGAAAAAACAAGATTTTTTCATTCGGTTAACCATTAGCATATCGTAGCTGGAAAAGCAAAAGGGCTAAAGCAACATTTTGGTCCAAAATAAGTTAAATATGCAGTTTTAATCAGTTTTGTTTTCTGCATCGAATGCTCTGACTCATGTTTGATTTAAAGACTTTTGTGGCCTTTCAGCCATCTAAAATATATGAATTATTTTGAAGAAGGCTTGACTCAAGCGACACAAGTTCGGGACTTTTTTTAGTTTTTGGTCCCTTCAAGTGACTTAGTACAAACATTGAATTACCTGAGTTAACTTATTTTTTCAAAATCCAACCAGGTACTGAAGACTTATGAATTTTATTGGAAAACAAAAAATACTTGAAAGTGCTCTGATGTAAGCTTCCTAAAATGGCGCTTCAGCTCTTTTGCCTTTCTGGCGACGGTATGAATAAGCATTAGAACAAATTAAAGTAAATTTTAAAAAGTCATATTCGCATGTAGTGAAACTTTAATTATATATTTAACTTATTTAAATATTATGGAATTCTCAGTTTTATTGGAATTCAATTATCTTTATTTTTGTATTCACACAGTTTTTTAATTTGGGAATTGTGCTTCCGAGTCATATTTTAACTTAAAGCGATCGGCGAAAGTGGTCATTATTGAAAGAAAAATGAACTTTTACATAGTTTACTTTATTTATCTTAGTATTTGTGACACATTCAACATAATATACTTATTATATTACACCAATGAAGTTACAAAAGTATTTTACCATAGTAAATTAACACATTATTTATCAACAGCAAATATGTTATAAAATAAAACATACCGCGAGGCTACTGCCAAATTAAGTAATACCATTATTTTTTTGAAAACAAATCGAAAACCGAATTTTACAACTGTTTTGACTGTTTTTCAACTTTGTGAAAAGTTCGCCCGTCGTCCAATAGGGTTAAAGTAATTTTAGCAACTTAATTGCATGACAACATTTTCAGTTAGTCAGGGTTCAAAGACAACATCAAACTTTAAAATTGCGTTTACTCAATAACATGTTGACAAACTGTTGGTATTGACCTCGCGATATTATAGTACCTACATACTAGGCATATTTTAATTCGGTATAGTTACAGTTTGGCAAATAAACGTAAAAAAATATTAGAGAGGTACATTTAAAAAAAAAAAAAACTTTGGCAACACCGAGTTGGGCTGATTTTGGAATAATTTTGGTTCATATTCAGATGTGAGGTTATGGATTGACAGCTTGTTGGGAGAAACCAATGACGTAACATATATATAGACACTTTGTAGCGCTCTCAACGTGGTAAGCAATAATCACGCTAGTTAGTGTGATCGGTGTTTAAGCCGATTTAGTACTAAACGGTCACGCGTCGCTTGAGGTCGTTTACTATATCTATAAGTGTGGACGCGATCCGAACTTCGGATCTGTTTCGTTCATACACAATCATATATTCTATGAATATGTATCTTTGTCATACATGACCGATATTTGAATGATGAATTTACTGGTAACGTGTGTGTTTTTTGCTTCCCACATTTTGAGTTAATATTCTAAGGCTATAACGTGTCTATATATATGTAACGTCATTGGGAGAAACGGCATGATTATATATATATATTTTTTTTTTTTTGCTTTTTAAGGGTATCATAAACATCTAATAAATGGGTTTTTTGGTGCACACATTATAAAAAATTAAATTAAAATTACATACAATTGTCTCACTTACGAAGTATTAAATATAGCTCGAAGCATGATGTCGAAACATCTTCTCTCGGGAAGTACCACCCATTTTTGAACACGGTGTTTCCATAATGTGAAAAATTTGTACCTGGATCACAGTACTTTGTTGAAGTGTTTTTACCTTTGAACTATCTTGGTGTTGTCAATTTAGTAATTTAAACGATTACAGTGCCCTGTTCATTCCTCCATTAATTTGCCAGACTGTATATTATTGTTTCACATATTTGGAGGTGTCAATCAAAAAAGAGAGTGTCCACGTGAGTAAATAAAATAATTTCTGTTGCAGATTTCATCTTATCAATGATCCGGAACGTCTTAAGCTTACCTGTTCTGTAATACGCTTTATGATCCGTTTTCGCAGAAATAAAGTAGCCCATACAAGCTGCCTTATCAATAAATCTTTTTTTATAGTATGGATACGTTCTTTATTGATTTACACCTCATCATTATAATGACATTGGAACCTCGGTTTACGAACGTACTTCTTTCCGGAAACGTATGCGTAATCCAAAACACACGTATATCGAAGCAAATTTCTCCATAAGATCATGGAAACTAGGATGATTCGTTCCAAAACATAAAAATATTAATATGAAAATGATTTATTCGAAATATGTAGTTAGTTTTTATATACTTAGTGTAAGTTGTTATTTAAAGTTATTATTAAGTACATACCTGTGATAGATTGATGCTTGCCTCCGTTTGAGAATTTCCAGGAAATGTGACATCGTATTGTCGTTATTTTTTTTTTTCTCTTTTTTTAAATAAAGATGAACATTCGCGGGTTACGAGTAATCTGACAATATTTGAAAAACTCCTACTACTATCATTATAAGCAGAAGATGTTGCTTGTGCAATGATGGAGGATTTAGCTAGCTGAGGAATTGAACCCATGACGCCCGGGTGGGAATCCGACGCGTTTGTCCACTCAGCTTCTAACCGGTTGAACAGATTCATCGCTCGCCTTGCTCGGTTGGAGCATTTCTACGAAATTTTCACTGTTTCTCACATTTTATAGATACATTGCTCATTTATCAAGTTAAAATTTAAAAAAAAAATCTTGTTAAAAAACCAAGTTACTCACAATCCGAGGTTCCATGTTTTCGAATGAAATCTATAGTGTCGCTTTAAATATCACGGGATCAAATAAATACATAGAAATAATATTCTATAATTCAGATATACAGATAAATTCAGAAATATCCCGAATCGAACCATGACAACTCAAGCTAGTAAAAAAATCAATTATTGAGGTATAATTTGGTTAATGTTTGAAACATTGTAAAGTTTTACAACCACAAAAGAACACGCCATTGGTTGATCCTTAGGGTGACCATAAGTTAAAGAAGGAGAAAGAAGCAAAACCTGATTTAAGTGAAATGGTGTGGTGTTACAAAAAAAAAATACATGTCAAGTTAAAATAAGGTAATAAACAAGGGAACAGCTTCCCGTACAAAGTATGGTGCTTGATTTTTCTGTTAGCACCGTATAATTATTTTTTAAATATAAAAGGGAACATGATTAATTTAATGGTCGTATTAGTCAATTTGCCTTTCACAAGTATATTTTTAAAAACATAAAGATACCTACTAACACATAATATGGCGTAAATAAGTTTTAAAAAAAAACGCTGTCAAATTTTGGATATAATTTATCTCAATTTTTTTTCAAAGGCGACCTCGGCTCGGCTATTTCAATGTAAGATGGTTTAAATAAAGTAAGATATAAATATTTTAAAAAACTTTTTCATCCTCTAAAAACAGATCTTTGCAGAATGATTCCCAACGTGTCTACTCAATTACAATACGTGCTGGAAGTGCAAATTGACTCTCAAATGAAAAATAATACCTAAAACAAAGGGGAAAATTCCAAGCACGCTTTATGTACAGTTTGATGGGAGCACCAATGATTGAACTTTACTTTTAGTATAAAAGAGATTTGGGGCTAAATTGAGGTGTATATGAACGGAGTTAATTGATACCTGAATTCCTTTAAAACGTTTTTATAGTATGAATTTTATAACGAAAAATATGCTCAAACACAATTGAGTGGAAAATTTTATTTCTTTATTGTAATTTTTTTTTAAAGAAAGCCAAACATTCCCGGGTTACAAATAACCTTATAGTATCAAAAAATCCTACTACCATTATAATAAGCGGAAAATATTGCTTGTGGAATGATGGAGGACTTAGCCAGTTGAGAAATTGGGCATCCGATGCGTTTGTCCACTCAGCTACAACCCGGTCCACTAATTGATCCATAACATAATGTATACTAATTAATATCAGATATGAAGGTTACGGAAGTATAAATAATAGCAGTCTTAATCGAACTAAAATACCAAAAGATTCATTAACACAAATAAAACGTTTTGTTCACTTGTTTCCCAATAAAATGATGAAACTTTTATGATGATTAATTTTAATTAAACGTTTTTCTGAATTAAATCTTTTTATTTCACCTGCAGTTTATTTAAAATAGTCGTTTAAAAGCTGATAATGCCACGAATACCATTTTGGAGATTGGTGTTTTTGCATTAATAGCCCTCATAAATGATAAATTAGTTTATTTTTTTATCACAAAGAAGTTAAATGGATTTTAGCTTTGTTTCTTAGTAGTATTGTATAATCCAATATATTTATACAAAGTTAGCGAAGCATTGAACTACGGCAAATGAGGAGCAAAGGGCCAAGAGATTTGACGTACGACAGTGATTAAGGTTCGGTATAATTTCTTCGATTTACTAGTATCACCAAATTACCAAGAGTTTAACTGTATTTATCGATTAAACAAATTCAGATCGATGAGATGCTTGTTATTATATCTCTAAACGTAAAAATGGTTTTTATTCTTCTATGAATTTATTTTTCCATTTTTGCCATCAAATTGTGACAAAATATCCACCTGTGAACCAGTAACACTAATAAAGCATAGAAAACATACATTTCAGTCAAGTTTATAAAAAAATACATCAACGCAAAAACAAGTAAGGATAGTGAGTCTGAGTGGATGTGAATGATCTATTTGTACTCACGGACAATACTGACTAAAATACGCTACACACACAGTATCATAAACAATGAGAGAGAAGGGTTTGATATACATATTTTAAAGTTATTAAGTATTATGTTATGCCTAACAGTGATTTTTCAATAATTTGATGAAATTATAAAATGCTTTGCATTCGAACAGATATATTTTTTTGTAACACATTGTGTTTTTTTCTTAAAATTAAGATTTACAAAACAAATTTTAATATTTACCCTATCAAAAGTGTATCATACATTTATATGGATAATTAGTTTATTATTTAAATATGTACATAGTTTTTTATATAATTTTATCATCACACATAATAATATTTTACAAACATCAATTTTACATGTATTATAATAGTTTATTTTTAAAATAATTGATACATTTCAATTGCTGAGCAATTATTAATAAACAATAAGTGGAAGTTTTTATAAGAAAGCAGTGAAAAATCGCAAGGTGTAATTTGATTTGCCATAAAAAAATATTGGTTGCTTTAATCCACCCATTTTAAATATATTTAAAAAAATCTGTACATTGCATTGTAGGTAGGTAATTTATTAGGTAGGCGGAGATTAAAAAAGATAATAAAAAAAGATAATTTCAATTAACATCAGTTACAAATTTGAAAATTTCTAACACGTACGGTCGTACGTATTCACAAAGGAAACATTTTATAATTTAAATAAAAAATATTTTAGTTTTAAGCCACTTTATTTATACACATATAACAATTCGACCGGTTTCGGTTAAACTTAACCTTCTTCAGGAACGTATATATATAAACTAAGATTAAAATATAGAGTTATACAATATAGTTTCTCCTCTTCCCATCCCCCTACCTCTCTACCTACTCCATTACCACCCCCTCTCTGATGCTTTGTCCTGTTTATACTAATGTTTTGTCTCTTTCACTAATTTCTTTGTCTACTGTATAACTTTATATTTTAATCTTAGTTTATATATATATACGTTCCTGAAGAAGGTTAAGTTTAACCGAAACCGGTCGAATTGTTATATGTGTATAAATAAAGTGGCTTAAAACTAAAATATTTTTTATTTAAATTATAATGTCAAGCTACAAAGTGATTGCTTCCTTCGATAAACATTTTATAGTTGACATAGTGTTCCACTTGAGTTTTAATTTATTAAACATTAATCTCGTTGCTTTGATTTTAAAATCTCCGATGGCTGAACATGATATCCTTTAAATCTAGTACGTTATTTGCCATCGCCAGCACCACAATGATGGATTGAATATATTTAAATCTTTCAGAAAGTTGTTTTGAGACAAGCGGACTTGTGTACAGTGGAACATGCATCATAATATACATTTAAAATAAAAATATATGTTTTGTTTGACACCACTTTATATAATATATCGTCAACTAATTTCAGTTCATCCTGAACCTTCATCAGGACTGTATAAATACATACTATTATTTTATTATTACTGTAACATAATAATATATTTTTTATATGTGACTACAAACAGGTTTTTAGTAAAAAAATATTAACAGAATTCAAGCCACCTTAACGAGTCAGAGAAACACACAGGAACGACAAAAGATTTTTGTGCTATTGAGAATCAAATTGGATGTCAAAATTTCCTAAAGATGGAAATATTTTTTCATCCAACAAAAAAAAATTGGTTTTATCGGCGGTTGAAAAGCTGTCGTATTTAGTCGCAAATAAATTGCTATTTTTTTTTCCCACAGTAATAACACTACGTCACTGAAAAGCTATAATTAATATAAAATAGCCTTCTGAAAGAGTTCATCTTTATACGACCTATCAAATGTATTTATCAAACAACTCATATCGCTATCCAACATTTATGTAAGTAAATAAAGAACAGCTTGTGATTATAGTCGACACATAGTTATTTGTGACAAATGGAACTATGAACACTTTGGGTTATTATAACATTATAAGTAAAAGCCTTATCTACACAATCAAATAAACACGTAAAATATTCCATTCAATTAATAAATTAATTAAAATAAATAATTTAAAACAATGAATTTCACAATTATAAGCCAAAAGTGGTTTTCGAAATTCATTTAACTTAAGCTAACAGGGTTCTACATTGTTTTTGCTTTACAATTTATACATTGGGATATCGCGCGTACTTTGCGTGAACAATGTTTCAACTAGTTTTTGTCGTGGTTGTTTATAACACGATGTTCCTAAGGTATTTACAGAGTAATATCGTTGTGATTAATGGTGTGCAACAAAGTTTCCGAAAACATACATATTCGAGCTGTTCATAATTTGGTAAAATTCAGCATACCGAAAGGCAGAGCATGCTTATAATTAAATGGCAATAGTCAAATCAGTGAACGGCTTGTGTAATTTCTTAAGATTAATTTTAATTAATTATTTACTCTCGTCAATCATGAACCCCTTTTCATTTGTTAAACTTAGACCTAGTTGAAAAGTTTCTAGAAATATCACGTTCAGAAATTTAGCAGTTGGGTTCGACTGTTGGCTGGGTTCCTTGTTGCAACACAAAATGTCATATTACATGAAACATTACAACATTATGTACATCTTTTTATTTTTACAAATAAGCCATATACAGCGATGATGCAAAGTTAAAATAATAATTATACACCAAAGGATTGCTCTTATGATAGTCAACCTCCGATAGGAGAAGGCACCAGAAGAAGGAGTGCGAGGTACACAAATAATGAAAGGTGATAACAGTAGGTGCTAGAAACACAGGAGCAACAGGTGTGACGGAGATAGGTAAGGGTAAGGAGGGAATGGAAAGTAAAATCATTTTGTCAGAAATATGTCAGATATTGTGCTTTACATCAGCTTTGGTTGATCGTATTTTTGATTACATCAATACTTTGATTGATAATATAATTCACTATAATTACTTGAAGAAATTGGTTGTCGTTTTAGCTTAAATCGCACTCACGCTTCTAAACAGCCATTAGTAAAGATATGTCACAATAGGAACTTTGAACTATTGCAAATATAAAAAAATGAATCTTAATTATCATAGACGTATATCAATTTGAAAGTATGAATAATTTTCGCATAGATCTATAAATATCTCTGCACTATAGCAGTTTTACCACTCTATGGATGCAAGTAAACGATTATCTCTTGTTAGCGGAATAGGCGATAACTGTCAACAACGATTGTTATTTTAGCAAAATTTTAAAGGATAGCGTTCATTATCCAACTTTGACTTAGGCCATTTTATAAGCGGGAGTGCGAAATAAAGCGATAACACAAAGTAACAGCGTTTTTCAATATCGAAAAATTACCAATGCCGAAAAACAACCCCTCCTTACATTAAAAATTGAAAGCACTCAGTTGGGGGGCATATTCCCCCAAACATCACGCGCATGCGAGTATGTTAAACCGAATCAATGGCCATAGTTTCATCACAGTGTCTCGTATCCTCGAAACGCACAATCTTGACGAGTTCCAGCGTGGCCCCGCTGTCGCTGCTCAGGGACTCGGTGGAGGTGTCTGCGGCCCCCGGGGACGCAGCCCGAGCTGGGGGGGCGAGTTATAGCAGCTCGTCGCGCAGGTCGCCCCCGTTGGAGGCGCGGCACGCCACCCCGCGGGACTGCAGTCAGACCTTTTCCTCGCCTCCCAGCGCGTGGGGGGTGGACCTGACGAACTGAACACAACCCAACCCTTGAGAATAATCTAAATGGCAGAACACTGCGTCGAGTCTGGCGTGAAATCTTGCATGGAAGAAGGGGATGAGTCAAACCCTCGTGTTTTGATTTAGGGATCCGCTTTTGAGTCACACGTCTTACAAGGAATGAAAGACAGACAGGAAACAAAGAACAGAACGATCATGTAGTACAAAATTCTTTTATTTTTGATAACCGTTTGTTTCCGGATTTAAATTCAAATACATTTGGTTGTCTCATATCTTTGCTATGTAAAAACACCACAACTGTCAAAAAGCCATATTATTTTTAAAATAAAAAATATTGCAATTATTTTGAAGCAAACGATTGTTTGGTTATAAATAAGACTTTGGTCTTCAAAATATATTTTCTCAAAATGATAATTTTCGCACTTCTGTTTTAATATATTTTGACTTAATCACGTGATAGACATGATACGATTCTGTATTTATTTGTGGTGTGGCATGGATAAATGGTTGGTTCTAATACTTTATTTTAATTATGACTCGACTTACTTCCTTCAGAATGTGTTGTTACCCGTATTTGAGTTAAAAGATTTCGGGCATATAGTTTTTATATCCTGATGAAAAATTATGATTCTTGTCTTTTGTGTATAAAATTTCAGTGTAAAACATTATAAAGGAGATATTAAGAAACGTTCTCACAACAAGCGAGCAACTCAAATGAAAATTAAATCAATGTGTTTCATAAAAAAAAAAAAATTGTAAAATCGTATCGTATTATTCACGTATTTATTTAAGTCAGAACCGGTTTCACCTTCTTACAGGTATGCCCAGGCTGTATACTTTAAACAAACACTTGATTCCGTATAAATGTTTTAGTTGGTCGTTGCATTGTGAAAACGTTTCGGTGTATAATAAATAAGTCCAACAAAGTTAAAAAGTTATTTGACCATTCATTTTTTTTAAGCCCGCGACGAAATCAACAGCATGCTTCATTGATAAAAATACTAAAAGAGGTATATTCTTTTAAAAAAATTACATAAGGTACACATTAAAAAATAACAACTAAACAGAAACTAAAAACAAAGTAAGCAGTGTTTTGTGTTAAAAGTTTTTGGAAGTATTATTAAATTAATCAACTTTTATGAATTTCGTAAGTCTTGATTAGGGGTTAAGAGCAATAAATAAAATATAATGTTTGTATCAATAAACGTTATCTTTCAAATAACTGTAACAGGTGGTGCCAAAGTCTCAAAGTAAATAAATCATTAAAGCAATGAAAAAGTAACTTTGTATTAGACCACGGATATAATTTTTATGACCGACCGGTTTCGCTAAGCCTAAGTATCATCAGTATACAAAGTTATTTTTTCATTTCTTTAAATATGTCAAACCACAAAGTGATTGCTTTCCACGAAAATATTAACAAATCATTTTATCTTCATGTATGTGTGTTCATCATAATCATGTATGTTTTAAAGTCTTTTCTTTGTTATAAGCACTTACCTACTCAATATATTGTTGGGTTAATATATCTAAATATTGAAAACCCCACCCTTATGTTCCCAAAGATTACAATTATGGTTGCCTTTGCATGCTATTCTTGCATGGATATTCTCTGGAGATAGCTGCTGCTAATTTGACAAGAGGCTTAGCAATTGCTAATCAATTGAGATATCCTAACTATTGGTACAGGTAATTACAAATCTCCGAGGAACGCCCTTCGAGATTAATTCATAAACTGGTTGACGTATTATTTCTACTAGGAAAATACTAATTAACCAACCTTCAGAAGCTTTCTAAAATTAGGTTTACGAAATATGAGAAGTGGGCGAAATTAAAGTGCCTTTTAAATATTTGTATGAACCGTAGACCTATTCCCCAAATTGAACAAATATCACTAGGGAAAATCTACATATTTCTGCGCTACTTATGGACATTAAGCTTGTATTTTTTGTCAAAACATAAATGATTAGTATTAGGCATCCTGGTAAATTTTATAGAAATATCCTTTCGAACGGTTCTCGTTTGATACCTACGCAGCTCGCGTTCGGTTGGTCATCTTAACTGATATTTTGAGAGCTTTAAACGTTTAAAAAAAAAAACAAAGTATGGGCTGTGGAAATTAAGGAATGAAAAACTCTAGTTGATTTTTTTAAAAGCAGATGAAAAAACTCTTTACGTTAAAAAATCTTATTTTGTATCTGTATTGTTCACGTTTACACTGTGACCATTTTTTTTTGGTTAATAAATGAGTATTAACACATACAAAATGAAAAATTAAGATCCAATAAGATCCTTTCTTATACTGATTTTGCTGGTTTTTTTTCTGTTTTACATAAGTTGAAGCGTCAAACTAAAGTTTTTTTGCGAGCTTGCTTAGCTATGCAGTCAATTTTTCTTCACCGTGAAAAGGTCCTTTAAAAAACTTTCTGGTGGCTAAATTCTTTTAATCTTTCTGCAATATTATAACGCAAGTGATTTTAAGTTATTAGATTTCTACTGAATTTTGTGATTTGTGGATTATTAGCATTATATTATTTTAAAAATAAAAATTAATATTTTAAGGTTTACGCTTGGTTATAATATTGATTATTGAAAAAACATCCACAATTTTCAAAGAGTGTAAAAATAAAAAAAATACGCATAAATTTAAAACAAATAGGTTGTGCCCGAGACTTATATTTGGTAGAGGCATGTAGCGGATCGAGTTCGAGTCTTCTCTTTGTTCGATAATTAATATTCCAATAAAGCGTAAAACTTTAATAAAATAATTTGAATTAAAAAAATTAGTTCTAGGCTTTGCGAAAAGTTAAAGCTCCTTCATAAAATAAAAACAGATAATTCTATCTATGACGCCATCTATAATTGCAATTATGTTTGGATAGAATTTTGCAAAAGATCATTTATACGAATGTCAAATACCGGAAAAATTAAAATAGAAATAGGAATATTTTTACTTCCTTCAAGAAGTATAAGATTGTAAAAAAATACGGTGAATGATTTGATTAGGATGAAAATCTTAGTTAATCCGCTGCTACCGGATATATGTGAGGTCCTGAGTTCAAGTCTGAGTCCTAACATAATCTTTTTTTTTTTTTTTTTCTGAACCTTTTCTTTTTTAATATTCTTTGAAGATTTTAAATATTCTTTCAATAATCAGTAGCTATAATTGTTGAACAGAACAACTTCATTCCTTCACATTTCCAGTATTATAAATAAGAGACTGTGGCACCGGCCTGTACCATTGAAATAAGTAGTGTAAAGAAAGGCATGCAACAAGTAGTCAGTTTAAGAGTAAGGGTAGAAGTGTGTGGGTATACAATACCAATGTTTAGCGGAAATACGAACATTTTTGGCACGTACCGAGACGGTGGTCGCGGTGCACGAGTTCGCCCGGGGCCGGAACATGCTGGTGCGCCACTTGCGCTTCACCTGCGCTATCACCTACGAATAAAGCAATAAAATTCATTAAATAGTTCACATTATTACTTGAATCAATAATTTATATATAAACTAATTGCTACTCGTAGAAAATCACGGGATGTAACTTGTCTTGCCAAAAGGAAAAAAAAAAGTTCTATTTCAAATATATAATAATATCTACTAAAATACATTAAAGGTAGGCAATTTTTTAGGTAGGTAGGGATTTTAAATAAAGCTTTATAATTTGATGATTTTATGAACACATCTGTCAGTTACAAATTTGAAAAGTTCACAGTCGTACGAATTCACAAGGGAAATTACTTATAGTCATTTAAAAATGGTTCAATGTTCAATAAATCAATTTAATCCTAAATCAAAAAGCTTGTTCGTATGTCGGTGAGATCGGGCGTCATGAAATCTGCTTAGATTTTCCTGCCTAGAATTCTTGCAGCCAAATAACTCCAACTTATTTCCACCGCACAGAATCCTTCCACCGTGAGCTATCACAAATTTATTTGATGTAAAAAATAAATAGTTATAATATTTTTCACTTCTTCAATTAATTAAAAAGGTATTTAAATTCATGCAAAACCAGAGAAATTTCTAAAATGCTCAAGGTAAACTAGTAGTTTGGACTTCGACATTATACATTATTTAGTGACCATTGTTGTGTTCTAACAGTTTTTTTTTAACTGTAGTTAATTTATTGTAATACAGCCATAGTATTTTTTTAGGTAATAATAGTTAATCAGAGCAGGTGATGAACACTTCAAGCCTTCACTGGTAGTTGAAAAAATTTAGATATTATTAAGTCATTCAAAAACAGCGAAGAAAAACAATTCGGTAAATCCGTGAAGTACACTCGACGAGTGATTTGATTTGCAATATGCGTAGAGTCACGTGGGGCAACTGAATACAATTTCTACTTTAGGATTTTCATATAAAAACGCTTTAGATATTTGTATCATTTTTTTTTTATTCATAAATAAGATTGATTATTTAAATGTCTCAAACAAACACAAAAACCAAAAGATATAAGAAAACCACGAAAAAAATATTTACCTGTCATTTTTTTTATTTTCGACGTAGCAATCACTGTACACACAACCTGCTTTAAGGCAACTTAAAGCGTTATAGAATTAAGGAATAAGCGGATGTGAAGCAAGCACGAACATGTTGCAAACATCGCTGCGCACACTTACACTCCGCGCACGGTTACCCTACGTTACTCTAATATTAAATTTGTGGGACTTTTTGTTCGTTACAACTTTTGTCTGGTTACAAGAATGATGGTCATAACCAAGTTCGACTGTAATTAACTGTTTATTTCCGAAAATAAGAAATTATTGGTAAGTGTTTCGAAAATTAAAGAAGAAAAAACGTAAGATTTAAAGTGAATTTGAACGTTCACCTGTTTACAAGCACCGCTTACTGGAGGTAAGGTTGATGATGTATGGTAGTTATTTATTTATATTGCTGAGAATGTGTACCTAATTCTGTTTTATGGGAATCTAACTAACAAGATGCGATGACTTCGGATGAAGAGTTTGTCTCTCTCTTCACAATTGCGTACATAATTCATTTACTCGGGGTAATGTGTTCATTAGACAGTTAAATTTATGATCACATTCTGCAGCATATTTCCAAATACCAGGTAACTATAAATAGGAAAATTTATTACTCAATTAACCTAACGATTTAGGTCTCGCTGGAGAGAAATTCTAAATGAAAATATTATTGTTACAACCCTATTAGTTTATATTTAAAAAATTGAGCGTATTGTTTAGTTCTTCGATCTCCAATACTTTCTAGTTCTAGCATTGCGTCATCTCTTACTAATTAAGGAGGTCAATATTATTGGTCAAGATTTACCCCCGCTTTTCTGAATTTACAGATGTGAGCCTTGGAAGGGATGTTCACACCTGCGATGACCCATAAAAGGTCAAGTGTCAGTTCTAGATATGCAGTTTTTCTGGTTACCAACTCTGTAAGACTGACTAGATACTTTTAGTTAACAATCTGTTTGGTTTTCAGTGAAGCCAGAGTTAGAGCACCCGTAAGAACCATTTTAGTGAAGCTGATAAAACTGTATCCTGGTTTTCAATGAACCAAAGGGTTAACGCTTTCGTTTCTCAGTCTCTTTTGGTAGAACCGACACAAGAAGCTCTTAGTTAACGATCTGCCTGGTTTTTAGTGAGCCTAAAGGTTAACGCCCCTTGTGGTAGGATTGATAAAGGTGTATCCTGATTTTCAGTAAGCCAAAGGGTGAAGGGAACCTACAAAGTTCCTCTGGGAAGATTGAGACAAGTCTATCATGTTTCTTAGTGGACCCAGAAAAGGAAATACACCGAAGCTATTGCAGAAATATTAAGGTGGAGCAAATATATATTTGACGATCGGTCAAGTATTTTTTAAAATTATTACATTTTTTATTATAGGTAACTTGTAAATTACTACTTTTTATGCTGTTTGCAAATTGATTATATCCAAATAAAGATTAATTATTGTGTCTACCATGAAAATGCTGCAATTATTTGAATAACCCGTTACAAAGTGTAGCCCACCGCGAAACTTTATTATTGTAAAACAGTTGTTACATAAAAAAAAAACAATTGTTACATTGGGACTTAAATAAATCTTGTTGAATAACTAACTTCGATTCTATACATAAGTTTCAATATGTACCTAAACCCTCCGGCTCATAAAAAACCGCCAGGGACGCAATCGTGGAAGATAATGACAACAATGTGACATCATCTGACGTAAAATACCTTGGCGTCACACTTACCATATAGATTTAAAAAGTTTCATTTTTCAAACTAACTCAAATCATTACATGGTCTGCTATAGAAGGGTTATTGAAGTCTGAAAATTATATGACCGTTGGGCTACATTTTTAACGATTTTCTATTTTGAAGGAAGTTTTTTCATATTGCTACCGGTGTCTTCAGACATATTGAAAAATACAATTTGTTACCGAGAAAAAAATATATTAAAAAAGGTTTAAAGTTACACAACTTTTAATTTCAACCTTTTTTTATACCCTCAGTTACGGTGGTAATGAACATTATTAGGAATCCAAGTGATTAATCAACAACGCCATATTTATTTACAATCTGTCACAAACACGCAAAACCAAACAAAATTAGAAATTGAATTGAAAAAACCTTTGATTTCATTCATATTTTCTTCGTGGACAAAGAGAATAACTACGAGTTAAGCCCATTTTTTCTTTAATTTTCTCATTTTGTTGATGCCCGCAATTAATTACTTTCCGCGGGAACAACAGAAAGTAACGATATTTCCCGCCGCTGCCGGGAACATTGAAAGGAAAAAAAGCCTTATTTTTTATAAAGAGAACAACAAAAATCCGTGCTTTGTAAAAAGCTTTCAACTAATATATTGACAAGAATATATTTTTAATTAGGGCTGGTCGTTTTAGCTGCAGTGCCCTTTTTCAGATGTTTTAATTAAAACACTTTAATAAATAATTAAATCCACTCAATTTAACATATACAAAGAAATACTTTATAAAACAACTATTTAATAATGAGTAATAACTCTTTTTTTAAATATTAAACGATGCCTCTGTTATTTAACACAGATATTATTATATGAGTATGAATTATTGTAAGATATAAGTATTCGTTTTGTTAGCTTACGTGATAGTAAGAAAACTCCAATATCGTGGTCGCACGAGGAGCGACAAATACGAGAAAACCCAAGCTATAATTCGTGGGGAAATTTATTGAAAACGTGGTAAAGGCATTTCTTCGCATCTCATGGTGCTGACGTCACTTGTACCGCTCAAGTTAGGGGCTACGGTTTATAGAGTGTAAATCACCCTGATGATATCCAAAATTCAATTGGAGAGGGCACCGAAAAATTAGCGTGACATTCGGATGACTGCCGACAATTTTCATTCCAATCTTTCATATGTTAATCAACGTTTCTTACAATATTTATTTTTCACTTTATTATTTGACATGTGTTAAATTATGTACGTAATAGTTGTTACGCGTGAAAAATCACGGGATGTAACTAAATTTTCCAAGAAAAGCTATTAGTTGCTTTAAAAATAGAAAAATGTCTGTTAAATTCATTATTTTTGGACTTTCCTGGTACTGCAGTGCCTCAGAAATAATCGCAAAAGGGCTATCGGCAACGATAGAATAAAAATTGCCACGAGCGAAAACACTCTTGTGATGGCAGCACTGAACATCTAACAGGGCCCCGTTTATAATCAATGAAGTCGATTTATGATGTCTTGAAACGAAGCTTAATTTTAATTGTATTATTTTATTATTATTATTCAATCTATATATTATCATGTTAGTTTATTTATTATCTTTGTATTTTTTTCTATGTATTATATGGAACTTATGGAATCGCACCACCTCCCTAAGATCTGGAATAAATATAAATAAATAAAAAAATAGTGAGGTAACAAAGAAACCTTTCAAATTTGATAATTTCAAGTAATATTAGTTCCAAATTTAAAAAGTTCACACTCGTACGGTTGTATGTACTCAAAAATGAAATTATTAATATTTAATCATAGTTATCGATATTCAAAATAAGAAGACAGCATTTGCAGAAAACGCGAAGAGATTGAAGAAACGTCGATTAATTTGGTCTCAGATACCTGTGGGGGTTGGCTGTCGAACCTGGACACATCGCCGGACAGCTGATGACAACTTTACTAAGGGGAAAGGGCTGCTGTCGAGGGAATAATGCCGAACGCGAGATATAGCAGAGGGTTTATGACCTGATTGCTAAATGGTGCTATGCAAACCATTTTATGCATAATTGGATTTATTTATTGGAAGGAACCCACAATTTTTGCTTTATTGTAAAACTTTCGGTAGAAAAAAAGTATTTTTTGTATTTTAGAAAATTTTACTAGTGTCTTAAAATAACTTCAGAAAGACGTAAATGAAGGACCGATCATCCTATATATCCTGTCACAGTATAAATAAGCTTAAAATTAAAATGTAAAAAATATATCAACGTCGTTAGATAAATTAAATAAATTCTGGGTTGTCAGGCACTAAAACTTAATTTTATTGCTGCCAACATCAAAACAGATTGTATTTACCTACCGAGGTAGGTTAAGCACATCATTCAATATTATCGTATAATTTATCATAAGTACCATAAAGTAAGTTTACTTTGGCCCAAGAGTCCCAGAGAAGAAGTTCCGAGATCAAGTCACGGTTGCTTTAAATCATTTTAATTTTACGTGTCTTCTTCTGTTTCATATTGCGTTAAAATTATTGATTTTATTTTAATATTTTATATATTCTCACTTAAGATTTGATATACCTTGACTTTAATATGATAATAAAAAATAGGCAGGATAAAAATAGTAAGTAAATAATATTATTGACCACAAATAATAAAGTTTATTGAACTGTATTTTACAAAAAAAGTTTTTATAACGATAATATTGATTGACGCTAATGGAAATTGAATGAGTAATTTTACTCTCTATTAAAAAAGCTCCCCTTTTCGACTCTTTGCGTCAAAAACCATCAATCCATCAAAATTATGAAATTCTCTAAAGACCACATCTATAATTAGACCGACAAAGTTGTTTTTCAATGAATATTTAAAACCGTGATTCCTCGAGATAAGGTCAGGTCAAAGTATCCAACTTTTTTCTTGGCCACTGAAGTTTGATTGGATCATCAATATTGAATTATTTCGTCCCTGGAATCTTGGTTAAACTACAAAAAAAAAACTCAGGGTAACTTGAGGATGTATTTCAGAAATTTCTTCTTGATAGTGGAATAAATAAGATGTGATCACTTAAGTTTTTATGAAATGAAAAATAGTTTGTTTTAAAATAAATATTTTTTATGCTGAAAAACTCAGTTTCCGTATTTTTTTAAAAATAAGCATTTAGATTAGTAATTAGTAGATATCGCTAGACACAGCTTTATAGATAGACTTTTATAATTATGATAAAGTTCAAAAGTTAAACTAGCGGATATACCTAAAACTACATAGTTATAAATAAAAATGTGACTACTGTACTGAAGTAAAAATTAAATGTAAAGCAGCATTTTTTACTGGTCATATTTTTCTAAGATATCTGCGGAAAAGGATAAAAAAGCAATGTTTATGATGTTATAAGGGTGTTATTTGGTACTGCGCTTCCTATCCCTTGTGCCGAAGAGACATGCTGTCAATAGAAAAGCTCAACGCGGCTTAATTCCCCAAAATTACCCAATCTCTTTAAAATTTATACAAAACGAAACATGGGATAGTCACATAACTGACTTGCTAAGGTTTACGTGCGAGCGAAGCTATTTAAAAAAAAATTATTTCACATCAAATATTCTTTTCACACTCCTTTCTTCGTTCATTCGCTCTACATGCCCAAACCATCTAAGCGTGTCTTTCTTAATCCTATTTATTACGCTTACATCAGCCTTGCATTCTTTCCGGATATCTATATATTTAACACGGTCACACATGGTTTTACCCACATTCGCCTCACGGATCTCATTTCCACAGCATTCAGTCTACTTTAATCCTTTCTCTGCCAGTTACATGCATCACTGCCATACATCAGGGTTGATATAAGCACTCCATTGTGGACTGCTAGCTTCGCTTCTTTGGGCAAATTCTTATTTGCGCCAACAGCGTTCAGTTTTCCATTAATGGAGTTTCCTGCATTCACCCTTCTTTCAATATCCTTATCAGCCTTTCCGTCTCTCGTAAACATACTTCCTAAATACACAAACTAATCTACTTGCTCCAAGTATCAATAATTCACAACTATATTGCTCGCTGTTCTCGTACTCTCTCTTTCAAAACACCATGACTTTGGACTTACTTACATTCATCACGTTTGATTTTGATTAAATCAATGGCACATTCTTCTAATTGGATCCCTGACACCGGCATTTGAGCGCGCCCGGCTAGTGTGGAATAAGTGTAGTTGTTCTGAGTGGTATTTTAAAGTTTATTAGATTTACTAAGGTAGGTCAGTCGATTATGCTGCAGTTGATTTTACATAAAACAATGCAATGTATTTTAAATAATGTTCGTAATAATTAGTTTAATATGAGAAACAGCACAGTAATTGTTTCACAAGGAAAGAGAGCATTAAGGCTGACTTCATTTGGATTAAGTTACCTCAAAGATCAAGGAACGGTCTTTTCGCAAAAATAAAATCAGATAAAATTACTCTTCAGCGAAAAATCATTTTGATAAGTTCATTCAATTACCTCCGCAGAAACGAATAGCGAAAAAAAACCATAAATTATCATACAGTGCTTCATCAAAAGAAGCGTGCCTAAAAAACAAGGAAGTCGGTTCATAAAATTACATGATTCTCAGATTACGGCTGAGCCTCCGTGCTAAGTATCCCTTTAGCCCGAGGGGATGGAGCGGGTGGCGAATTGTGGGTGGTGATTGATGTCACCTTAATTAAGGGTGGGAGGTTGGAAGAGGTTTTTAAGGTTAAGCGGATACCTTAACACAGAAAAATGTTACAAAGAGATATAAGATTACAAGTGCCCCGGTACTTTTTCAAGTAAAAGCGAAAGCTGTGGACGCTTCCAGTCGACACTTATTAGATTAAAAGTTTCCGACATTCCTGTTTTTTTAGGCTTGATGTTGAAGATTCAAATGATTAAGCAATTTTAACGTTAAATAAAATTCGGGATTTTTACTTGGTAGAAAGTTTTCAACTAAGGTACTGAGGATTGAAAAATAATGAGCGGCTCATCTTGAGGAAATTAAGAAATATAATCGCTGTGAAAAATTTCATATTAGGTACTGGAGATCTTTCGCATAATTTAAAAAACAGAAAAAACCCAAAACATGTTTTCATAAGAGCACAAAAATATCCAAGAGTTCACCGGTAAATTCTTTCGTATTTTAATCAGTAGTTATACGATCAAATACTCTATGAACTTGTTGTTACCCGTAAAAAAACATTTCAAATGAAGAATAGTGTTTGCTGAAATACATTATGGGTAGGCACTTTATGAGTAGGTGGGATTTTAAAAGATTATTTTGATAACTTGATAATTTTCTAAACACATCTGTCAGTTCCAATTTTGAAAAGTTCACACTTGTACGTAAATACGTACGTACTCGCCAAGGAAATGATTTTTATATTAACATCAATAATGATAATAATTGTTAATTTTAATGAAATTATTATTATTATATAAATATAATACCACTTTAACCTTCTTATAATAAATTTGTTTTTTTTTGTATGCGACTAAAACCTTAAAAAAATCCGTAAACTTCGGTAATTTTCCATACAATATGCTATAAGTTTAATGGGAACTTTGAATGAAATACGATTTACGGATCAGAAGATGAAAAAGAACCTCAGATCATAATATTTCGAGAGAAAGGCAATGGAAACCATAATTTATTTTTATTTCCTTTTCCAGCTTCAGTTGTTACATTTATGGGTATTCGTAAAAAGTTGTGTAATGGAAAATATCAGGAGGCCATATCTGACGGGATACTGTAAAGGTAATATGTTTGATTTTTATTCAATATTTTTTTTAGGTACCTTTCTAGATTATTTATTATGATTAATTCAAGAAGATTTTGCTAGTCTACGAAAAAAAAATACTTCAATATCAACGGTCAATAATTTCATGTTGTTAAAATAATAAATTTAACTTTGCAATTAGACTTTTGCTTACAATTAACTGTAACATAACACGTTTCTTAAATTTATTTGGAACATTCACAGGTTGACAACACAACATAAATTATAGAAAATAAATCATATTTAGGTTGTTAATCAAATAACCAAAATTTACCTCTTTTATAATTAAAAAAATATTATTCATGAAGTGTGACAATTACATTACTATAAAAATAACCATTAATAGACGAATACTAAACACAAAAAAAAAACATCAAGTGCAAGAAAGAAAAATAATAAATTAAAAGAATAGAAGAGAAAACAGTTTATTTCTTAAACAAAACATACCTATCCACATGTACAATACACAGTGGACTTAAACAGTGCATCATTAGTACATTTTTCAAATTATTTTTATTATAGACTTTATAAATAAGTATGTGAAAATTAAAAATGGTGTAAGTTTAAAAATGTTTACAGAACAGTTTTAAATACAAAAAGGTATATACTTACATTATTATATATTGGACACTATTTGTTCTTTTATTATAACAGTACACATGGCGAACTATATTTTTTAACCAATAATTTCATTTGGGAGTACATAGGTACATATATACGAGTGTGAACCTTTCAAAATTAAAACTGACGGATGTGTTCAGAAAATTATCAAATTTTAAAAAAATAATCTGTTTTAATCTGTACCTACCTAATAAGAGTAAGTATTTTACCTGACATTATTCTATATTTGAAATGGTTGAATTAAAGCAAATAATATTATTTGGTTCCTGGCAAGTCGAATTACATCCCTTGTTATTTCACAGGTAATAACTGGTAAGTCAATAAAATTATAAAGCTTTATTAACAACATATTTCAATGATCTTAAGGTACGTGCAAATTTATCGTATTCAATTTGCGTAAGCTAATATTGGTATCCGATAAGTGTACACAGTAAAGGTTGTTAACAGTAGGCACCTTTGTTCAACTGTTGCTTATTTTATAAAAGGTTCTACCTAAACAAACACCCAAACATTCAAACAGTGCTTTAAGCTAAGCTTTACAAAGGATACAAAGATAACAGTCTCGATTAGTGAAGAAATCGCTCATTTATCAAATAGTTCCAATTCATGTCTCGACAAAATTGTACTATTTTTGTTGATTTTTTAGTGAATGAATACTGTTACAGCTATTGGAAACTAATTAACGAACATTTACCTTTACTTTTATAGAAAGAATTATCACTTTGTATTAAAATGAAACGAAAATCTATCTGTAATTTAATAAAAACAAGAGTGTATTGATTACCATTCTAGCCCGCTAACCTCGTAATTATTTTGACTTCGTCGAAACAAGGGAGCACAAGTGCTACTCTTTTTGCTCTCGTATCAAGCAGTTATTATTTGGATTATTATTTAAAAAAAAAACCGACATAGGGCTGAGTGCTACCGAGACAACACGAGAAACGGCCACTGAACTCGGGACTCTCGGGTAGTCTCGCCAAGAGTTTATATCAGTAAGGGCATATGCGCGTTTGCTATAACTAAATCAATTAAAAAGAATAACGACTTGTTTACCGAGGCAGTTTTGCTCCTAACACGTAAAGTTTTTTTTCTTCACATAACCTCAACACTCCTAAACGAGGGTTACGAGAGGAGTAACGGCATCTAAATATTACAGATTAATGGGCGTGATGCATATTCTCATCTTGTACAAAAAAAAACATAAATATTGCTTGACAGAAAAGTTTAACATTTAAAAAAACCTTACCTCTCCATTACAGAAGCAATACAGCGTGGCGACACAAAGACCCTGAAAAAATAAGAAAACATGGCTCCATTACTTATTATTTATTCCATCTCATAACAAAAGCTTCAGTTTCCCGAGACAGATGGCACCATAACTCCAGGTAATAAAAGTAGGCTTGCTACAATATTATTATTATACTCTCTAGCAAGGCGCGGAACCTTTTCGGAATGGGTTTTTTTAATTTGTGCTTAAATGGAGGCGTTTTCCGGATAGAATCGAAATAAAACACATTTATGGCATGTTTCACTAATTTACTTAGTTAATTTGATAGCTTTGGATTAGAAAGATACACAATTAGCAATAAAATATAATTCCCAATGCTTGAAATATTTGGGATTCGAGTTACAATATATTTAATCTTCATTGTATAAATACAACGAGAAGAACGAGTAATCCGCACGGATCAAATAGTCGTCATCTTTTTGGTTTTAATATGTATCCATTTTATTCAGACGGCAATAGTTAAGACGCTACAGATATCTAAACGCCTATAAACGCTCTATGTAGGTACTATTAAAAAAGGTTATAAGGAAAGAGTTTAGAAATTTATTTGGAAATTTTTCGAATGTGGAAAATATATGTAATATAAACGTTGAATTTTGGTTTATAGTTTGTGTTCAATTTGTAGAACTCCTTTTTAATGTTTTATAAATCAATTGAATTAAATTTAATAATAAAATTTAGTTGCTTTACTCGAACTGTTTGATAATTCTCCTAAACGCCGAAACACCAGTCACAAAAAAAAACTATAACTGGCAGAACTAAATAATATTAAATTAAATTTAATTGAATTATAAAATGTTAAGAGTTGAATTTTGGATTTTAATAAGAAGGTTTTTTGGTATAGGTAGAAAAGAATACAAATTGTCAATCAATATTAAGAAAACACTGTAAAATGTAAAAGCCGCGTTTACTTCTGCTGAGGCTTTAAAGTCTGTTTCGATCTTTAAATGTATGACTATAATCGACAAATAGACAGTTTTTAGCATAGAGTTGGTAGAGTAGTATCTATCCAAGGCAGTGAAGTCAGTTTTGGACTTGTTTTTGATGATTTTAACATGACTCGGCACACTTGGGCGTGCATAAGACTAAGGCTACGGTATTTATACATCCATTCATATCACATATCGACATAAGGTTTTTGTGTATTCGTATAGCCACTTTTTCACAGTATTTTTATCAACAAAAATATAGCATATAACCTAAAAAACCGTTTAGTTGTGTCAAGTTTAGTGGCATAATAATAAAAATGGGCGGATTCCCGCCGTGAACAAGGACCTTAAGATCATTGCGACAGTATATAGAAGCGGTTCATGAAATTTGTTGTCTCTTTCTCTCTCATGGTGTACAACGTAAAAACTCGGAGAAAGTGATTTATTACAATTTCGGATGGGTTGGGTAAAACAAATTTGCTATCTCTCCATTAGATTCTTACTCCGAGGTTTTTAGTATAATTTCATTCTTCAATTATTAAAAAATCACATATTTTCTCTTGTTTAATGTTGCCAGATAATATATTGAAGACATTGTTCCATTTAAAATTTCCAGATCGTCAAATTTCAGGATCTATTCTGTTTCTAGCGAAGCATCAAAAGGAAAAGTCTCGTTCTGTAAATATTTATCTTTCCACCATACCTACGTTTAACGGCAATATAAATTTTCATATATGAAATTTAGGATGATAAGATAGTTACTGAGAATGTGTAAAAATGAGATGATTGGATCATCGCACCTTTTAAACATTTAATTTATTTGTATTGCATTTTAAAAGCATCGTTTGAACTATTGTCAAAGGTTTTTTTTAAGTGAATATCGCACAAGAGTCTCAACTGCTCTCGACCGTCTAGAGCCAATAAGACTATGGCACCCTTAAAAGGGGTGTGTTGTGAGGAGTGTGCTAAAAGTAGTGGAGAGGAGAAGGAGATGATGAAGGGAAAGGTTGGTAAGAACCTAGGTTTTGATATGATCTGGTCACCAAACACGGCTAAAGCCATTTCAAGCAACGTTTCAATTCTGAATGGTGGTCTTTGACCAGGGCGATACTTAGAGTATCTAACACTCTGCAATGTGCCGCAAATATACTATATTTTCTTTTATATCAATTTGATGTGTTTTGATACATAATGATTAAAATAAATTTTAGTTGCACACGCCGGGTTCGAACCCGCGACCTCTAGATTCGTAGTCGAGCGTTTTACCACTCGACCATGCAGGCCGACAAAAAAAACGATGACGATCATAAACGTTGTCAGACATTCAACTGCCATCTACTATTTTAGTCTGAGGAAAAACCTAGCGTCATTGTACCCCCTATTTATTTACATCTAAAACTACGGTTTGAGGGCTCACCATGATGTACGAGTATATCGACCATTACGCCGTACTGTGGTAATACTACGAGTATGTTACTTAAATCAAAACACAAAAAGGAATAAGTTTAGTACAATGTGTTTAAACGAATAATTTTTGAGAGTTTTGTGTTTTACTAACTGAACAAAAAGTGCTTTCAAATCCGAAAAATGGATCACGTAGAATTGAAAAGAACCATGAAATCCAAAGAGTCTTATGAGTTCAGCGTGAAGCTATGGTAAGCTTATGTAGGTGAATGTTTGTGTGAAAACGATTCATGGGCAGACCGAGGAAGTGACGGACTGATCGAAGGAATGAATTGTGGATGAAGTTTGGAGCAAGAAGGGAAGGCCAGGAGACAAATAGCCCTAGCTAAAAAGTAATCCCTAGACCAAAACTAGCGAAAAAAATTTATGAAGGGGCCAAATCCCATCATGGAATTCAACAGAAAAGCCGGATGCTATTATTAAGCCAAGTGTTTTGAATTCCAGAGGTTCTAGTGAAAGAATCCCCAAATCATCAAAGACATATAGGTGTACCGCTGATAAAACTGTTAACTTTTTTTTTTCAAAAACTCCACACAGGGGCCTTGAGGCAAATAATTTCCCTCAAGGCCTATGTCATCTTTAGGAATGCTGTGTGAAGGGTCTTTTTAAGGAAAGAAAGGAGTGAATCTGGGTCTTGAAGAAACCCATGTTGAAGGAGGGAGGAAACACAAAGGCCGGCAAATCGTTCCACAGCCGAGCTGTTTAACATGAGAACGAGTCGTAAAAGCGACCCGTTCTCATGTATTGGATGTCAAACGGGTACAAATGTTCGGTGCGCGTTTAGCGAGTTTTCCGACTATGCACCGGTGCCGTAGGGATCAATGACGCAAGTTCCTCGGAGCATCTTTCATTGAAATATCGGTAGAACATGGACAGCATTCCCACCTGACGTCTGTGCTCCAAAGATTACAATCCGTTTATTTAAATAGAAGAATCTATCAAACGGAGCCGTATCTTGCTGAGGAAACGACAGATCTCTCAGGGGAAAAACCATATCATTTTCTACAGTTCAGAAATCCAACAGAGATACTCCCAGAGCGCCTGTTCCATACAAAAGGCGAACACCTCCCAAATCTTCATATTAAACGACGGCTGCGGGTTTGAGATGTCATTTCATCTCTTATCAGAAGAAAAGAAGACGTTGCTTTACCGGCGACAATAAGTGTGATGTGCTGCTACCCGGGAAGTAATCGGAGTAAGGATTTAGGAGACGAATTTATAATGTATAAGAACAGTACATTGTTATTATTATAATATAATATAATCGTTTTGATAAACTCATTGTACGGTAAATTAAGCATTTTCGTTTAATCTAGATAATCCGATTGGAGAGCGAATGTTTAGTTAAAATATAGTAATACGTCTTGGAGGATTACTTTTTAATAAGTATACCAGGAAATGCCTACCCTGACGGGGATCTCTTTACTACGAATGGCGACGTAGGTAGGCGGTGGTACGAGTATATAATATTAAATAAAACAATAAACTTTGTAAAACACCACTTTATTAGAGTTAATCACCAACCAGGTTTCGCTTTTCTCGGTTTGAAAGCCCTGAGATGGAACGGGTTTTAAAAGTTTATTTTTTATTTAATATACAATGTCACACCCCCAAGTTTTTACTTCCTTCGAAAAAAAAAAAAAAGAGTAAATAATACTTGAGAGGTGCAAAAGGTGCAAGGTTTGACGTTGAGATGGAACGGGTATTTTGTTATTCGGTATCAGGCTTTTCCTACCAGTTTAATCTTATTAATCTGATAGGG
Organism: Drusus annulatus; assembly: GCA_022651775.1. Taxonomy (NCBI): domain Eukaryota; kingdom Metazoa; phylum Arthropoda; class Insecta; order Trichoptera; family Limnephilidae; genus Drusus; species Drusus annulatus. The sequence continues at coordinate 186,739 of JAGWCC010000356.1, read as the reverse complement.
ATTTGGGTCAAAGGCAGTGAAAAATTTACACATTTTCGCATATTTCGCAAAAAAACATGCACAATACCAGGATCACGTACATACTCGTATTTCATGATAAACCTTCACGACGAAGGCATTTCGTTTAGTGTATTTACTCTGTTTAACTACATAACCTCTGTAATTGCATTCACTTGCTATGTATAATTTACCGCTTAAATACTAATATTTATTTAATTGCTTTTTCGTGTCTTTAGTAATGTATTACCAGAATATTAAAGGCCTACGCACCATAATAACGACAATCTTTCAAAACACCTTTCTTTGACATTTTCTATACGTGACATTAAACTCTAAATTCATTATACGACCGCTCCCAGAATAGATAACTCTACCTTTTCATATACTGTCGTCCTTCGTACCTTTATCGTAAGTCTTGTGTTACCTTACCCCTCCCCCTTCCTTCTCCCCTCTGCAACATAGTAAAGCTAACTAAAAATAATTTGAAAAACTGTATTTTGTCAGACTTTGTTTATAACATTCCATCGTCATCTGTGTTCAATTTATAATTGGCATAATTTATTATTTTTATTACCATTCTTATGTTGATTACCGATAATCTGACAACATTTTAATTTATAGGCATCTTTTGTAATTTCCTGTCATTATAAGCGGAAAGTTTTTTGAATTTGCAATGATGGAGGACTTGGCTAGGATTTGAACACGCGATATCTGGATAGAAACCCAATACTTTGCACCACTCGGATACTAACAGGTCAGATTCACTTAATTATGCCACTCGAGCACCATTATGTATATTCTCAGGAAACTCCTTTTACCGACGTTTCATAATTTTTAGTTCATTCCACGGTGATTGCAGTTTTGTGTAGTTTATTCATTTAGGTTATACATAAATAATAATCCATTCGCATTTTCTAATACAGCAATTAAAATAATATTCTTTGGCATACAAAGGAAGGAGCGTGAGAATAATATATGACGCGAATATGAATGGAAGAACTCAGGAACGCCCGAGGAAGACATGGCACGATCAAGTAAATCAAATATAAATTGAGTCAGCCCATGTAAAGAGTTAGAATAACAGAAGAATATGTATGAGACGATATATGAATGTGAATGAGGCAAGGAGTGGGGGGTAAGATAGTTGTATGGCGGTTCATCCTCTCTGCCTACCCCTGCGGAGAAACGGCCTGATGATTGGTAAGTAAGTTTAAATTTGAAAGGACGTAAAAAAATACAAGTTTAGTATTACCCAACATTATGTTGCACTGTGTTATTGCTGCTGACAGTGTAAGATTTTACAGCGTTCCTTAAAATGTTAGTAAAAAGTTCAATCAGCTACCTGCGAGCTTAGTGGAAAGTGAAACGTATATATTTTTCCGCTTACCCAAAAGCGATTAAATTTGATGGCGGTAATTAAAAGTCTACCTATTTTGAAGTAACACAGACGCTTTTTTTTACGTGCCGCACTAAAAACTACATAGTGTTTGTTTCACATTAATTGCCCAGGAGATTTGGTTTACATATTGAAAAGTGTTAAACTCACACTTTTTTAGATGGGAAACACGTATCATATGAATTACTTCTCACGTAGAATTGTAAAATTAAAGCCAACCAGTAAGAATTGTTTCTAAGTAACTTTAGGTTACACATTGAAAATAACAAAACAGAAAATACCAAAACATGGAAAAAAATTACACCCACTTAATTTAGACAAGACATAATTAAACGTTTAATTTTTTTTATTTATCTCTATCGGCTAAAGTTTGTGTTTAAATTGTGTGTTAAATATGTGTCGTATTTGGTTTTTTGTACGTTATTGCATATTTATATAAATATCTTCGCTGGAAAGGCACAAGGTCTTAAGCGACACTTTGGTAAAAAATGAATTAAATATGCAGTTTTGATTAGTTTTTTTCTGCATTGAATACTTTGGCTCTTTTGATTCTGAAGACTTTTTTGGTCCTTCATCCATATAAAATATATTTACCATTTGAAAGAAGGCTTGACTCAAGCGACACAAGTTTGGGACTTTTTATAACTTTTTGTCGCTTCAAGTAACTCAGTGAGAGCATTGAGTTACCTGAGTTAACTTTTTTTTTCAAAATACAACCAGGTACTTTAACCAGGTAATTTTACTGTAAAAAAAACTTTAAAGTGCTCTGGTTTACACTTCCCAAAATGACACTTTAGCCCTTTTGCCTTTCCTACAACGATATACTAGTTGTTACCCGTAAAAAAATACGGGATGTAACTTGACTTATCAAGAAAAAATATTAGTTGGTAATCCACCCATTTCAAATATAGAATACTGTCTGCTAAAATACATTATAGGTTAGTACTTTATATGGAAGGTAGTGATTTAAAAAGATAATTTAAAAATTTATATTGTTCTGAACACGACCGTTAGTTTCGACAGTTAGTTGTGTACTTGCGTTATTAATTTTGCACTACGTATGTAGTACGTACTCACAATATATAAATATTTACGTACGTACTCACAATATATATATATATATATTTTTAATAATTTCGTTCTGCTAGCGTGTTTACGTTATGATGTTAATTTTGCGTGATGAACCTTAGAACAAAATTATTTTAAAGCTGTCGAAAGTAAAATCCATTTAACAAATGATCAAATCATCTTGTGAAACCATATCTATTGAAAACGTATTTAATGATGTTTCTAGACCAGCTATTATTCCGCACACGAGTCTCAACTGCTCCCGACCGCTTGGAATTAGTTGGACTATGGCACCCCATGTATATGGGGATGTTAGGAAGTACCAGCCTATTCAGATCTAGTCACCAAACACAGCTAAAGCCATTTCAAATAACGTTTCGATTCTGAATGGTGGTCTTTCACCAGGGCGATGCTACTCTGGAACGTGCCGCAAATATACTACATATTATTTTATATTGATTAAATGGAGAACATTTTTTTAATAAAATACATTTTATTTGCGCTTGCCAAGATTTGAACCCGTAACCTCTGGATTACTTGACCACGAAGGCTGACAATTGGTGTGAAGGGCGCATGGACATGCGTTAGCAGGAGGCTAGGCACGCTGGCCAATTCGAATTATAATTGATTCGCTGCTCGTAATCTTAATCATCTAAGAATAATCACAATGTAAATATCTAGAAATTCAGTTTTTTTATTCCATATTTTTGGAGTTATGGGAGAACTAATGTCTCCTATTCTCCGTCATCTCGAGTAAAGGAACTGGTGAGAATTTATTGACCGCTAGGCGGTAAAAACAGAAATTAATTGTTGTGTGTGTGGGCTGTATTTTTTAAATGCGAAGTATTCCTTTTTATATAAAAATATCTCCACTTTATTTCAGCAATGAAATATAGAATGTGTTTTTTAATTATTGTATCGGTTCAAAATTTTAAGGGTCTTCTCTTGGGAACAACCGCCCAAAAAAATTGATGGATGGGTTGGAAACGAATGACAGTTTATTTCAAATGATTTGGTCATGTTGAGAATGTCTTAAATTAGTCAAATAACAAAATCACTAGGTATTCACGTTATTAAAATATCTGTTTTTCTTCTTTTAATCATTTCGCAACGTACATTACTTACAGGTATTTGGCTTCGACTGGAAGATTTTTGTTGTGTTGTTACAAGGAAGTCTGTAATGAACCGTAATTGCGAAACGTTATAAATTGTTGTCGCTGAAATGAGACCTGATGGTTATCTCAGGCTCTTCAAATATTGGCATCTCGCGTGAACGAATCAATCATGGTTGCTTTTCGCGACGTCAAGCGGCCCTCAAACTAGTTAATACAATAATGAAACTTCGCGGTTAAAACATATTGCTTTTGTCTTAGTTTTCCACCGCATGGAGTTAAAATATTTGTAAAAAGTATTTGCAAAGCCGAGTTTAGTAATGTTTCAGTGCCCAGGTTCAGATCACCATTCCAAATGGAGAGGTTGCTTGTAATGGTTTTATTTATACACTAACGGACTATTCTCCAATTACAAAAAAAAATACACACCACGAAATGGGAAAAAAAGAGCAATAGAGAAAGAACAGCACACACATAATATTTTTATGAAGCTATAACAGAAGAAGGACAAACATGTACGTTAGAAAGAACATTTAAGTCAAAGCCAAGGTCAAGTCAAGGTTTTGGTAGAGTCGTAAAGAATGACAAAAATCATTTAGACTGGTACCAAAAATTTCCAAACCGTGGCTTGAATTAACAAGTCTCGACATTCTGGACAGTGGAGAATGATACCCATAGTTATTAGAGTGATGATTGAGGAACAGCATTCATTGTTTTTAAGTCTACGGCAAAGAATGTTGAACTGGATGAATTGCAAAAAAGAACGTGAGTCAATAATACAATTAATAGGTAAGAAAATGTTAATCTAAGTTTTTCCTACGCTTTTCCATTGAAGACATTTGTAATGTTTGTTCAATTTCACCATATAAATAATCTCCTCTTTCTTGGCCTAATTTCTATGCAATTTCGCGTAAGAAGTAATGTTGTACGGATTCAATATGATGAATATGAACAGTATAGAAGTTATCTTACCAGATAGATGACGAGATATGAATCCAATATGATGAATATGAACAGTATAAAAGCTATCTTACCAGATAGATGACGAGATATGAATCAAATATGATGAATATGAACAGTATAGAAGCTATCTTACCAGATAGATGACGAGATATGAATCCAATATGATGAATATGAACAGTATAAAATCTATCTCACCAGATAGATGACGAGATATGAATCGCCAGGTACTTCTCCAACGTTAGTTTTTGCCATTATTCTTTCCTTACCGCTCTTTATACATATTTATAATATTTCTTATGCGGGTTTTCCATAGTTTCAGCGGCTCTCGACAGGGGGTCTCTCGTGCAGCAACACATAAAATAAAAACTCATGCAATTTTTGTAGGGTTTTTACAGACATATTTTTTTCCCTACGTAAACTCCTGAATTTAAATTCAATAGTCTCGTAAATGTATTTTTTCACCCACATGAGGTAACAAAGTAAGGCGCATTGCGCCGTTCTATTGATATAAGGAACAAGAGTTAGAGTTAGTAACTTGAGATTATTCATCACTTAATGATAAATAAGAATCTGGGAAATGAAAAAAAAAAAACATAAAATAAATCTGCATGTCCGTCTGCTGTCCGAAGCAGTAAAAACTGTTGAACAGTTACCTCTGGCATCTTGTAAGATTCAGAGATTTTTCTTTGATGAATTTATAGGTCGATGCCACTGCTTTTAGTCTGGAACGTCCTTCCATCACGAGGCATGAACTTCGAAATAGCCATATTAGCACTAAAACGACCGTACACTGTTTAGTATGCTTAACATTTAAAGGTTTCAAGAAATTAAAAAATAACTTCTATAAACGGTTTCGCTTAGCCTAAGCATCATCAAGGAACAATATTAAATTAAACAAAAAAAAACAAAGTGTGCGGTTATATTTACATACAGAGGGAGAACAAAATGTAAAATAAAATAACAGAACATTGAGAAAACAATAAAATAACATTTAAATTTAAAATCGCCGCGATTAGGTCGGTCATAAAAATTAAAAATAATATCCGTGGTATAATACAAAGTTATTTTTGATTTATTCAAATATGTCGTTGATGAAAATATTAACCCGTTTGTAAAACATTTAAAGCTGATATGAGGTAGTCGACCTGTTTAAAACGTTTGAAAGCTGGATGGGCCAGTAAACTGAACCTTCCCTTTCAACAATATGCTGTGAAAAGTTTTGTGCTTTAAATCGGCAAGCAACACACCAGCGGCTTTCAGCTTTGGGCATTAATGACTTTGCTGGAACTCATAAAAAAAGTTTAGAGAGACTCTTTAGCAGTGGCGGCTCGTGACTTTGGTGTGCTAGGACAGATTGAAAAAAAAACATCGGATGTTTGTTGTAGCCGGAAACATTTTCTTTTTTTCAAAATTTAAATTTTTTGTTTAAAGATTTTCGTTTTCGGCTACAACAACACTAATAATGTCGATTTTTTTTATCTTAACACTCCTAACGACTGCTCTTTACCTTTTGCAAAACTTATATATTTCGTGAAGGTAACCGTTAAAAATTGGAAAACTCGCGTTGACAGCGTTTATTCCACATCTTTTGTTTGTGAATAATGTGAACTGGTCGTATTGTTCGCTATCTCAATATTAAAAGGCCATTTCTGCCATTCGTTGATGTCTAGCGTCTGGAACAAAGGATCCATAAAGTGAAACCGTTTTTCACACCCCAGACACCGGCCGTTGATAATTTTTGATTTAGGGGAAAAGGCAGGTCTGTTCAATAGTTAGTAGATATGGGTGAAGGAAATAACTGCAGAAGACGCACTACGCCAATAAATTATGGAAATAAAATTAATATGACGGTCTCCATGGCAGAGCGGTAGGTTCCTAAACTCCGAGCCAAGAGAGCGTGTGTACTAAGCCCGACGAAGTGAAATCGTATTACTATTTTCATAAACGGTTACCTACCTAACAAATCGACGAATTCTACTAACATCATTTAGGTTGATGTGATTTCGTCTAATTTAACATCGCCGCGATTAGCGCTCTTTTTTTCAAACGTTGATGCTAGACCCGTTCCAGCTGATCACCGTTTGTTCAAAAGCTGAAACGAACCTACAATCGGCGTTTATCGGGGAAAGCTCATTTGTCAAAAAAACAAAATGGCGCTAATCATCGGATTGTAACAATATCAAATTTGACGAGAGTTTGAAAAACACCCGTCAGCAAGTTTTAAAGAAGCTGGTAGGTCTATGGCACTCTCAATTATGGAAAGTTGTGTTGCAAAAGCCAGTCGGGGGAGGTGACGGAGAAGGAAAAAGAGGATTATTTTAATAACGACTCCTTTCCATAGAAACTCCGAAAGTGTCTTTTATTTGTGAAAGCAGCGTAAATGTTGAGAAAATATAGATCTGATTTAATTTGAATAAAAATTGCATAAATAAAAAGAGTAATTAAATATCATATTTATACTGACACACCGACCTAAAGTTGTTTCTAAAAAAATAGTTTTTATTATTTTTACACTCGCTAAAAATCACGAAATGTAACTTGAATTGCCAAGACAAAAAATGTTCATTCCTATTTCACATTATAGAATACTGTCTGCCAAAATAAATTAAAGGTAAGTACGTTATTAGGAAGGCAGGGATTTGAAAAGATTCGTTTAAAGTTGTATATTTTTAATTAACATCAGTTCGAAATTCGAAAAGTTCGTTCGTTTATAAACCCTGCGTGGTTCTGTTACCAATGTTAAAATATGATGGATTTCTCTCCAATGGGTGATTAATGTCTCTTAAATAGATTTCGTGAATTATTACCAGGTGTTGATAATATTGTCATCCTTAACCTCCTCAGCCCCGTGAGTCCTATACGACACACTAAACATCTATTAAATAATCGGTTCAGAACAGACGTGTTCTCAAAGATACATGTTTAGAACAATTTATACATCACTCGCTAGATGACAGACTATCACACTGAGTCATCTATGGCCTGATGATGATTGACTGTTTAATTAACCCAATCTGAGAGGTGTATAAATGCTCCTAGTTTTGAATCCGGTGGTGACAGTGTTGATAGAGTTTGATGCCCTTCCACCTCCATCCGAGTATAATGAATCCAGTTAGAAAGGAATTAAAAAAAAAACACTTAAAGTATTTTGAGGAGCATATCGGAAACAAAATTTTCGAAACGCTCAGTACCTACAGGTACATACATACACAAACGTCAAATACTTCAATAACACTGGCAAGAATTCTACGGGGTGAAGTGCAGCAATAATAAAATAATGGTTTTTGTTAGCGTCAACATTGTGATTCCCAAGAGTCAGACTGTATTGAGCGAAAAAGCCAATAGATATTATATGCTCAGATCTAATTTGAAACTGGTTGGTGACAGTTCTGCGAGTGAGTACGATAGATCCAAAGACACGTTTTAAAAAGTTGCATCATTAGTAAATAGTATTAGAAATAGGTGCTTGGAAAATTCCACGACAAAAAATATTTTAATTGATGGTTTCATTTTGGAGACATACCTCGACGAGAAAATACATTCGTGGTAAACCTAACCTTTACGGGATAAAAATATTTATAGCAATAGTACCTGCTAGATTTCCATTAGAGTTTTATATATATATATATAGGAAAGAGAGACATCATCACTAACGACAAATTGCCAACACCTGAGTTTTTGAGGAAAAGTGATAATGAATTTAGTGTAAAATATACCAGAAAGCACTCAAGTTTACATGGGGGGTGAACTTTCTGGATTGGGTAATCATCTGCTACCGAGTAAAAGTGAAGCCTCTAGAATGGACAGTAAGACTTGTTTTTCATCTAATAGACATGGCAATGACATGGAATGGATATCGACCTGGCATTTGGACGTAACAAAAGATCACTGTTTTTTTTCTTCTTAGTAATAAATCATTCTCTTGTATTTTAACATCTTCAAAATTTTCTATTTACACAACGTGTTCACAATAATTGCCATTGTTCTTTGTTTTGTTTTGATGAATATCATTGTAATTTTTTTGTTTTTATTGATTTGGTAGTAGTGTAAAATTAGGCCCACCAAGTCTCAATGTGTCCCAGAAGATACATACTTTTTTGAAATAACCGTTAACATTAAAAATATTTTTTATTTTATTTTAATAATTTCAACATAACTGGTAAATTGTATAAAAATTTAAACAAGTTATTAGTGGCTTGGGTCCGAGGAAGTTAAGCAATTAAAAGATTATGACGTCATTTAGTTTCCACTTTGCGCCAACCAAGTCATAATTTATTTGAGGCCTCCTGTCAAAACCTCCGTCGGTGAAATATGTGCTTGGGTTTCCCTGAAATTAATTTTCAGTATAATTAATTGACAAAGCCACGATGAGCCTTTGGCTTTACTCAAAAATTACAGAACCTTGATAAATAGGTTAAAGTTAGTCGTTTTGGATGAATTCAAATACCATTTTCCCTAAAAATCTGACAATTTGAAAAATACTCCAAAGGCCTCAGGACCGATTTGATACGTGAATAAAATGAAACATATCATGGTTAGTACATTAAACTATTAAAGGTACCGGATTCATTTGTACAGATCTTCGTTTGGGAGTGTTGAGATTTTTGTGAAAAGAAAATCTTTACATGTTAGAAGTTGCTAAAGATCGAATTTGAAATTTCGTTATTTAAATATTAAAATGAATCATAAGCTAGGCGACTCAGACTCTTGTTAAATTCCTGAGAGAAAATCTATATCAATTGATATCATGTTTCAAAGGTTAATGTAAATTCACTTCAATATAATGGATGTTTTTTTTTACTACAATGAAAGCTTCGGTCATATTCCTTAGTTGAAAATATAATGTTTATAATAAGCTCCATTGAAAGTTCAAAATTAATTATATCGTATTTCAATGGAGATTGGTATTTTTCCAAAACTCAAATATAATATGATACTTATTTTTTGGAGTAAAACGTCCAGTTGCTCGCTTCAAATGTAGCTGGCGACATGAGTTTGTCATCGTGGCAACTGAATTAGAACAACATACTATGTAGGTGAGCTTTGAAGCACCTTTTAGAAACAATAAGTCCCCGAACCATAAATAAAAAAACGTGATTTAAACAAAAAATTGCGCACCAATAATCATTAAATTTCATTGGTTTAAATAAAAAACACATATTGGAAAAATATCATCCAAACAAGATGTCTACAGTGTATTTCTCTGATAAAATATCAAATAAACAAGATGGCTACAATGTGTTTCTCTGTAAAAATATTCCATTAAATTAGTCTCAATTTTTAATAGCGCTGTGGTTGTCTGCCGTATTTTTTTTAAACTTTTCATTTGTCATCAATAGGAGTCTAAAGTATTTCAGTTTTCCTGTCAATATCTTCAGAGAAAATGAAATAATATCAGGTCACGAAGAGCGAGGAGCGACACTATTTAATCACTCAGCAAAATAATATGGCCTCTCAAAGAAGACGCCAGAAGAAAAACAATCTTCCATAATTGTGTACAAGTTTTGTACGAGAATTCCTTGATGAAATTTAAAAGGTTTTGTTTTGCCAGAATTTCAAATTAAATCAGAAAGCTGACGGATTCTGAATGCACGTAGATTGTTAGCGTTTCACTCGCATTGTCTATCTCTTTGTATGCAGAGAAGTGTAGTTTCCACGAAGTAATTTAAACAATATTATGAGAAATAGAGTTGATTTGAAGGAGAACGTAAATAGAATTACTGCGAAAGGGGTCGCTCACTATTTTGAAATAATTAAAGAGATAAATAAAAAACGTATTCATTTACTTCATAATTAAAGCAAATATTTATTAAAGGTACCCAATCTCCAAATTCTCAGCCATCACATAAAACATGCTTTTTATTTCAACAAACTCGTAAAGTAGGTTATCTATAAATCTATTTTTTTACAAGAGAGAAATTTGTAGCTTTTTTCAGAAATATTTAAAAATTTATACAGATTATTCATAAATTTTAAATTCCCGCTTTCTCGGGATAATTTATGAGAAATAACGGAAAACAAATTTCCAAACTTGCTCTTGTAAAATAAGAGAATTTGTGATAACCTACTTTTTGTGCGGCCGGCAAGTTTAGCACCTTTGGTATTCAGATACTGATTTTTTTCAGATCTTACAAGGAAATAAAATATTTAATTGCTACTTTAGATTCAAATAAATACAGCATCAACAAATCTCAAATACGACTTGTTCGAAATCAGTTGTTTAGATCAAATTGCAAAATTTATAAATTCCAGCACACTAAGATAAAAAAAATACTTAAATTTTTTAATCAATCTTACGAAATTAATAAAAGAACTCTATATCGAGTATTTAAATACTTTTTTATTAACGGAATAACAAGTCTATCCAATCATAGAATTTAAATATTTTAGAAGTTTAAGGCTGATTCACACCAACGTCCGGATCCGCTCAGTGCCGATATTGTTCCGCAAGAGAGCTTATTGATATGGTATGAATATCAATCAAGGAGTATGTGCTAAGACAAATTATATCCTTCTGCCCATCCTTGTGATATTTAACTACTTATTTAGTCGAATAATTATTTTGAAGTGTAAAAATACTTACAACGCAGTTTTTTTTTTTATCACTAAATAATATTTTTAATAATTAATAAAAATATTATTTAGTGATAAAAAAATGGTTTTTGATAAAAAAAAAATCTGCGATGTTAGTATTTTTACACTTAAAAATAATTATTTAACTAACTCAGTAGTTAAATATCACAAGGGTGGGCAGAAGGATATACTGCCACAAAATTTTGTCTTGGCACATACTCCTTGATCGATATTCATACCATATTAATAAGCTCTTATGCGGAACAATATCGGCACTGAGCGGATCCGGACGTTGGTGTGAATCAGCCATTATTCAGTTATTCGACAAGTTTTTCGGTGTGCTCTCTTTATTATATTAAAAATATTTTTTATTTTTCATTTCACTGGAATTTTATTTTCTGAAGTCGAATAACATTCTATATGGAAGCTCTGCATATGTGTAAGTACTCTGTTCTACTCAATATTTGCTGCGATATCTATACGCTATGTACGAACATGCCAATAAATTACAAGTAATAAGCAACGATAAAATAAAGCGTTTAAATTTCTTTAACCGTGCGTCGAAAATTCCAGACCATAGCTGATAAAAATAAATCGTGGCTCAGCCACGGAAGGCCGATAAGGGCATTTCCCGGAAAATGCAGCTTTTGAGTGCGTTTTATGAAAGCGCTTTCTTCTACTTAACGATGGCGATTTTAATCCGCGGGCAGCAATGTTGAAAACTCAGTCACGCGAGATTATTATGAAGTGAAATATCACGATGCAATAAATCGTCATTAAAAGACAAACATGAAAGGGTTTTTTATGGAAAACTACTGCCTTTGGCTTTATTACACCCTGATAATTTGTTTTAACATTCTCGCAATCGTCAAGTTTTACGTATACTTGTGTTAGAACGAAGTTTATTAATATATTAATTACTGAAAATAATATCAATAATCTTCAACGTAAATACGAAACAGAAAAAAAATGACGGTCGCGACCGAGACTCAAACTCGGAACCTCTACTCTATCCGGAAGTAACACTTCTGCCAATTGAGCCACCGGTACCTTCGTCATTTTTAATTGATCTCATTCTTCATTTAAAAATCATCAATATCATTTTTTCTTTCGATTTGACTGCCATCTTTGTATGGTATACAAAGCTCTATCCGAGCAAATATTACATACCTAGATGGCGTCTTGGATAAACCATTTATTTTCATTTTACGGAAGATCTTTGACTTCTTACAGAGTCGAGAATTAATATTAAATTAGATTTAACTTTAAAGCTTTAACGCTTATTTAAAAATAATATTATTTTATTTATTGAAATAATATCAATAATCTTCAACGTAAATATGAAACAGAAAAAAATAGTTTATTCAATATGCCATGAAATTCAAAGTAGAAAAGCTGCTTGTAGCTGTGGTGTCATGCGATTTGCATAGATTTTTTGTCTGAATTTTAAAGGTAAACGCAAAAATTTAAAGCTGGTAGTGTCCAAAATATCACGAGCTATGGGACTTTGAAATATACATTTAGCTATCAAACGACATATCTTTTATTTGTAAATATCACCAAATACATAAAACCTCATTTACGTGGATGTAATTATACCAGTTTAAAGATGGTTCTAACTATAACCATAAGTTTTTTCTAGCTTTGTGAAGCGTCCATTTTTCAAAACTGACATTAATTAAATAAACGCTATGAAAATTAACAAATAATTCGTTAAACAATATAATTACAAAATTAAGATATCTCCGTCGGAAGAAGGATGAAATAGTATTAATGATTTTCAAACAAAAAATACTTTATATGGTTGAACAAGAGGTGACGTGATGTAATTGGGAATACGGCATCCCGAAGATCCGGGTTCAAATCCAGATGGCACAAAATATTTTTTGCAAGTTATTCTAATTCATTGTTTTAATTTCGCGTTATTATTACTGTTTTTAATAATTAAAATATATTGTTTTCGTTCACATATTTTTTTATTTTCTAAACGACTGAAATAATAAAAATGAAGTAATATGCCTATTCGCAAACTCGGAAAAGCTTCCAAACTTGAAAGTTTTAATGTGACGCTTTCAAAATTGAGCAAGCTTAGAGCATAAACGTGTCAACTCGAGGCTCGCGTGTCATTTACTAACCAGCCCTGCTACAGAATTTCCTCATTACTACGAGTGTTGACGCCATCGAGTTGATGTTCACACAGTATGTACTTTTAATCAACTTTCCCAACTGTTCATCGGGTTAGATAGACTTTTGTAACTATGTAATTAAACCTTTTACATTGGTTTTTTTATTGATTACCTATAATAATAAAAGAAACAACACGGAATGAAAATTTTCAAAAGTAAAAAATATTTTAATGCACAATGCTAAGATTAACAGGAATAGAGAAAATGATATTTTTTCGAAGAAATAAGAAATTATATCAACAATATTCAAGCAATATGAATTCTAAAACCACATGGAAAGAAATAACTGAAAACCGGAATTGGTCAACGCGCCAGTCCGGCAAACGAGGGATTCCGACTTCGAATTTCTATAGCACCCTATTTTTTTTATATATTTCATCATTTTTTTTCTAATTCATATTGTTTGAATATTATCCATGTTATTTTCATAATCAATGCCACAACGAAGCGTTAAGTTTTCAACTTTTTATTTATATTTTTTAAAAATTAAGTTATTTTTCGAAAAACAAGTATATTGTTACGAAATATAAAGAAAAACTGCATTTTTCCAAATTTAAGCAGTAATATTGTGTACTCCACTATAACCTACTTGTAGATACACAAAGATATTTTTGCAGACAGCCAGAATTGGAACTGACGAATGAACGAGCTGTTTTTATAATCGATATTTTTTTGGTTTCCATAATATCTTACTGCCCCCGACTGTACGTTTACTAATCTGTAAATATTATGATTATTAGGAAAAGCATTGCCGGTGTTTTAATTGATTTGGTTTTGTTAAGAGATTTTTAAAATATTAGTTTCCTATTTAACAAAGAAATTTTGATCAGATATTTTCTTTGAACTGTGATATTCTTATGATAATCTCATTATAAAATCTCTTTTAAATAGTTTAATGAAATTTTTTTTTTCTTCTTCGTAATTTTTTAAAGAGCTAAAAGGCTTTTGTAAAAAACAAAACATTTATTTCGTTAATTCTCATTATTATTTAACTTCTCCAATAAATTCTCTATCCCAACATAATCGAACCTATCCTAGTTAAGCTCATTCAGATCGACACACTTACCTATGTAGTTGGAGGGGAGGAGATCATCGCTGTAGGTACAAAATCTCGAAATTAAATCATTGCTTCATTCATTTATTGCATCTTCTTTTAACCGCATGCACAGATATTTAAAAGAGAGATAAGTATTTAGAAACCAACATTAATGTAATAATAATTAAAATATGAGAGCTTCCAAATAAGTAAGAAGGTTCATAATCCTGTCGTTGGCATGTATTTGCAGTAATACCAACTAGAACATGGATTCGAATTTTTCTTTTTCCGTTTTGTGGTTGATATAAGCTCGTATCGACGAGGCTTTCACCATAATGAGACTCTTGTATGCAGGTAATTCAGCTAAGTGAAACCGAACTCCACCATCGTACACATGACGGTAGTTTTATGTTTCATGTCTATTAGCAAGTTGACTTTTGTGGAACAAAGAAAATTTTAATGCCGCGTAATATTTCAATAATTGTAATTTGGACGCTTTACGCTTCGCAAATAAAATGATAAAATCAGCTAAAAATTAAATTTGTCGTGATGCCAAGTTGTGAAATAATGCGTCAAAAGTAACATTTTCACAATTATTATTTGTCTTCGTGAAGCCCGCTCCTCTGATGTGAATTATTATTCTTTCTCCTGGTGTTTTATTCAATTGAAAACGCATAAATTTACATAAAACATCGGGGAGGAAAGACCCAACTCGAAAATCCATAAACTACGGCGTATTTGAGGTTATGTCGCCCTGCACGAGGGCGCCGCATCCTCCTGTGCAATGTGTGCGGAGAACACGGGCGCCCGAACCAAGAGGCGGCCTCTTTTGCATCGGCCGCCAATTGATTCGGCGGTCTTCACGATTAATTTATCCGCCATCGCTTGCTTTAGGTAGATTATTATCTAGTATGCATATAAGTGAAAACTACATTTTTTTGTTGTTGTTACCGCGCAAGAGTCTCTGCTAAACGGTCTTTTGTCTTTCGTCAATAGACATTTAGGGTAAGCTGTGAGGCTGAAGGAAGTATTGAGGGGAAGGAGATAAGAAAGATGATAGTTGAGAAGTATCTGGCTGATGAAATTTTATCTCTTAACACAGCTATAACCAATTAAAAAACATACCGACTTTGAATATTAGCCACATCAGTCGATACTAAGAGTATATTCTTCTCTGATAATATCTATAATAAAACCAAAAAGTTTATGTAGTATTATATGTATCCCCATAATTGAATTTTCCAACAAATTTGATATTAGGTTAATACAAAATCCTGTAATTCTCCGTAAATACCAAAACACATATTTATTAAAATACGTATGTATTGAACATATCGTCGCTGGAAAGGCATAAGGGCTTAAGCGACACATTGGTAAAAAATGAGTTAAATATGCAATTTTGACCAGTTTTTTAACTGCATCTGCTTTTGTGGCACTTCAGCCATCTAAATGTATTTTATCGAAGGAAGCAATCACTTTGTAGTTTGACATTATAATTTAAATAAAAAACTTTTTAAGCCACTTTATTTATTCAGGATGTTTCGGTTAAACTTCCTTCTTCAGGAAAGTATTTATATAAAGTTTATATATATACTTTCCTGAAGAAGGTTAAGTTTAACCGAAACCGGTCGAATGTTATATGTGAATAAATAAAGTGGTTTAAAACTAAAACATTTTTTATTTAAATTAAAATGTATTTACCATTTGGGAGAAGGATTGCCTCAAGCGACACAAGTTTAAGACTTTTTTTCAGTTTTTGTCGTTTCAAAATCTAACCAGGTACTGAAGACTTATGAATTTCATCGTAAAAAAAAAACTTCAAAGTTCTATTGTTCTCGATATTACGTTTTCAATGGAATACTATGATTAAGACCCCTGCGACGTTTGTGTAAAACCACGTATGACCGAAATACAAATGAGGAGAACTATTGAAATGCAAGGCTTATGTAACCATAATGAACAAGGTTCGTTTTGTGGTATTCTTACTTATTTTACTTGAATACCTCTAAATTGGATATTACTAGCGGAAACTTCACTGGTGACTGCAACTTACTTATACTTTTATTTATCGAATTGTGTATAAAACCATGTGTTTTCCTAAAAAAATATAGATATATTTATATATATAGAATTGCATGACATTTAAACTATTTTGCTAGATCTTAAAAGTTTGCGATAGGTGTCTCCATCACGTATGTACATGATACCGATACCTTGCGTTTATTTGGTAAACTATTTTTAGGGCGAATTTTTTTTTCGCTCCCTCGCAGCGACCCTGACGCCGCCCCGCCTAATGACACCCTGTAAGCTTCCCATTCGCGGCCTTTTGTTGATTTTAGCGCGCTGTTTCGGCTTTATCTATGGTTTTGCCGCTGAAGCGACTTCAAAATGTGGAATGAAATAACCAAGTTTTTAGTGGAATGCCCGAGCAAGTTTTTGAGAAGAACCGGCATCTGGAATACCTACATTTTATTCTGTGGAATATCTCGATGGCGGAATGATTTATTCAAACGGAGGAATGTTGATGGAATCTTTTTGGTTATTCTACTCATTCGTGAAAAGTAAATAGAGGCCTTTTTAATTTTATTTTCGGTAAATGATAAACAATTCAGTTCCGCGAAAATAACTATTTTTATCACATAATCGTTGGGGTTTAAACTACAGGCATTGTGTTTATTTGGTGAATTTACAATTTCATGGATCCTCTAGCCATAGGTAATTTACTTGTTGTTTTCAGATATTTATTTTGAATGGCTTGTATTTAACCAGCATGGAATAAACAGTGATTTAATACCCATTTTTTTGTATTTTTCCACCAAAAATAATATTTGGTAATTCAATTTTAGACATTATCTTAATCATCTCATATTTAAATTTTTGTACCAGAAATTGTTTTCCGGCAACAAAATATTAAAACTGGTGTACATTATTGTTCATAAATTCTATTTAAAATCTATTTATCAGGTTAAATTTTAAATGGAAAGAAATAGTAACCTAATCTTAACAATTCATTTATTGCTACTGATACCGATATAAATACTAGAGTCCCATCCCGGCGTCGTAGATTCAATTTCTTTTCCTATCTAAGTCCTCCATCATTGCACAAGCAACATCATCCGCTTATTATGATGGTAGTAGGAGTTTTCAAATATTGTCAGATTATTCGTAACCCGGGAATGTTTGTCTTTCTTTAAAAAAAAAACATCATTTGTTTAATCAAGATTTGGGTTTATAATTTTGTTGTGACCACTAAATTAATTAAAAATAATTGTGATTCGTGGTTCATCCATCATTTTTGCCATTATTATTGTAAACATACAATATTGAACCTGAATCTTACTAGTCAAAATAAATCTAAATAGAAAAGTTCCTCTCTTTCATCTGTTTTGTAATAAAGAAATATTGCCCAAGTCATATTAATTTCTCGGACCATCCAAAAGATACATTACAGTTTCATCTATGGAGACATCTCAGATTATATATGAAAGCAAATATCCCTTTGTCTATAGTATGCTGCAGGAGAGCAAGGTAAACGAGGAGGTGTCGAGATTGAGATAAGTATGATCCGTTACCTGTAGGGATGCTGTGACGGCTGCCACGTATTCATACACAATTTCCCAGGGGTGGTTGTTGGCGGGTCGGAAGGGGGACACGAGGTACTGCAGGCCCAGCAGCGGCACCAGCAGGAACGTGGCCCTGAAATGGATACAACTGGTTAGTGGGATTTGTTCAAGATTTTGTTCTGCTACGTCACATAAATTTTTTAAAGTTCCATAACTCATGATAGAAACTACGTTTGGGGGCTGAAAATAGTTGCGGGGAGACAAATTTAAAAGCACCACATGACGCTAACCATGCAAGATTTTTGTTCTGGGCTAATTTATACCCTATAAAATAAATTTTATAAAAATTGAATATGCCAGAAGTTAAAAGTAGTTTTAGATTTATGCGAAATTTCTTAATGAAAAAAGTTTATGAAAATAATTAGCGGTGAGTGATTAGAGGCCAACCTGGTTTACCCATCTTTCTACGAACAATACATAAAATATCAAAGTTAATCTTTTTATCGCAAACAGAGTGAAAAAATGTAAATAAATAAACAACATTAGCGTTGTTTAAGCTTTGGAAACATAAAATAAGAAAAACGACTTCTTTCTCACAAAAGTGTTTTTTTCTTCGAAAAATAAACTTAATGAAAAATGTAAAAATTATGTAAGATGGAAGTTGCACGTTCCCTAGTAATGGTTTGGAGGAAATAAGAAATGTGATTGATTTTATGGGTATAATCAACAATGAATAACGTTTTCTGTTTCGTAGGAATGATTTTTCGTTATATAAAGTCTTGTATTACATGGTATTTTTTTACAATTTAAAAGCTAATTGAAAGGCAGTTAAAATAAGGTTGTATGATCTTAATCATCAAATAATTAATAGAAGTAGGCACGAATTTGCCAAAACCGGTTCGTAATCTGTAGGAACAAGCGGTGTAAAATTATTATTATTTTGTCTTACAATTTTTTTTTAAATCTTACTCTGCGCTAGCACGGTTTCGTAGTACAGGAAACCAATAAATGCATGATATCGATAAAGAGGGGTATAGGAGCAAAGGTAACAAACTTTTTCATCAAGAATTATTTCTTGAAAAGTAATTTCTTTCATAAATATGTTGATACATTAAAAGATTATTATTTAAAATTGTTCCTTGTTTAATGAACACACATATTTTGATACAAAAAATGCTCAGTTTCTTTATAATAATCATTCAAATGTGTAAGAAAAACTTTTCCTACTTTATCGACATAAATTTCGAAATTATTTTTAAAGCTTTCGAACTAAAAGGAATTATATGTGTTCCTTTCATAATATAAATAAATTTTATCAACACGTTTAAGCTAGGGTTCATTCATAGAACTCTACCGCAAGAGTGTATCTGAATATTAAACATTTTTTCAGATTGATTATTGGTTGGTTCGGACGTTTATCAATTATATCATTTTATGTTCTCGGTGGTATTTTTCGCTATTTTATATCCCGCCTTTCAGGAATAACTTGGCCATGGTCGTAGATTAAAACCCTTTTAACTGTCCTTATAAGCATTTTATCTTACCTTCTAAGTACTATTTCATAATATTTTGTTTTCTTTATAACGAATTCAGACGTCGCGTCGGCGTCGCTCCAAACTTTTATTTCCATGTTCTTTAAAAACAACTTGATTAGTCATCTTAAATTCATCAAAAGAATCTGAACATTGTCTGTCTCTCGACGAATCACCTTTAGATTCACAATTTTTAACTAAATCCTGTACTTTACGACAAATTCAGAAAGTCGATTTTTGAATTTCGCTCCCATGCCCAATATCGAAAAAAAACAACAACAAAAACATAATTTTAATTTTAAGTTAATAAGTGTGTCTATCTGATGGGACCTGTCAGGTTACTACGTTCCTGTATATTTTCTCATTTAAACTAGGAATCAATATCTAATAATAGAAAATATGATCCATACAGCGCCCTTGAGGTGATTTTTTTCACCTAAACGGCGCTATACAAATCATCAAATATTATTATTATTAAAAGAAACTAACAAAAAAGTTATGGAATCGATCTTTTAGACAAAGTGCATTATAAACTTTTATACGTGATTTCAAATGTTTTCACAGACTTTCAATCCAACACATCACATAACTTAAATTAAAGCATATATGAATGTGCAGAAATACAAGTTGTTTTTTGTCTGCTATTGTCGACAATTATTTTAACAAAATTTTAACAAAAAATGCGATTTTACTTATCAGGTTTAAAAATAAACTGAATAAGAGTCTACAATATCTCCAGCAGATGGAGAATTTTTCGTAATTTTTTTTCAAAGAAAATGCATACGGTACATTTAAAGAAATAAATTAACATTCCATGTATTTAAGTCAATCCAACCAAAAGCATAAGGTATTTTACACGATATCAGTACATAGATAAAAAAATATTCACAAATCTGGTAGCCTATTATAGTTGATAATTTGTTTTACACGCCAAAAACATACGAAATTGTAAGGAATTCTTCTGGAAACTCCGGAATTATCAGCTATGAACCAATGAATTATTCAGTTTCAGAAAATAATATTTTCGCTAAAAGTGAACGAGGAAAATAATTGAAAGAAATTGTGCAAATTAAGTGTAATTTAATTTAGAAAATTTGCCAAACTGCTAATAGTATTTGACTTATTTCAGGAGGAATAATAATATTATTCACTTAAAGACGTGCTTTTAACTAAATGGAAGTTTGGAACTTTCATCCAGTCAAATAGAACCTTTTTGTTTTTATATTGGTGAACAGTTACCAACGATTCAAATAAATAAATTTGCCAAAACTTTTTTTAACCTTTTAATTTGAAAATGTATTGGATCAAGAAGAATACCTTAACCAGACAGCATTTTTTTCGAATTTCTCAGAATAACCATTAATTCTTGAATGTTCCATTCAATAAACCAGTAGATATCTTTTATATATCCCTCGCTGAACACTGAGTAAGAAACATTATTCCGCCGACCAACTCGAGCTACCTATCGGAATTATTTCAATCATCCCCTATACTGTCTACCCTTATAGAGCCATCGGTCAATCGTGAAATTGTTTTCAGAGTTTTGGATTAAAGCCCTGATACCCCTACTCCTGGTTTCCCAATAACAGCATTTCTACAGTTTTATCAACGTCGGATTGCTGCTTTCTCAATATGTCATTTAACGAATCAATCCCTTTTTGGGTGGCGGATGAAATAAATTTTAAGACTGTTAGAGCTTTTGATTTTACTTTGTGTTAGGTTATAAAAGTTTTAGATACTGAAAACTTCGGCAATTTTTTTGTTCTCACGATTTTTTTAGTAATTATTAACACCACAATATACGATTATTGCTTTCCATTTTCAAATAAAATATGTGTTTTCCTTCTTTCGATCTTAACGGTCCTAAAAAACCTATGCCTGATATAGAATAATAATAAAAATAAGGTGGCCTTTTTATTTAGCAAGAATGGGCCATTAATACATATATTTTTTAAAACACGTTAATAACACAGTTGTAAATTTGCACACCAGACATTATGCGTTGGGACCATTAATGTAGGACATTAATATTCAGTAGACTAATAAGTATAATATAAATGCAAGATAACATTTTACAAATGTTCTCTCTTATTTAATTGATTGTTACAACTTTAAAAAATATATGGTTTTTCCAAGGTGGTTAGTTTTGTTTAAAAAGTTTTCTCCTTCGTAACTATTTTCCCCTTACCTGAACGCTTGTAACGCCGTTCTGGACGGTCCTTGAGACCCCCTGGTTGGATTTGCCCTCAGCTTGGTGCAGAGAACCCTGACAATATTGCAGAGAAATACCAAGTTGAGGAAGATGGTGATAGCCACCACGACCACCAGAATGTTGGTGTGGGAGCTCTCACTCATCCAGCATCTGAAAAAAAAAAAAACAAATTAATAGTTAGATTTTACGTAAAAAAATATTATTACTGCAAAATTTTCAAGAGCAACATTTAAATTTGACTTATGCATCGTTCATTTTATCTTATCTCGTCCCTTCTTTGGCCAGATAATATTGCTGGAAAATCTTTGATTCACTTTAAAACAAAAACGCTTACAATCGCGGGGTACATCATGAATATATTAAATTCCCCACTATTTGGCAATTTCCTTTACTATTCTATCGATAATGAGGGCGATGTGCGGTGATCGTTTTATTAATCTTTGTTCAATTAACGACCCCAATCTAAATTATCATCCCCACAATAACGTCACTTTGCTTCATTAGAGTTTTGATCACTCAGTCCAAGTGCTATACTTAGTTTGACTATTGCTTAATCCGTTTTTTTCTACCTGAGGTTTGTACAGCACGGGAAACAACCACTACATATATTTTTTAATGTAAATATGTTAGTTGTAAGTCACTAGTTATACGTATTAGGCATAAGTTAATATCAATAAATCTTAGTTTTTAGTCTAAATTCTAAGTCACTAGTCATAAGTTTTAGTAATGAGTCTAAATTTTAAGTCACTAATCATAACATTTAGCTGCAAGTACATAGTTATAAGTTATAATTTATACGCTCCTAGTTATTAGTCATTAAGTTGTGTTAAATTATAAAGCTCCCTTGAGGTGATATTTCTTTCACGAAAACGGCCCTATAGAAATCAGCCAATTATTATTATAGTTTTCATCTACTCATATAATGTTCAGTGCCACTGGAAGTTAAAAATTTAGAAAAATTGAATTTGGTCCTTCCGTAAGCGTCAGTTCTAAAAACGTTGTGAAAATTTCGGAATCATTTTACCGTTAGAATGTAAATAGTGAAGGTCAGTTTTTATTAATCTAAAATATAAATTACTTATATCTCGAGTGCGTCGTTTGAAAAAATTTGGTATTATAGTTACCGATTCATCAACATAAATCAAAATGTGAATCTCAGGCAAACGTCCGTTTTTGTTGTGGTTTTCAATCGGTACGAGTTTTTTTAAATTCTATTCATCGTAAAGCGCCCTTGAAGTGGTTTTTCGAAATAAAAAGGTGATTTTTTTATTATTGTACTTACTACTTACTTATTGGTACTTTTCGTTAAAGGACCATCTTTTAAGCACCAACTTATCATTTGCTTATCTTAAAACAGATTATCGCTTGGAAGGCAGTTCTTACGTGTTGCTATTCCCACAGTAAAAAAAACCTATTTCATATGGGGTAACAGAATCCTTTCACACAATTTAACTGTAATTTAATGTTAATGTGAAAACTACATAAATCTGTTTTTACGTCCGCTGTGCCTGTTGTACCTATAACCATTAAAATACTACGTGTTTCCATTAAGGCTATAACTGGGTAAGAGGTAGCAGTGCCTACATTTTCCTACTAAAAAATACATTTCTGAACATATCCTGTAGCCTAGCAACGAGGGTGTGTAAATAACTGAACGAAAATATTCACAGCCTCCTCATAGGGGACGTATAAAATTTTAACATTGTTAATGGACACACGCGATGTAACTTTATTGTTTAGGGTTGCAACAAATAGCAGATGGGGATATTACACAATCTCCCTGAGATATTTTTTATCTCTTTTGTGAAGGATGTAACCTAATGTATAAAATATTGGTATCATTATTTTTAGTAATACAGTTTGCTATTGTGTGGGCTAGGTGAGATTTTATTGTACACCTTTATTTATCTTCATTACTTAAGCTAATGTAAATAAAAACCGCCCAGTAAATGCAATGTTAATAACCCGATATATCGCACGCTATTGCTTATATCTGGTAGACCGCACGTTCTAGTAAAGTACCCGACGTAGACTGCTTCATTGGAGAAAAAGTACAGCATTTTTTTTCTGTTCATGCGATTTTCCCAAGACAAAACAGTTTCCGGTTATCTAGTATCGTTTTCGCTCTGAAAGATTTTTTTCAAATTACATTTTTTTCCATCGGAAGATCTTTTTTTGTTATTTGAATACCCCAAAAGAGTTTCAACTGTCCGGAACCAGTGAAACAATGGCATCCTGAATTGGAGCATGTTGTGAGGCTGAAAGGAGTGGGAAGGTAAGGTTGAGAAGTATTTAGCTATTCAAAATTGGTCACCAAACTTGACTATAGTTATTTTTATTTTTTTATAGTGAATACCGCACAACAGCCCCAAATATTCCCAACCGATTAGAGCTAGTGAGATGATGGCATCCCCAATGTATGTTGTGAGGTTGAAGGTAGTGGAAAAGAGAAGGAGAGGGCAAGAGAAAGGTAGGGAAGTACTTGGTTATTCAGATCTGGTCACCAAACACGGCTATTGCCATTTCAAGAAACGTTTCAATTCTGAATGGTGGTCTTTCACCAGGGCGATCTAACACTTTGTAACATGCTGCAAATATACTATACTATATATTACTATATTTATAACTACATATTGTTTTATATGAATTAAATGTATTATGACACACACTATTTTGATTATGTATATTTGCGGTCGCCGGGTTTGAACCCGCAACATTCAGATTCAGAGAGCGTCTGACAACTCGACCACGCAGACCGTCTAATTAACCAAGTAACATTTCGATTTTAAGAGTGGTCTTTCACCAGGGCCACACTGAGAGTATTTATCACTCTGAAATGTACCGCAAACATACTACATTTTAATTTAATATAAGTTAAATGTGAAATAATACAGATTTATCAAATACATATTATTTACGCATGCTGGGAATTGAACCCGCGGGTTTCCGGATTCATAGTCGAAGATCTTAACCGCTCGGTGGTTGTCAGAGATCAACTAAAAAAAAAACTTTTGACAAGGATAGTTGCAAAAATCTGATTAAAACGTTACGTGGTGTCGGTTAGACCGCACGCAATAGTGTACATGTCTCGGATTACCGCGCGCTGCACTGTAAAACTTTACGTAGACCGTCCGCACTAATGATACAGAGAAACTTTGTAGATAGACAAATTAAATAGTATAATATATCGGGGTTGACACGAGGCAAACTTTATGGGTTTAAAATAGGGCAACAGTTTTAATATGTAGTTAACGTAGCTGCTCAGCTCGTTCCTGCTTCTAAATGGCCACTGTATTTTAATGAGACTAGTTGAGGCCCACTGAATACCTTTTTGTATGAAAGCGGGTTAGTTACATATTTAAAATAAAATTATCTAAAGTGTTTCTTTCTTGCACGTCTGGATAAAAATACTTTTCAAGTTTATTGAAATTTCTTGAAACAATAACAATTATAAAATTAAAACTTACCTCGTAAAATAAAGACATAAATAAAATTATGTTTTATTGATATTCATTATAAATACGCGTTACAAAGTGGTAATAGTTGTAAAATTCTTACAAATTAGCCGACTCTACATAGCCTGACCACTGTTTGAAAATGGTGTCGAAGGTTGAGACGGCTTAAGTTTTTTGATTTAATATTAAATTATAGGAAACTAATATGGAGTTTCATGTTTTATAAATGGAACTCAAATGCCATAAAATTAACATTTATCGTAGCCAGTAAAGTGAAAAATATGATTTTGTCAGACTTGGTAAGTTGAAAAATGTTTATTTAGAAACTTTATACAACAAATTTTGAGACACCAGAAGTCACCTGTTGTTAATTGTTATATTGTCCAATAAACTAAAAAAAAACAATTTCAGAATACTCAAACCTACAACCACCCGACTAAAGAGAGCTTTGGCCTACTACAGGATTTGAAATGAGACGTTTGACGATACGTTTGATGATACGTTTGATGATACGTTTGATGATACGTTTGAAGAAACGTTTGATGATATGTTTGATGATACGTTTAATGATACGTTTGATGGTATGTTTGATGATACTTTGAAAAATGCATTACCTATATCTATAATATTACCTATATCTAACTTTTTCAATATTATTTTCCTCATTTCATATTAATATATTTTCCACATTCATAAAAAAATATGCACATCTCTCAAAAACAGCCTTCCAAATGGACGGGACCATTAGCCATAAAGCCTCAAACGAGTATCCGAATGAAATAAAGGGTTGGTTGGTGTTGGTTGGTAGCTATGGGGTGCAAGAGCCTTCACTCCCCGACTGCCAACTTAGTACTTATCCACCTCGAAGCGGTAAAGCCTTTTTATTGATCCCGAACATGCTACTTTTTCAGTTTCCGAGTTCATAAAACATTTATATCTGCTCTATCGAACAGCTTAAGTTTTTTCTATTCATATTCAATTCTTTACTTCGTAAAAAACAGAATAAAAAATACAGTTTATCATTTGTACTAAAGACTGAAAAGGCAGAAAAGTAAATACCCCACACGTTCTTCTAAAATCAATAGGTATTTAGATTTATTATATTCTATATATCAAATTATATATCAAATTATAATTTCATAATATCGATATTATGAAATCCCTCAAATGCCTCATCTCATCATTATCAACAATAGAAGGCTGAAGGGACCAAAGCGCAATCCAAATACTATGTTCGAATAACGTGCTATTCTCAAACTCCGTTAATGGAGGACTGAACGCTGTTGGCGCAAATAATAAATTGTCCAAAGAAGCGAAGCTAGCAGTCCACAATGGAGTGTTTATACCAACCCTGATGTATGGCAGTGAGGCATGAAACTATCAGAAGAAGGATGAATGTTGATTGAATGCTGTGGAAATGAGATCCCCTGAGAAATATGTGCGGTAAACCCATGTATAACCGTGTTAAAAATGTGGATATCCGGAAAAAATGCAAGGCGTAATGAATAGGATCAAGAAAAAAAATCCTTAGATGGTTCGGGCATGTAGAGCGAATTAACGATGAAAGGAGTGTGAAAAGAATATATGATGCGAAAGTGAATGAAATAAAACGTTGGGGACGCCCGAGGAAGACATGGCACAATCAAGTAAATCAAATACTTGAATCGGTCCATGTGAAGAGTCAGAATAACAGAAGAGTATGTATGAATGTGAATGAAGCCAGGAGTATGTGCCATGACAGAGTTGTATGGCGGTCCGTCCTCTCTGGCTACCCTTGCGGGGAGAAAAGAAGTTATGGTTAATTAGCGAAATCAGTACCTAATATCAAGATTTTTTAAAAACACCAAGTATTTTTTTATTATTCTATATTTTTTATAAACACAGTATTGTCTGTTGCGGCGAAGAAATGGTTGCATAATTAAAAAGAGCAATGATAAAATTAATTAAAGTTGGTTTTAAACTCACTTTGCTTTTATTACACTCACATTATGTACGTTATAAGGTTTTAAAAAGAATTTAAAATTGTTGGCTGGCCTGAAAATGAAATGATTTTTCAAAGAACTTACAGCAATTAAGTTAAAAATAAAAGCGTTGTTCAAAAGTGTTCCTTTAGAGAACTGCCTACGTATTAGAGAAAATCCGAGGCAGACTATTACAGTTACATTTCATGTCTTGTAATTTTGGTCTTCGTAGAACAACAAGTTGTGTTTATGGCGGACTTCGGAATCGGGCTAAGCCGTTAATACACGTACGTTATTGCAATGCTGTGTCGCGCTAATTCGACTCGCACGTGCGCCACCATGTAACACGTGGATTAGCTGAAATAATCGCTGGAAATGATGACAACAAAGACAAAACTTCGAAGAGTTCATAAAATCTGCCATAATCTTGGAGATTTCAAATTTCAAAGAACAAAACAGGTTTCAAATTCTCCAAAATAGAGCAATGAGAATTATACTTGGGCGAAATAGATACTCAAAAGTAGCTAAAATGTCAGAGGAACTAAATTGGCTGACAGTTAAACAGATGCTGACATTGAACACATTGATGTTTATACATAAAATGAAGAACAACTTGTTACCAAATTATTTTCAGACAAAATTATCTACAATGTTGATATTCACAAGTATAATACAAAGGCATGCAAAAGTTAGACTACCAGAAAAAAATAAAGCCAACACACCAAAACAGCTTACTATATTAAGGAATGAAATCGTATAATGCGCTGCCGGAAACCATCAAAATTATGCCTATCAATAAATTTAAAAAAGCCTGTAAAAATTATTTAAAATGCATGTAAATCAAAATAATAAGTAGTGTTTAAGTTAAAATATTATTAGTCAAAAAGAAAATGAAATAATTGAATGCTTGTAAACTTAAATGTACAAAGTAACTAATATAAAATAAATAAAAAAAATAAATAAAAAATCCTTTCCTTGAAACAACGATTGGTAACAGTTCCAAAAGCAATTGAACTTTGCAAAATTACATGTTACATCAGTCTAATGGTGGTTATGACTGATAGGAATATATTTAATAAAAATATATTTTTACTTTACTTATTTAATTAAAACAGTTTTTGTGTTTTAAATCAACTGAAATCAATCAACAAATTAGAAAATACAGAACGTAAAACAAAGTAGGTACTGGTGCACTCGCAAATCTCCATGTTTCAAACACTGTGTTTCCATAATTGATTTAAAAACAACAGTTTGGAAAGGGGTTTGGTAGCATAGTGATACAGCGTACCCACGACATGCGAAAGGTTCCGAGTTTGATTCTCGAAAGCAATCGTTTTCTAATCTGAATGTTTTTGTAATTCTTTTTTTTTTGTGACAATATTTTATTTCACATTGTACCTAATATTATTAGTAAAAAAGGAACAATATTTTGAATGAATATTGTCGCCGGAAAGACAAAGTTTACACAAGCGCGCTTTAACGTTTTTTTTGTTTTACAGTAAAATTCATAAGTCTTCAGTTCCTGGTTATTTTGAAAAAAAAATTAACTCAATGCTTAGTTACCTGAAGCGACAAAAAAAAGTCCAAAACTTGTGTCGCTTGAGTCAAGCCTTCTCTCAAATGGTAAATATATTTTAGATGACTAAAGGGCCAAATCAGAATCAAACGAAAGTCATAGCATTCAATGCAGAAAAAAGAACTGATCAAAACTGCATATTTAACTAAGTTTTAGCCAAAGTGTCGCTAATGCCCTTTTGCCTTTCCAGTGACGATATGATTTATCGATAACTAGTTGGATTTCCCGTTGTGAAAAAACATCTTTCGGGTTTCAAAATTAAACCACTGCAGCATTGATCATCTAGATTTTGGCAGTTTGTGAAGGTTCTATCAAAATATTTTAAATTTCCAAGGTTGCCTTTAGTTGATTCCCAATGGTGCTCAGGTTTCCTCCATCAAAATGTTGGGAATGGATTTTAAAACATTAGCAAAATTGCAAAGTCTCCTATAAATGTATAAACGTACAATATTTTTATGGCATAGCATTGAACTGCATATAAACCGCGCAGAAATGCAGTCATATTATACGAAACAGCAATAACCTAGATTTGTTCTCAAGTCGTATTATGCATTTCCTTAGATGTCAAATCCTAGAGAATATCTCGAAGTTCCAGCTTACAGACCCCCCGACTCCAGCGAAACTATAAACAGAACTTCAGCTGAGATAAAATAGCGAGATATTTTGGTAGCAGTTTCGCATTTACAACTCAACGTCTAATAGAACTTGGTAAACATGCAATTATTTAAATGTTTCACTTGTGAATTAAAGCATGTAGCTAGACGTCTAGTTACATGTTAAATGCTTCTAGTTAAATGAAATCTGTCTTGTTGGATAATGTTTGTTGAGACGGCTTGATAAATGTACGCGGATAGCAGCTTTAGTAAGAGGAAACGAACCACTTAATCTCAAATTTCAATTGGCCCATATCCAGTAATGGTAATGGCGTTACCGTAATGTATGTAAATGTAGCATGTTGTGTACGACTAATGCGATTTAGGGTGCTTGAATGATACGCAAAAACGTCCTTACGACTTGTTACTATTAAAATACTTCTACTACTTGTGAGAGCCTGAATTACATCGTGAAATAAGTATGTATTCGTCTTAATGATGTTCCATTTGAACTGTTTTTGTACCGAATATAAATATCATAGCGTACTCTTTAGAAACCTTTTAGTTTTACTGTAGATCTCTTATGGATTAGTGTTTTTTTTAAGTTATCATTCCTGAACCAAAAACATAGTCATATCATTAAGTTTTAGGGGTGATATTGATCCTCGGGTGTTACCGACATGTTTGTAAAGATATGTCAAACGTCATGAAATTAAGACAAGTTCAATATTTACTGATAGGTTGAATCCTCGGAGCAAGAGAGCTAAATATTTTTACCCAACCTATACACATTTCCTATAAATCCCTTTCTCCGGGTTTTTACGTCGTAAACCGTGAGAGAGAAAGAGACAAAACAAGTTGTCGCATAATATCGTACCACTTTTAGGTATGTAAGCATGTTTTCCGTCTCCCGCGTCTCCGGCAACTCCGATACGCGACATAACTCAACGGTTTTTGAGATTATATCCTATATTTTAGTTGATTACAATACTGTGAAAAAGTGGTTATATAAATAAACAGAACATTATGTCGTCATGTGCTATGAACGGATGTAAAAATGAGTGTCCATGTAAACCCTAGCCACGCCCGAGTTATAAAAAAAATAACAATCGTGATTACACTGTTTCGCAAAGCTATCCCTCTTGATATATTATTGATCTGAGGTTGAATCCTTGTCGTAATATGTTCCTGTATATTTTTCAAGCAGACAGAACTGTACCAAAAATTATTTATTCATTCTTCTTAGGCATTTCATATCGAAGACATCCAAGAGAATAAGATCCACAAGAGTGAGATTTGTTAACATGAGGTCTATGGGAGCAAAATCCACAAGCAAGGCCCATAAGACTAATACTCGTGAGAGTATGATCCACTTGAGTGTAAGATTCATAAAATACATATCTGTAAGAGTCATTCAGTAGCGTTAAATCCTCGAGAGAGAAATTCACAAGTCCCACGAGAGTAAGGTTTATGAGAGTGAAATTCAAGAGTATTTCATCAGGTTAAATTCTGAAAGAGTACGATTGCTCATGAGAATAAAATCCATGGGACTAAAATTCATCTGAGTAAGATTGAAGTCTGCGAGAGTAAGAACTGTTAGATCCATTAGAGTAAGACTCATGAGAATAAGGTTCATGGACAAACGGTTCATTGGAATAAGATCGATGAGGATATCTGGTGTTTATAAATGGTTTAATACTTACTCCTTGGTGGCATCCGAACTGACGGCCCTCGCAGCCGTATAGGCCACCACGGCCAGCGCGGGCATGACCCAGCCTAGCGCCACCAGCCCCCTGAGGAGGCGCTGCTCGGCCACGAAGGCCGCGACCAGCACGGTGTGCAGGTACAGACCCTCGCACAGCATCCACGAGTAGTTGGTCAGCAGCACGTACTGAATCAGGATGTGGAGAGCCTGACACCATATCTTTAACAAAGGGGGGTTACTTAGTAAGAGTGGTATCTTGATGGTGGGTTATAAGTTTTTTTAAATGTGTTTCTAGTAAAAAATATGTATTCAGAGAGAACAACTAAAGTCGATTCTGTATGGTTTTGATTGTGATGATTCAAAATTGTATGGAGCTCTCAACACTGGAAATCAAGCCTGTTCTTACAAAGTAAAAAAGTCAAAGCATAAGATTTTAATGTACTATTTAAATATGCATAAATAAGACTGGAATTTAAGTTACACGGTGAATATTGAAAAAAAGTAATAAATTAAGCAAAAATATTATTTTTTCAAAATCACATCAGATAAGTGAGTTAAAAATTTGAAAAAATTAGCAGTTATAGTATGAAGAGGTTGTTTTTTTCTTTTGGTTTTTAATATTTTTTTTATTAAATGTTTGTATGTATTTAAAGATGTTGTGTTTGAACACTTAAAATGTAAATGAAGTAAATTGTAAATTTTTGGGGCAATCGAGTACATTATTAGTTCTGTTGCTGCAACGATTTATTTTTATTGCAAATAGTTTACTTCGCGATGTATTTATATGTATTTTAGGCACTGTATACAATATTTTTTTTCTTATATCTTAGAGATCAGCTTCTTGAAATAATTGTATCGAGTGGTATGTAATATTTTTGTGCATTTTAAAATGTATTTTTTGGTATTTATAGTGGCTGAAAATGAGTAGTACAAATACCCCCTCAACCGATTATTCCATAAAATTCTGATAATTGAACCGATGCCATGGTACACCAATTTCATTATTTTTTAATTAACTATGTTGTTCAAACGTTTAAAAATACAAGTTAAAAATTCAGTTTATTTACAAACTTTTCTAGATGATTCGTCTATTTGAGTTTGGTTATCTATTAGTATTGAGCGTTAACTATAATTCGAAAAAACGCCAACCCCGTTATCGTTGGCGATTGTTAACTATTAAATATAACCGTTGAAAATAACGTTGACGTTCACTATTTTTTGGTAGACTACCAATATAATACTATATTTTCTAAATTACATATTAGTCTAGACGTTAGATTATATGCACTAATAATGCAAATGCAATAGTAAAAAAACAGTAAGGAAGTAAAATAATACATTGCGTCGTATTGTCTACTAAAACAATTTACTCCGCTTCACTAACACTTATTACAAAAACTGAGTACTATAAGTTATTATTATTATAAATTTAAATCAACCTAATTTATTTTGCTTACTAGGTATTTGAACTTTGGCCGTGAAATAAAACATAAAAATTAGACAATTACACAATTGATCACAATTTTCAACTCACAAGAACACATCAAATGCACGCGCGACAAGTAAAAACGCGCCAAACTAAACCGGTAGGAGGTTGACACTAAACCAATTTAAAAAATAATGAATAACGAGCCTATTGGTTTTAATAATAATCCCGTTTTAAAAATAACAGTTCGATGAAAAGACATTGAATCAAACACGGCTAAAGCCATTTCAAGCAACGTTTCGATTTTGAATGGTGGTCTTTCACCATGGCGATACTTAGAGTATCTACCATCCTAGAACGTGCCGAAAATATACTTTTTATTTTTAATATGAATGAAATGTGTTTATGTCACAAATTAATAAAATAAAAGTTATTGGCGCACGCCGAGTTTGAACCCGTGACCATGGATTCGTAGTCGAGAGTCTTACTAGAAATGCTGGGTCACAGATGGAAAGTAAAAGATCTGTGTTTATTTTCCCGGTTTTTCAATTATATGTTTTTAAGATACAAGAGGTTCGTTATCGATTGCTTCGGGAACGGTGCACTGTCTGGGGACAAGACAAACGCGTGCCAAACGCTGGAACACGGTTTTATGTGACTGGTTATTTTGCTCTAAACATCGGTTGTATAACGACCTCTTTGTTTTGTGTTTCCTCCTTCCAAAGGAATAGGTTTCATAAAAAAACAAGTTAACTCGTATTTTTCATTAAAAACACCCTCCATACAGCAATTCCCAAAGATGTCATTGCCACAAGAAGAACATCAAGGCCTCTTGTATGGAGTTAAAACTGTTTTTTCTTTCCAAATATTTTCCTTCCTGATAATTCCTATGCAGTGCAGAAACTTGATACTCAATACATTTTCTTACATTGGCAAAATATAAACACATTTCAAGTTTAGATATAAACGGAGCCATAAACTCCACTAAATCTCGAGCAACCGTTTAGCCTCGCAATCCCTCACGCGGTGTGGCATATTTCTGGTTTTGAGTTACTTCTGAGAATGGATTAGAAACAAATCAAACAGAATTTTCCGTTCCAGCCCTTTAGCGTTTGGTTGACTGGATTCGCGATCTGGAAGGGTGTTTTTTTCACCCTAGGAAACCTCAGAAATTCAGGAAACGGATTACGAGTTTTGAACGCACCGCTAAGTTCGCCATCGCGAATTGACGTCTCATTATTTTCAACGTATTGAAAATAAACGGTGCACTGTTGACGTTTGGTGTTATATATAAACTCAAACCAGAGTAATTTCAAGGGAAAATTGTCAATCAGTGTTGTGGTTTTGCATGTTAGAACAGGGCATAATTCAGTGAAAATTTATGAACAATCTGATGGATTACGCTTAAGATTATCAAACGCACGGATGGTTTCAACATAAAGAGCGATTAGACGGAGAACTGCATGTCAAGAGAATATAAATATTAAACTCAAATGAATACAAAAATAAGTTAGCGATGTTTCAGGAGGACATGGTACGACAATACAAGAGTCAGAATAACAGAAGAGTTGTTGTGGCAGTTATGGCAAATGTGGTCGAAGCAAGAAGGAAATGGCATTTTTTTCATTTTCATTTACATATTTAATTACTTACTAATAAACACTCGTCAATTGTCTACGGGCGATAGCTTGTTTCGACGCGATTGCAAAATAAAACCTAGCCGAGCGCCAGACAGGTCAGTAAGTCAATCTTACGTGCCCACGTGTTTACCCACGGAGCACATTAGAGGAACAATTCATTTCCCAATTCAAATTTTCCCACCGAGGTAGTGTTATATTTTCCCATCGAATGAACGGTGCATATTCAGAAGAACAAAAACAAATTTGAAATGGTAAATTTCAGATATTTTCGTGATTAAAAATTCATTTGTTTTAAAGGGGAAATATTTTAGACGCAATACTTCGCTTGAGTATTGACACTACTTTTCTTGTAGAAAATTTGAAAAAAAAACAAAACAAAAAATTCGTCTCGCCTGAGTTTTAGACAGTTAATATTTTAAAGTTCAATACATCAAAATGGAAATGATTTTGCGAACTAAAAATAGTTCATATAATGTAGAAAT
The DNA here is from genome assembly GCA_022651775.1 of Drusus annulatus. Taxonomy (NCBI): domain Eukaryota; kingdom Metazoa; phylum Arthropoda; class Insecta; order Trichoptera; family Limnephilidae; genus Drusus; species Drusus annulatus. The sequence goes on along the minus strand of JAGWCC010000356.1, from coordinate 152,260 downwards.
TCCAAAAGAAAAACTGAGCTTAATTTTTTGACGCCACATATCACCGTTCGTGAGGTTTTAAATATTATACTTTTTTTAAAACAAAAATTACCCTTTAAAGCTTTAAGTCTCATCGACATATTGATTATTGAAAGAATATTATCAATTTTCAAAGAATAGAAATAATCGGAATAGACGCTACGCCCGGATAGTGCGAAGTTTCCGGGTTTTTAGTCTGAGTCATAACTTGATGTTTTTTTTTCGTTGTATTTTTTATTCTCATATTCTTTGAAGATTGTTAAAATTCTTTCAGTAATCATAATGGTTAAGATTAAACATTGTGAATAGAATCAACACACCTCATATTCATCAGAGAAACACAAAAATATTTCTTGATATTTGCGGATCAAAGTTTAACACCTTATTGCTTAAATTAAATCACGTAAAAATTGCTATTTTTGTAGCGGTAGTTTAGTTTTAATATTTTAAAACTCCCAAAATAAATTCGCCAGCAATATTTGAATACAGTTCAATTCCGTGGGAAGAACTGTTTTTACGCGAGAATTTGGCGGAATATTTGTCAAAATCAATGACGCATACCTAAGGTATTGACGTGCGCCGACAGCCTTAAGAAAAAGGCTTAATATTCCTTTGAGTGACAATTTCAGAAATTCAGAATAACAAAGATATTCACTGTGTGACAGATTCCACGTAGGAATGATTTAGACTGTCAATATTCATAATATTACTTATGAATTGCCATAGTATGGAGAAACCGAAAAATCGGTAAATTCTAAATGTCAAGAAGGCACGATAAAAGAAAGAGCGAGGTATATATAAATCATTAAAAAATATATCTCATTTAAAAATACGAATGACTGAAATTGAAATCAGACAAAAACACCAGTGTATTTTTTAAGAACATCATTATTATGGTTGAATCGTTTTTCTACAGATTTGAAAAATCAAGCCCCTACGTACCTTATGATAGTCATTTATAATGTAATGTTTGTGTATAAATTAAATTTACTTTATTCTAATGCCATATTACATTGTTCAAAATCGAAATTTGTTTTTTTTTTTTTCATAATGTTAATTTATTTAGGAATATTATATTTTTAGCGATTTTTTTGCTCGCTTTGATAGGTTAGGCCAAATATTCTGGTATTTTTAGGGTTTAAAAGAATTCCATTTGCTTTATGTCAGTTATTGAGATGTTTTATGTAAATTAAGTTTTATTTATCTTTCATTTTATTGCTGGTGTTATGTGATTCTAATAAAAAAGTTAAAGTAGCATATTTTGGATGTATGCTGTCAATACCCAAAATAAAACATAATTATAAACATAATCAAATGATCCTTTACAGAAATACGTTAAAACGTTTAGAAACATTATGTTAATCTTGAAACTTATTTACAACGATTAAGCACCAAAATCAAGCGAAGTAGATGAAACATGTTTATTTGATGTTTATTACGGTAAATTAAATGATTTGCGTAAATCGTTCTTATTGTGATGATGATTCTACGAAATTCCTGCAAATTAGATTCGCGTCTCAAATGTGACAAGGAGTTAAATCCTATTAAGAACTTAACGTTTATTACAAACAAATAATTTTCTATTACATCATAACCTTATCTTTCATTAATGTTCATTCATGATAAAATTACATCCATGTTGTATTTATGCAGCATTATATTCTGTTAGTACAATAAACAGCGTTACAAATACAAAGCACCAAGAAAATAGCGAAAGGTCTATTGATCGACATACAAGTCAAAGTCATCTAAATAAAAAAAACCAAAGAAATGAAAAAAATAACTTTGTAAAAGACCGCGGATATTTTTCATTTTTTTTATGACCGACCGGTTTCGCTTTGCCTAAGCATCATCATTCAAAATCAAACTAAACAAAAAATACAAAATGTGCGGTTATATGTACATACAGAGAGAGAACAAAATATAAAATAAAATAACAAAACAATGAGGAAACAGTAGAATAACATAACAAAGAGGTATAAAAATTTTAAATTTTCATTCGTGATCTTTTTCAAATTGTGACATCTGCTTTGCTGTATTGTTTTGTTCAGTGTTTGCCAAGCTATTTTGTTAAGTGTGTAACTGAATAAACCCTCAACACATTAACATTGTTGTTTAAATAATAATAAAACCAACACAGAAAATAATTATTAGGTACTAGTTTCTTCTCTAGAATACAAAAAATTCAATATCATCTCCATCCCCTTGTCCTATTCGGCTCGGTAATCCATCGCCTCGACAAGGCGCTTTCAGCTGTCCCTGTTCAGCGCTACTTCGGCAACTTCCGTCACTAGAGGTCTTCTGACATTCTTAATACGTGACCAAACTACCCCAGTGCGACTTTTCTATGAAGAGTAGCAAAATTTCGATGTTAAATTCTCATCTCTGATCGGCGAGAATACAAAAAAAAAACAAAATCAATTCCTCAAAATGCGTTGAACTAAAAAATCCAGGACTGTGAAAAATGCACGATGTCCGAACTCCCCGTTTAAAGTTTTTGCTGTATCAAAAAAACAGATTTTTGCTTTGGAGTTATTATTATTATTCAAATATTATTATTTGGTTATTATTATGAATCAAAATTATAAATAGTCTTAGCTACTTACGGGACATAAAAATCTGCAAATCTTGTTTAAGGGGAATATTAAAAGAAACAGTTTAAGTTAGTGTTAAAATAGAATAAAATCTGCGAAATTATTTACGAACTACGCTACAAAGATTAACAGTTTCATGTTATATTTCCTTCCCATCTCGTTCGATGAGCAGCCTTCTACGGTATCTACCCCTATCTTCTATTGCCTCTTCCCCTCCCCGATGGACAGACCTCTATTGTTTTTGCTGTGTTTCCCGTAAACTTTTTCAATTAATGCTTATTGTTCGCGCCTCTTTTGTTCCGAGCTGTTTTGTTACTTCGTTATCTCGCCGTAAGTCTGGATCGGGGATTTGAAATAAGAATAATAAAGCTCGTCGTTCCAAGTTCAAAATAACAATATCAACCGGGAACGGTAGTACGTAAATACTCCGACCGAAAGTTTACCCAACAATTTATTGCGGGATCGGAGCTGCCAACGTCGGGGGAGGTTTTCGATTTTAATCTGATTAGTTGGCCAAATAATTTTCAAAGATCGTCGGATTCAATTTTGGCACAGCAAAAGTGCTATCGGGTGAAATAATTACAAATAAAAGATACTGATTTTATAGGTTTTCCGAAAAATTAGTTTCAAAGAAATGTTTGTTTGTTGTTAGCGGTAACTTTGTGAATTGTAAGTGTACTTTATTCAAATGCACTCTCTGTAATTAAACGTCGAGATTTTCTAGTCTAATCTTTATTTGTTTTAAAGGTAACACTTCATAAACAAACCTGACGGAAAATGGAACACACGGTAAATATTTGAAAACTGTTAATTATGCACTGCAATGTACTTTTAATTCCAGCTAAGACAAATTGTATTGTAATTTTGCTTATTTTATAAACATAAAACGCAAATAAAATTTAATACCGACACATTATAAAAATAATAAAAAACATTTCAAAAATTTCGTCGGATACCAAAATGTTATTTCAAATTTTACTGCTAAAAAAACTCAGGGATGACTGGTTAAAGTCTGTCGGAAATGTCCTGCTAGTTCTTTTGAGTTTTTTTGGCAGTTGTGTCATTCAAATGCCACCTCTCCCACGCGTTGGAATTGTGTATTCGAAATGATCCGATTCAACAGGATAACATTTACTATCGGCTTGATCCTTGGTAAATTAGTCCTGCAGGCCAGGAGATTAAACAGTAACCATACATAATTTCTATTATCATCATGAGATAATTATACGTAACCCTCTCTAAGACCTAATCAAATACACATCATTATCTTGACTAATAACAATATTAGGATTTATATCTTAAGGCACAGCACCCAAAATGGCGCTAAACGTCACTTTGTAGCATTCAAATACAAGCAATACTGGACATGTTAAGTATAATTGGGCCGTCAGGAAAATGTTTAAGGTATCCGGTGAAGAAAAAAATTGAGCTGTTATTTTTTAAGTTCAACGAAAAACATACTAAAATATCAGTAAAAAGTGCAGTTTGAAAACCAACGCAGCCATTTTTTTAACGTTTAACCTAAAGTTCCAATATGAATTTCATACAGAATTTAAAAGATAACAATAAATTGTATTCACTAGAAACTTTAGACATTTCCCTAACTACCTGTATATAATTAACAGATAATTCATTCATTTCATAGTATTTCCAGTATTAGAAAGCTAAACAGTATATATTTTTGGGTACAGATCCTTAAAAAGAATAACTGTGTTTTATAGATTACGCATGATACATAATGTCGTGATAGTAATAAAAAACGAAAAGTTATTGTTTTCCTCTTTTAATAATTTTTTGGCCATATAGTATCTCCTTTTAAAGTGTGGATTTCAACCTTCTGTATGCACAGATGAACAAAAATGACGTCATTGACTGAAAGTGTGTAACATTATGACAGTATTGTTTTTTTAATTAATTTTTTTGTCATTAGCAGTGCTTTAAACAATAGTAGCAGGATGTCTATTGTATAAAAGGGACAAACTATTGTTAGCAAAGACAAATTTATTAATTATATTCAAATATCTAGTTTGACTGCAACTCAAAATTCCTGAGCAGTGAGTCAACCCCTTAAATGACGTGAATACAAACGATTTATTTAATACAATATCTGGTAATTTACACAATTTTTTAAGCCCTTGGGAAAATTCTTGCGGCAATCATAAATAACAAAATTAACTCCCGATTATTTTCCTAAGACTTTTAATAATTTATACAGGATGCAACACCGTGAAAAACGTAACTGGGAGAGTAAGAAGTAAATTTTATCGATCTCCTCTAATCATTAGTCCACAAATGAACCATTATAACTCACACAAATAACACTATACACATATATATATTATATGCACAACTTTGCTTCACCATTTTTTTAGAAATTCGAGGCAAAAAACTGATAATGCATTTATGATTCAAAGTATTGTTCATCGCTAGCCACTACTTTTTTCCATCTTTCGTGCAGCGTATGAATCCCGTGTTGAAAAAACTGGTCATCTTTTGAAGCGATTCTATTTTTACTTCTTCTTAAGACCGAAAGCTCTGTTCAGAGGGAGCAGAAAATTAAAACCTCCCTAGAATTTGGCTCGTTTTCATTTTGACATTTTCAATCGTCAATAACTTTATGATACCGGCACAAATCGACTAATGTTTCCATGAGGTTATGTTGATAGATGCCTAAGTTTATTGCATGACGTCTATGATTTCTTTATTTCGACAACTTATTACCGCTAAGCCATCTACAAGGAAAACAGCGGAATTAAAGTTGTACACCTAATAATTTACCCATTTTTTAAAATTATTTTGGCTTATAACCTCTCCTACTGACCAAAAAATGTATACATCCAAGTTGATAATGCGTTTTATTAATAACACGATAATAAAACACAAATTATTTAAATTACAAAAATATATTGTACTTTTTAATCCGACCGTGTACTTTAATACTTCAGTACTCAATATTTTTGAAAGAAAGAGGATAACCTAAACAAATAGCGTACATATCTACAAAAAAATAATTAATATATGTTTAAAATAAAGGTTTGCTTTTTGACACGGAACGTATTTTGACTAGGTAAACCGATTCTGCTCCCACGAGCATGCCAAACATATGACAATATTAAAGTTTTATTTACAAACTATTAATCTGAAAACCTTTTTGACGCTTAACATCTTGAAGTGCCTAAAAAACTTTAAAAAGGTGGTTTTTTTAGGTATCATCTTGTACATCGTGATGATTTACGCAAAACAAATATTTAACTTTCTTTACTTTTTTATTGCTAGACCGTACCGGTTTCAGTCTGTTACATCTTAAGAATGTATTTTAGTTTGATAGTTAGAAGACTTGATTTCAGATTCCGAGGGCCAAACATATTATTGATCACTGATATTGTTTTTGTATCACGAATGCCCGATCAAATTCACAACCTTCTACACAACTTTTCCGATGGTAAACTTTGCAAAGCTGCTCCAAACATTGGCTCAAGAATGAGGAGGTAGCTCAATTAAAATAATTAATTAAATATTGAAATAATATCAATAACCAACAACCCAAATATGAAACAGAAAAAAATCAGAAAACAAAAGGTCACAACCGAGAATCGAACTCGGATCCTCTACTCTATGCGGGAGTAACGCTTTAACCAATTCAGCGATTAGTACCTTATTAGAAACCGACATTTTTAATCGATCTCATATTTTTCACTGAAGATTATTGATATTTATTTTTTTATCGAAGGAAGCAATCACTTTGTAGCTTGGCATTATAATTTAAATAAAAAATGTTTTAGTTTTAAGCCACTTTATTTATACACATATAACATTCGACCGGTTTCGGTTAAACTTAACCTTCTTCAGGAAAGTATATATATAAACTAACATTAAAATATAGAGTTGTTATACAGGAGACAAAGAAATCTCTTGTGTAACAACTCTATATTTTAATGTTAGTTTATATATATATATATATATATACTTTCCTGAAGAAGGTTAAGTTTAACCGAAACCGGTCGAATGTTATATGTGTATAAATAAAATGGCTTAAAACTAAAACATTTTTTATTTAAGATATTTATTTTCATTAAAAAAATATATTTACTCTAAAGTTAATTCTAATTTCAAAATTAATTAAATATTTTTTCAAAAGTTTTCATATGGTATAGTATTACCTAATCATCCCCTAAAGTCTATATACTGAAATATGATGTTATTTGTATTATACTTCACGTTGTAACACCCTGTAAATATAAAATAATGGCGGGTGGCGCGGCCAGCTGCAACAGGTTGTGCGATAAATCAAGCGAACGCTTTGACGTTTTGTTTTTCGCGCAATCTTTACCGGAGGCTCCACATTTTACAGTTATAAATCAGGCTTGGGATTAGGGCGCCTTTGTTGGAAGGCGCCGCAGATTTAAATGGTAAAATGGAAGAATTTAATTTATATAATGTTATGAACGTAGTACTGATCCCATGGTCAGGTTATATCTATTAAAATGAAGTAATTATCTTGCAAAGCCAGATATAAACCCTTTCGTTTTATTTTAAATATCTGAAGAGTTAACATGAACCCTCATAAAAAACGTTGATCTCTTCGCAAACTAGAAAGTCTAATAAGTGGATTTGAAGCCAGACACACTAAAGTGGGACCACCTTGGGCATGAAGCAATATTAACAGCTATTGGAATTCTAATATGAATGTTGTCTGGTTGGGAAGAAACATAGGTCGCCTATGGGGAAGACACGCTGAAGAAATTTAAAACAACTCCTAGCTGCGATAAGTGACTGTCGACGAAAATTGAAAAAGGCCAGACGTTAGATAAGGTATGAAGAAGAAAAAGTTCCTACCCGATGGGGAAAAGATCACCACGAGAGAAAGAAGATGTAAAATAATAGAAGAAAGATGACAAACTAAGTAATTTGGGAATTTATTGAATTGGATTGTAGTGATCGTTCTGCAATTTATATTGGTAAAACAACCCGTAATTTCAATTTTATTTTTATTTTTACATGAATATCGCACAAGAGTCTCAACTGCTCCCAACCGTCTAGAGCCAGTGAGACTATGGCATCCCCAAATAGGGCATGTTGTGAGGCTGAAGGTAGTAGAGAGGGGAAGGATATTGGGAAGAGGAAGGTTGGGAAATATCTGTTACTGCTATTCAGATCTGATCACCAAACACGGCTAAAGCCATTTCAAGCAACGTTTCGATTCTGAATGGTGGTCTTTCACCAGGGCAATACTATGAGTGTCTACCACTCTGGAACGTGCCGCAAATACACTTTTTTTTATTATTTTTATACTGAATTAAATGTGTTATGACACATAATCATTTAATAAAAGTTATTGACGCACGCCGGGTTTGAACCCGCGACCTTTGAATTCGTAGTCGAGCGTCTTACCACTCGACCATGGAGGCCGACAAATAAAATAAAATAAAAGCACCGATGCTCATATTCTCTACAAAAATGGTCATGGCAACAGATTAAGTAATTTAGAAGCACTACAAATAAAGAAAGTCGTTAGAATTAAAAATCATATTCTTAATAATCAGTTAAATTTGTACAGTAGTCCAATATTAGGTATATTTCCTGTAAACTCATAAAATTTCTCATTATTATTTTATCAACTTCTCAGTCAATGTTTTTGTTTCTTCAATTTTATATTTTCTGTCTTTTTTTCTCGGTACCTTTGCAATAATTTTAATTTAATTATTTTGTTTTCTCACTGTTCTCTTATTATATTGTGTTCTCCCTCTGTATGTATATATTTAACTGCACACTTTGTTTTTTTCGTTTAATTCAATTTTGTACTCTGGTGATGCTTAGGTTAAAGCGAAACCCGTCGATCATGAAAATTAAAATAAAGCCAGTGGTCTTATACAAAGTTATTTTTTTCATTTCATTGAAAATAAATAGTTTCAACACGGATATTAAAACAAATATTTAACGATTACTTTTTTCTACCTAGCTAGGAAGAAATTATGAGAAGCAAAAAGCTTTTGTCTCGGAAATACTGTTTGTATTTCCATATGAACAACCTTTTATCATGCATACTTAGGTACATGTCTATATTTATTATTTTTTCACACCTCAAGTATTTCACTAATCGTACTGTCCCTTCCTAGAACACCCTTGATTCTCTCTTCCATCTTATTCTCGCGTCAAATATAGTATTTATTCTTTATTTTGATAAGCACACTCTTATAATAATAATAATAATAATAACAGTGAACTTATATAGCGCAGTTTTGTGATATTTCACCTCAAGTGCGCTTCATGCTGAATTAATTATGCTAATAAGATTAACTAACAAGGAGAAAATACTACATAATATGTATACAAATTAAAACTATCTAAAATCATGATCGTTATCATAAATCACGAGAGAAAAGGTTCGGATATGGATATAACAGTGTATGTGTACCTACATCAACAGATTAAAAAACAATTTACTAGGAGCTAAGGGTATAAAAATTCAAATGAAACATATGAATTCATATTAACATATTTGTCATATCAAAGAAAAGGAAATAAGATTGAGGACAGTTAATATGTTGGTACCGTTGGTATGTTGGTATTGGTTAATATGCCCTATCCATCTAAGCCGCCTTTGTTTATTTGATTATAGCGCTCACATCGTCCTTCAATTCCTTGCAAAAACCCTCATTTGTAATTTAGTTCTCTATGGTATGGAGAAGATGTTCCACACCCCGGGGATATCATCCCTGTTGCATTCCGAGTAATTTCATCTCCCTTTGATAATTCCACCCCCAGCTGCCATACATCGCGCTTGGTTCAGAACCCCGTTAATAATGGCTTAACTAACTTCCTCCGATAACTACTTGCCAACATTCCAAATGAAAACTAATTGCAAGGTGAAATTATGTAATGTACATACAATATCATTCTAAGAATTAATATCTCCCGCTTTGTAATGAAGTGTAAACGTACATGGATTGGGATGTTTCGACATCCGTCACATTTGCTTGATGATCATATTGACAATTGACATTTTGACAATCCCCGTTTTCTACAAAATTCAGTTTCAAAATATTATTCTTTTTACTCTCAAGAGTTTTAAAACCGCGACTTTTGTGCCAAGAGTCAAATAGCATTTTGGTCTGTTGCGTAAGTCATCAGTGATCTTATTTATCATAAAAAATATTATATTACTGACCGTTATGCACAAATAAATAATAAATCAAATATAATCGTAAGCGTTAACAATATTATTTATGATAGTAAATAAAACTAATAACGCGTATAAAATAGGGACAGTCATATTTTATTATTAGGATTATATTAATATGGCAGTCATGATATCCCACTCACTAACCGTCAACATTTATACCAAAATAATGCTTATTTATTACTTTTGATAGAAGAAGAAGGTATCTAGGTCAACGTGTTCACACGCCAAATAAATCTGTCAAATAATATATGTCATAGAATTGGATCGAGAGCGAAATGTGAATAAAAATAATATTCACGAGGGTGCCAGAATATTGTATTCCCGTTTTATAAATGAGAACAGAATGTTACAAATACACTGAAATTCATACGTAGATTGAAACGGAACATGTTATATAAGATAAAAGTCTTGGCTACATTGTTTATTTGTCGCAAAATGAATTGTTATTTGATATAGATACCTACCCTATAGTGTAAGTTTTTTAAAAAAATTATACAAAAGCAGTCATTAAACCAATACATTACAAAAGCAAATATAGTAACATAAAATATAGTTTACACCATACGCATATCGTCGCTGAAAAGGCAAAAGGGCTGAATCACCATTTTGGAAAGTTTACAACAGAGCACTTTAAAGTTTTTTTTATAAAATTGATAGTCTTCAGTACCTGGGTGGATTTTGAAAAAAAAGCTAACTCAATACTCTCGTCGAGTTACCTGAAGCGACAAAAAGCTAGAAAAGGTACCAAGCTTGTGTCGCTTGAGTCAAGCCTTCTCCCAAACGGTAAACATATTTGAGATGGCTATGTTTCGATAGCCCCACTGTCTCCGGTCCATCGGGACTCTTGTGAGATAACCACATAAGATAAAATTAATTATTAAAATACTTATTTTTCAATTTTTTTCTTATCTTATAAGCATCCCGGCGAAATTTTGCATGAAATGATGTTCTACAAATGAGCAAAATAATGCTGTCTAGTTGATAAATATATCTACTTTTCTCCTAAATTCAGTTCATTATTCTATACACACCAGAAAGTTAAAACTTTCCCGCAGACTTGTTTTGTTTCTCGTTCCTTACAAAGTATAGACATTGCACGCGGCATTGTCTACAGCATGAATAATGATCCAACAAGTCAGAACATTTCAAGTGTACGATATGCTTTAGATATACCTGAAGACGACGTATTTCATAAGCTTACGACAGGAACATATTATTTCAAAAGTAGATAAGGCAACTTGAAAGCATCTTGCAAAAGGAATATATATATAAAAGCATGATCTTTTCATCTAACAAGTGGTTACTAAAGTCATACTATTGATAGTTCCGTTGAAAATGCCTTTCTTTCTTATAAACGAGCCATGTTACAGAAAACAACAGTGCTCTCAGTGGCAGGACTACAACCAGCTTCACCCGAGAATCAATACTCTTTATTGGAAACCATTTTTCATTTTTTTTTTAAATAGTACAAAAAATATGACGTGTTCCCTATTTTTTCAACTGTAAATGGTAATTTCAAAGCTACATAATTCATGATAAAAATTACGTTACTTACATTGGACAATAATATTTATAAATTTATGACGCATAAGCTCACACAAACATCCGAAGTTCTTTACAGAATCATATAACCAGATATCTGCTTTAAGCCTGATTCACACCAACGTCAGTTTCCGCTCGGTGCCGATATTGTTCCGCAAGAAAACTTATTGATATGGTATGAATATCAATCAAGGAGTATAATGCCAAGACAAATTTGTGTGGCAGTACATCCTTCTGCCACCCTTGTGATATTTAACTACTTATTTAGTTAAATAATTATTTTGAAGTGTAAAATACTTACAACGCAGTTTTTTTTAAACCATTTTTTATCACTAAATAATATTTTTAATAATTAATAAAAAAATATTATTTTGTGATAAAAAATGGTTTTGATAAAAAAAAATCTGCGATGTTAGTATTTTTACACTTCAAAATAATTATTTAACTAAATAAGTAGTTAAATATCACAAGGGTGGGCAGAAGGATATACTGCCACACAAATTTGTCTTGGCACATACTCCTTGATTGATATTCATACTATATCAATAAGTTTTCTTGCGGAACAATATCGGCACTGAGCGGAACCGGACGTTGGTGTGAATCAGGCTTTACACAGCAAAGAACATTAAAATTACGATATTAAATTTCGTTAATATAATTTCATGATTATTATTTTGTGACATGTTAATGCCGCAGGCAACGAATATTCTAATTGAACCAACAGTTCTTTGTTATATGAGTTTGCAACTTAATCCTTATTCCAAACACGACGATAATTTTGGAAAACAGTAACAAAAATTCTACACATTATTACAATGTATCCAAGTTATTAATAACAAACAGAATAATTGCCCCTTGATCTCCTTTTATCCGACGCTTTGATGGGGTCTAATGAAAATATTAAATTAGCTTACTTTACGTTTTGTCTATTGACCTGATAGCATATTTATAAAGGAATTTTAATGTACAAAAAAATTCGATGGCTAAATACATAGAAAAAAACCATTTAGGCAACATTATCGAAAGTTAATCACCAGCAGTGTAACGGTTAAAATTGCAGATTTATGGGTTTTGTTTATTTTAATGGTATTTTCATTTAATTTTTGAAACTTCGTAAGGATGGTTTGATGCTCTGTAGGAAACTCGTGTATACAGTACTGTATAAACTGTTTGGTTTGCTTTTCCATTTATACAGAATTTAATAGGATGAAATGGAAGCACCATTAAACAAACACTATATGAAATGATTAAAATGATTATTTATTTCAAAATAAATTTGTGGGATTTTGGTAATTTTTATTCATAATAGCTGTTTCAACATCTTCAGTTACTATGAAAACCATTCTCTAGGTTAGAAGGGTGTAACAAAATTAACAGAAATAAAAAACAAAAATAAATTAGTAACAACACAATTGACACAGAAAAAAAATATCTTAAAGAAGAACAGAAAGTACTTTGAATAGGTAGCTAAAAAATATTTTTTCAATTCAAATTTGCTAAGATTTATAGTCCTTAATTTTTTAATGAGTAATGTTAACGTCAATCACTAAACTTTTTTTTTTCAATTTTCCTTTAGAAAGGTATTGAAACATAATCCAACGTATTTTCAATTGCGTAGAATTTAATGCTAAAAGACATCAATCGGGAAAAAGTCATGGCGCACCGCTGGAAACTAAGCCAGTACAAATAAATTATTTCCATCCAGACTCGGTATAACCTGCCGGTCAAATTAAACTTTTCATCAAGGCTTACGAGACAGGCAATAATTTCCCCGACCATCCCGTTGACGAAGCAATACCAACCCGACCAAAAAGCGACAACCGCCGTCCGACAGTCGTACCAACCAATGTGTCTGAAGATAAACAAGTTTAATTCCGTTCAGGGTATGTACATCAACGTCACTTGTTACCATGGCTACCCTTGTCTCCCTAATGAGTGGGTGAATTTATTATGTTAAAGGCTGATATTCCTACCACCTTCCTTTGTAATACTAGCAGCCAGCGGTCTAAATAATTGAAAGCCTATTAAGTTGTACTCATATTTCTGGTGTGGAATAGGGAAAACCATTGCTGAAATGAGTAAGCCTACATTATATATCCCGAACGCAAGAGTATGTCATTTTATTTTGCAATAAAAGATGTGTAAATAAAAAATATTTTTCTGTGGGTAATGAGTTTTATATGGAAGCTTGAATTTTTTATTTAGTACCGCACGAGAGCCTTGTGTGGGTTTGAATTTTAAAAAACTCTTTTTTTTTTGCTCTTTGTCTCAGAGTTACTCTAAATATCCCTATGGTGAAAGACTAAGATTCAAAATCAAAACGTAGTTTTTTTTTTTATTATGAGGGACAAGTTTCAAATAGATATTGTTATTTGCGAAAGAAAATATTATTTATGATATTGTTGGTTCATTCCACCACATAGTTGGTCTATTTAAAACGTTAACGGAAACGGCTTTTTAAATTTTAGGAGCCATATCGAAATAGTCAATCGAACCTTGATTATTATTGGAGGTGTTCACTTATTCCAGGCACTATAGCTTGTAAATTGTGATATGAAATAGTTTTTCCATATTAAATTAGAATTAACTTTAAAGCTTTTATATGTTTTTTTAATATTAATAATTAAATTACATCAACAATCTTCAACGTAAATATGAAACAGAAAAAATAACGGTTACGCCCGAGACAAAGATAGCAGCCAAATGGGAAAAAAAAATGGAAAAATAATGAGTTATTTTCAAATGAAGAATGAGATCGATTAAAAATGCCGGTTTCTTATAAGGTCTCGATGGCTCAATTGGCAGAAGCATTACTCTCGAATAGAGTAGTGGCTCCGAGCTCGTGTCTCGGTCGCGACCGTTATTTTTTCTGTTTCATATTTACATTAAAGATTATTGATATTATTTCAATTATTAATATAAAAAAGTTTTTCATAAATGTTGTATCAAAACAGAAAACTTTTTTGTACTGAAATATCGCTTTGGTGACTTTCTCATTTCGTGTATTATATTAACACAACATCATCACCACAAGTTCATCAAGTTTCGAGTACCTCAACTTGAAACATAAGGGGTTTGCAGTAAACCATACCCCACAAGTGCACCGCGAGTGAAAATGAATCAAAACTTTGGTCGTTAAACCTTCATGAACCAAGCTTTTTCTGCACACCTTATGTGGAAATTTCATGGTTCATTAACAATATAAGTATTTTTACTTTGAAATTGATTATTATGTAAAAGGATTTAACATTGAAACTAAATTAAAAAAAAAAAAAACATTAACAACATTTCTACGGCATCCGATATTTTACAAACTTTGGAAAAAAATTTTCGAGATCCTATAAAAAAAAATTGAAAGACAAATAACGGTGTAATATATTTTATTTTTGTACTTCGGTTAGCCTTTGATTGGTAGAAAATTAGTTTTTTTTTTCATCAACACGAATTTAAAAAAAATGTTAAAGGGACGTCTGTAGGTAAGTACTAAAAAGTTACTAAATACCTGTTAATATAAGAACAGAGCGTTGATGTGAATTTTATGTAGAATCTATTTTTCCTAAAAGCCACTTTTTCCCAGAAACTTCAAAAATTCTGAGTTTCTACCCTTCCTTCCCAGAATTATTTTGTTGTTTTTCCCCCCTGAGTTAGTCCGAGTGTGTTTGTTGTCTCTTGTCTCTTTGTTGTCTCTTCTGAACCCGGAAATAACCAAACAAACAAATATGATGCATATTTCTTACAAACAAAAGTTCTCCCATGGAAGATTTACAAAATTTTATTAATAACTGAAATAATATTGACAATCTTCAAAGAACATAAATTTTGAAAAAGACTAAATTTTTTTATCAATCACATATATCTTGAAATTGTTAATTTCATTTGTTTCTTTATTTCGATATTTTTGGCAACCACATTTACAACTATGAGCACAGTTCTAACCGAACACTATTGCACACATAAATGGCGCCATAAATTATCATTTTTTCAAATATTTTTACGTAACAAAATATATATTACGTCGATTTTTGCTCCAATATGCAATCCTGGTTTGTCAATATGATTGAAATATCGCTATTAATTCATTCAATCATGTTGGTTGTAAATCTTGAGGAATAACAGTTATAGTGAGACTATGAGATAAGTATATATATACATTTGAACCTATCTTATTAAAAATTACGTAGAAGGTTATAGAATTTAAAACTTTCGATGTTAAAACGTACACACGACTTGATCTAATCTTATTCTTTATTACAAGAAAGTACATACATCCAGGAAATATTTAATGTTATTTGTAAGCCATAAATTCAGTTACTCAGACAAACAAACAAATAAAAGTTAAATACCATATTATTTGTTACCCATTCCATTATTTCAAAGGCCGAGTTATGTTCGCCAATTAAGGGGTTTGTTTCAAAGGAATGTTCCAGGTTCTCTTGAACCCTTGTAACTTTTATTCATTTTCCTAACATGACGTACGCTCAACCCTTCACTTCTATATGCAGACTAATAAACAGTGCGAAACTGTCCTTGTGGTAGAAGGGTGATTTTTGACATTTGAATAAAACATTGTTTTCAAAATATTTCCTAATAATTTGAATTGAATTTCGAACTAGTAATAAAGAAAAAAATAATAACAGATAAAATAATTTAGAAGCACTGCTCATAAAGAGAGCCATTGAAATTGATGGTAATATTCTTAATAATCAGTTATATTTGTCCAGTAGTCCAATATTAGATAAATTTCCTGTAAACTCATAACATTGCTCATTATTCTTTAATCACCTTCTCAGTTGACGTTTTGCCTCTTTCATTTCATATTGTCTGTCTCTTTCTCTTTGTTCCTTTGTAATAATTTAAATATTATTCTTTTATCTTTTCACCGTTTTCTCATTTTATTTTATATTGTGTTCTCCCTCTGTATGTATATATGACCGCACACTTTGTATTTAATTTTAATTTTTGTTAAGTTTAATTTTGTACCTTGATGATGCTTAGGCTAAGCCAAACTGATCGATCATAAAAAGTCTGTGATCTTATTCAAAGTTATTATTTTATATTCATTAAATAAGTCAAACGTGATTTCTTTCTTTGAAAAAAATAGTGGTTACGACTTCAACTATCTAACTATGAAACGGTTTAGTTTTAGATATTTTAAAAGCTTTCAGAATATGTCGCGACTCCTGGTGGGGAAAACTAAATTAATTTAAAGTGACTTTGAGGCATGGTGGAAAGCACACATGGAAGTTCACTTTAATTCCAACAAGATATTATTCCGTCAACCTTACATGGATGCTGGGGAGTTATTTGCTGCATCTATTTGCTCTGCATTGGGGTGGGAAGAATTTATGACTCAAGCGTGCGAAATCCGAATTGAAACCACAAATATTTTTCCATGTTCGGAATGTCACTAGCCGTTTTTATCAATATTCTCCTAGGCTTAAATTTTTACGGCTAATACACTTTCTGGAAAAATCATTTAAAATATATGTTGTTTAGCATAATGTACAGTAAACACATTTCTTCGAGTTTTCAAAAAGGACATTCTTTCCCAGGTTACCAATAAGCTGACAGTATTTAAATTAATCCTACTACCATCATAATTAGCGGAAAATGTTGTTTGTGCAATTATGAAAAACTTAGCTAGCGGATAATTGAAGTTGGGTGTAGTTTTTGACGTCTGCCATTTTTTTAGGATTGGTTAGGTTAGGTTTGGTTAGGTGTGGTTTGTTTGGTTTTACCAGTTTCAACGTTTATTCATCTTGTCAAAAACAATGAAAACGGTTGTAGACGAAATATAAAGGAAAAAGCAAAAAAATTAAACAACTGACGAATTATTTACTATTCATATTTTCGTAGAAAACAATCAATTTGTGGTTTGACATACGAGTATTTAATGAAAATGAAATAATACATTTGTATAAGACCACCAATTCTACATTTTTTTTTGGCCGTTTGTTTTCGCTTAGCCTAAGCATCAACAGTGTACAAAATTAAACTATATATTTTGTATATTTAAATATACAAAGTGTGCGGTTATAGATACATACAGAGGGAGAAGACAGTACAAAAAATAAGAGAACAGTGAGAAAAAAAAATAATAACGTTTAAATTATAACAAAGGAATAGAGAGAAAGAGACAGATAGTATAAAATGAAAGAGGCAAAACATCAACTGAGATGATGATTAAAGAAAAATGAGAAATTTTATGAGTTTACGGGAAATATACATAATATTGGACTACTGGACAAATTTGACTGATTATTACAAATATGACTATTAATTTTAATGGCTTTTTTTTCTAGTGCTTATTAGTAATTAGTCAATCAATATTTATTCATAAAACTCTTTACCTTTTTTTCCTAAGTAGCGTGTGTAGATGTAATTGCTCGTTCAAAAAATAGAGCCACAATAAAAATTACAAAGTAAACTAAGTGCTTTTCATATGTTTTGCTAATTTCTATATTTATCAATGCTATCAAAAGAGTATCTCGGTATTTAAGTTATAAAGTTTTATGATTTTTACTACTTCTATTTTATTGAAGATCTTGGTAAGACTAATATTGTTTCTCAAAACGAAAACTTTCTACGTATACAATTAGGCACCTACTGTGCAAAAACTTTCGACAATAAAATGTTGAATGATCATATTATTAAAGCTATTCCTTTAGAATGGTATTATTTAACCTACACAATTTTATACGTAAAGACAAAATAACTGCTTTATTCACATCCAAAATTATTTTAATATTTCCACCCATCTCCTTGAAATGGGAAAAGGATGTATATATTATTTTCACTTGCTCACAAAAGCTATCATCTCATTGTGAACGCTTTCGACTGTCATAACATCGAAACGATTTAAATATGGAATATCTTATAATTCTGGCTATTATCTCCTAGCTCTATTCCTCCCTTCTCGTGTCGCCGCGGTGAGACCAACTTAACTTTCCAATCTGGCGTTTGGAATAAACCTCCCCTTTCCATTCAGTTCGTACCGGAAAGATGAAAAACTTCCAAGCCCCGAAAGAATGTTTGTTCTGGAAAAGCTTGGGAAGAGACTTACACGAATTTTCCAGCGAAATGTGGGCTCGGGTGCAAACACAGGCGCCTATGAAGTTTAACCCTCTGGATCCTAGTAAACGATAAATCGTTGTTCCAAAAAAAAAACGAATGCAGCCAACGACGATCGTTGTTTGAGAAAATATTTACATAAATATTGTATGCATTCCAATAATTGTTTTTGGAATACGCGAGAATCGCCAACAACAATCGTCGTTTGAGCAAATATAAAATGGAAGAAAAATATGTCAACAAGCAGACTGCACTTGATTTCATTCTTTCTTGCACGAATCGAAAAAAAACACCGAGATACGAAAATTAAAATAGCTAGCTAGATAAACCCACCATATTAATATTTTATTGATTATGTTATTTTTTTATACGATTTATCACAGTATAAAAAATATATTTCGGAGTTCAGTGCGATTTTTTGTACTCACCTGGGTCTCGTTTTCTGAGAAGTGTAATGGTAGCAAAATAATTAATTTGCGTGATCATCGTAAGAGAAGATCACTTCACCGTCAGATGGGATAATCATCGGAATCTCTATCTGATATTTTGTTGCTTAATAAAAACGTTTCTGTTATAAATGATGTGTTTTTTACGTCAGCGAGGAGAGGTGCAAACTTCGTAGGGTTTTCAAAAACATTGTACCACTATTTTTACTAAAAAGAGTAGATACATCAACAGTGGTATTATGATTAAGTTCGGAGAGCGTACATTTAGAGTGTTGGGTCCTTAAGCCTGGAATAGACTACCTCGTAATCTGAGAATAATAAAAGACTCGACAGAGTTCAGAGCTAGGCTAATTTTTTAGTATCTAAACTCACACGTATAAAAATATATTTTCATGCAATGATCCGCGATCCTCAATCCTGATTCTAGTGATAAAAAAAAGTTCGTCAATTTTTCACAGCTTGGAAAAATGTAAATATCAATGAGGTAATTTTGGCTTAAGCTTTCGGTATTTAGATAGTTTTATAGTAAATTGAGCCATAGCTTTTAAGTTTTGTAAAGCGCCTTTGAGGTGATATTTCACAAAAAAATATTATTATTAGCCAAAGACACCAGCCAAAAAAACTCGACATCTAGGGGTTAAGGGGTAGATTTCGCCTTATTTCTGGATATTTAGGACTGAACTTTCAGAAGAAAATTATTGTGATTTACGTGTTGACCTAACGGATGACATGTGGCATGTTTGTTATTCACTTGTGAAAGCTAAGCAGAATTTTTGGGTTGGTTTTTAACTCGGAAGATTTCTCAACCTTGGTGATATTATTTATTGGGTTGATACTGGCGCAAGTTTCCTACTGTGAACATGGAAATGATGTAAACCCTTATATTATCATATGGACGTTTGAAAACAGTGAATCTAATATATCTTAACGCTGAAGAATATTGTTGGCGATGTTGCCATTTAATAGTTCAAGTGTTTTTTTTTACGTATTTGATAGCTAGTATTATTTTTTACGTACTTAGTAATTTTATTCGAACAACTACCAAATAATGTCGCGGTAGAAAAGCTTCAACAAAGGCATGTTGACACTCTCCACTACACAAATTCCACAACCTGAGAAACGATTTTGTAATAAACCTGCTGTTTTTAGCTTAACCGTTTTAACATAATTATCTGAATTTGGTTATTATTATTTATTTTATATTAGTAACTTGTACATTAATGTTTCCAAAGTATATAATTACTTCATTTTCATTTTAATCTCATAATATTTTAACTTATATACTACTTATCATTTTTATTTATATGTACTTTAAATAGTTCTTACAGGCTATTTTCAATTTATTGATTGGCATAATTTTTTATGGTTTCCGGCAGCGCATTATAAGATTTAATCCCTTTATAGTAAGCTATTTGTGTATTGGCTTTATTTTTTTCTGGTAATCTGATTTCTTTGCGTGCCCTTGTATTATGTTTGTGAATATCAAAATTGTAGATAATTTAGTCAGAAAAATATTTTGGCAATAAGTTGTTCTTCATTTTATGTACAAACATCAATGGTCAAGAAATTTTATTCGTGTACGTGTTATGTCTCTGACAAATATATTAAGGTTTATTTGTTTTATAAATATTTTAAACTCTTTCTTCGAAAATAAGACGTAAATATTGGTTTTAACTTCCAATTTACCTAATATGTAACAATCTGTTTTATTTTGGTGTTTACATATAGTATTAGTAATTAACTCGTTGTTACTCGTGAAAAATCACAGAATGTACATAACTTGACTTACCTAGATGAAACTGAGATTTTTTTAATCTAATCTGACACAGCAGCTAAATCACATCACTCAATTGTAAAATATGTTATAGGTAGGTACTTTACCGCTTGTTTGGATTTGAGGAGATAATTCGTTTAAAATGATATTTTTATTAACATAGTACATCAGTACAATTTTTTTTAAATTTCGCTCTCGTACGCATGAGGAAAATATCTTATTAAATAAATTAAAAAATATTTTCCGTAAATAATAATAAAAATAACATTTTGGAACAGAAACACTCTGTGTATAAAAAATGAACATCAGTACACAAGTTAAAGTGATTACTTTGAAGATAAAAAAAACTTCAAAGAGGGATTTAGTAAAAATAAACGCATTTGCTGAATTTAAGCTACATTTTTTTTACGTTTGAATGATCAGCATGTTTCTGTATGAAGAGATTCCCATCTCCATGGATAGTCATACAATGATATTTCGTATTTAAAATAGTAAAATCCTAAAACGTACTCTGTCCGGAATGCTTCCCGTTAAAAAAATAATAAAACTGGCAACATCTGGGTATCAAAAACGAATCTCAAACATTAATATGAACAAACGAAATCCTCACAATATATTCAGCACCGTATAATATATAACCAGGGCTTCTCAAACGTATTTTTCAACAGACTCATCGCCCCCTTCGCACTGATATTTTTTTAAAGCGCCCCCCTTCCGGAAAGGTCTATCACTTTTTTTAAATATTTATAAAGTTGATATTGTTTCAAAGGACATTGGAACATATTTTTAGACTATTTATAAAAACAAAAAAAATCATCTAATAGTGGCAGAGTGGTCCAAAGTCTCGGGGCCCCACCCGGGCGTCGCGGGTTCGTATAATTATGTTGGTAGAAATAATAACATATTGTCAGTTTATTCGTAACCAAGGAATGTTTTTCTTATTTTTTAAGAATTGTGTAAATACGCATATTCACATACCCACGTTGTAAAAAGTGCATTTATTGAAGTCTGCCGTTCCTAAGATCGATCAGTGGCATTATAAATTATGTGCATATTCTTTGAAATAATGCTTGTTTCACTACAAATTTTCAACGGCATATTATTGCCCTCACCGCCCCTTCCCTCTCTTTCAATTTAAATGCTTACAAGGCCACTATCGCCTCCCTAAACGTTCAAGCCACATAATATATCCCGCACTTTGGAAATCAACTGTAGATTTAAAAACCTTCTTTGTTTGACAAAGGAAGTTTATAAGCGCATTGACGAACGAACGCACAAAGAAAAATAGGTAGGTAATAATAATTATAATTTTAAGGCAGATGAGTAGAAACTTTTTTTATAAATCTCAGAAGAAAAATACCAGTAATAAAGAGACATAGCGGTAAATTCCAACATATCTGGGCGGCGTGAAAATGAAGCGCGTCAGAGCATTAAATTCCGAGAAAAATGCATTTTATCTCGTGGAATTCAATATCACAAGAATACCCTGATACTGTATGCTCGGTTGGTGGATGAGATTCTAGTTCTCCAGACGATGAAGGCGCTGGAACGGTCAAGAAATGTGGAATCAATGATGATCCCTGGAATATGCTAGGACTCTTGGAACGGGTGGCCATTCCGTGGAATGCAATTTATACCGCGTATCATTGCGGATTGCTCGGCAGCTCGTGGAATTGTGGAACTCATAAATGTATATACAGAGGATGCCTTTTACGATGTTTGTACTTTCCAATGCTTTTTTATTGCAGTCTAAAAGGTTTGTAGTATAATATTAGAATTAAGTTTTTTGGTATGTTACGAATTAAAGGTTAGTCATATGATTATGACAAATTACTTTATTTTGTTTAAATAAATTTTAAAATGAGTCTTTTAAACAAAAAAAAAATATAGTGAATACCGCACAAAAGTCCAACTTCTCCCAACCTTTTAGAGCCAGTCAAACTATGGCATCTCCTATTGGGGTGTGTAGTGAGGTTGAAGTTATTGGGGAAGGGAAGGAGATGAGTAAGAGTAAGGTTTGAAATTATCTGGTTATACAGATTTGGTCACTAAACACGGCTGAAGCCATTTCAAGAAACGTTTTAATTCTGAATGGTGGTCTTTTACCAGCGCGATACTTGGAGTATCTTACACTCTGGAACTCTTATATTAATTAAATGTGTTATGAAACATATTTATTGAATTCAAAAAAATTGCGCACGCCGGGCTTAAACGTGCGACCTCTAGAATCGAGCATAGCATAATAGTCGAGCGTCTTATCACTCGACCATGAAGGCCGTCAAATAGGTAGCGCAATTTTTAGTCGAATACAGTATTTACACAGGTACATTGCTTGCATACAGCACGTTTCAAACTTGTCTTACGACTTAAAAAAAATATTCCAGCCATATTTTAAGAAAGAAAAAATTTCTTTAGTCAGTTTTGATCGCATGTACTAATGAATAAAAAGAACAAATACACTGTGAAACTTTTAGTTTTTACAAACTATTCAAAACACAAATACATATGCATACACTTGTTGTTCCTTTTTCGCTAATAACAATAAGTAGGCGTAAGCAAGACAAAAGACTATTTCTCAGTGACTTGTATCAAGGACATTTCTGTTGGAAGAGTATACATATACGAGTACACCGATACATACAAGTTACGAATGTGTTGTTCGCCTTGAGTTTCTTTATCTCTACTTCTTTAATCCATATCAACATTTTAATGACATCTTCTTGAATATTTATCTCATTGATTGGCTGTTTATTTGTTCTATTCTATTAAAAGTTTTTCTATCATTTTAACCTTGGCATTAGAACAATCGAGACCAAATTTAGAACTTTAAATAACCCTTATCTACCTTAGTATCTTCTTAATTTGTTTATGAAATGATTTTACAAAAAAAAAACATTTCGTTCTGCTACTGATCAAAAAATTCCTAGTTTGTGAAATATACATTTTCTCTTTAATTGCGACGATTTATCATTGCAAGCTTGTTATTTCCGCAGAAATTCGTTAAAAATGATAAAACTTTTGGCGCATAAACACGAATAACCTCAACTTGTCTGAACAGTCCGGAAAATTCCGAATACCTCAACTGAAAAATGTTTCTTCTTTTTTGTTCACGGATCTGTCAAAAATTGACGAGTCTTCGATAGATTTATAAAGAAAGAGGTTTTACTGGTATGAACACAATTAAACCAAAAAACGTTTTTTTCTACCTGTAAAAATTGTCAGGGGTTGAGTTTGGAGATACTTGAAAACTTCGTATAAATAATTTAGCTTTAAATATGAGCTTCCAGTCTGACAGTATCTACAGTGAATCGAATATCTCAAACAGCGGGAATACGAAAATAAGATATTGAAAATCGTCTACTCAGTGATATTCTTCACTCTTTATCGTCATGTTTAAACACAAATTAAATTATGATAGCATTAGTTTCTTCCTAAAGCCTTCCTTCGGCAATACGATCGACCTTTTATACGAACAATTCTTTAGGTTAATTTCTCATCGATTCTAAAGATAAAGATGACAAACTAAGTCGCTCGGGAATTTATAAATTGGACTGTAATGACTGTTCTTCTTCTGCATTTTATATTAGTAAATAACCCCTAGTGTCATTGATAGAATCAAAAAACATCTTGGATGTTTGTTGTTTAGTTGTTTTTCAGAATTCACCAATTATCTTAATGAAAGAGATCATACCTTTTAAAAATCACCGGTTCTCGTATTCTCCATAAAAATGGTCATGTCAACAGATTAAATAATAATAAAGCAGCACTAGAAATAAAGAGTTAAATTTGTGCAGTAGTCCAATATTAGTTATATTTCCGGAAAACTCATAAAATTCACAAATTTTCTTTTATCACCTTTCAGTTGAAGTTTTGCCTCTTTCATTTCATATTTTTTATCTCTTTCTATCTGTCCCTTTGTTTTAAATTAAATATTATTCTTTTGTTTTCTTACTGTGTTCTCCCTCTGTACGAGTATGTATATTATATAACCGTACACTTTGTATCTTTTGTTTAGTTTAATTTTGTATCTTGATGATACTTAGGCTAAGTGAAACTGGTCGGTTATAACAATTAAAATAATATCTGTGGTCTTATACAAAATTGTAATTTCATTTTCATTTAATATTTCAAACCATAAAGTGATTGCTTTTCACGAAAATACAAAGAAACACAAATTAAATCACATAAAAAATGAAGCATAATGTAAGATGGGATCACATGTATTCTTGGAACAATGAAACTAGCTTATTTCTCTCGGGAAATAGTAAATTATTCTGCATGACTCATTGCCAGCGGACCGCCCTCGCTAAATGCTCCCATTTAAAATATATTACAATAAATATTCTGTAACAATTTTTGGCGTATTAATTTCAGCGTTGAAGCTTTTCGTGCCATGATAGTAACATAATGGCCCGCTAATTATATTTTAATGTTGTGTTGAGAATGAAAAATAATGAATTAGTGGCGTGATGCTCCAAAAACTGCGGTATTTCTAGATCATTTGAATTTACTCCAGACATTTATACACGTTAAAAAAAACAATATTTTCGTCGTTAAAGTTTACGATTTTAACATCGTTTTGCTATGGACATTTCATTGCACCAATAATAATGCGTTCAAAGATTTTTTTGGGGTGGCTGGGCGGTGCGGAGGCAAACATCGTATCCTCGAACATATGAAACTGAAAGAAATGCCCCGAAAGTGGCAGAAATCTAGATTTTTTCAGTATTTTTTTGTTACATCACAAAGTTCCATTTGTGCAGGGTTAGTTATTTTGTAGCATTAAATTTTTTTTAAATATTGGAGGGTTGAATAAAGTAGGAGAGGGGAAAGTAGGTAACATAATAATAAAATTTAACTTGTATTTTTAAATACTTTTTTTTCACACATATTATGGTTAAATAAAAACGCAATTAAATAGATTTTTTTGGTTTAGATAAAATATTTTGACATTTTTATTGCGTAATTGGTATTCTTGAAATTATTCAACAAAATTGTATTGTACGAATGATTGTGAACTTTTCAAATTTAGAAATAATTGATGCGTTGAGAAAATTGTAAAATTTATAAGAAAATGTTTTCAAATTCAGACAAGCGATAAAGTACCTACCTAGGCATAATATAC
The DNA here is from genome assembly GCA_022651775.1 of Drusus annulatus. NCBI lineage: Eukaryota > Metazoa > Arthropoda > Insecta > Trichoptera > Limnephilidae > Drusus > Drusus annulatus. Next base: position 126,507 of record JAGWCC010000356.1, on the reverse strand, counting down.
AAGAGCATCTTTATTTAAATTAATAGAAATTTTTTATTTGGCATTGGTCAAGTTAGATCTCGTGATTTCTCCCGTAAAGCTGCAATGTTTTCGGAATGTACTTAGGTTCCCAACTGGCCTATTTGATAATTTTGGCTAAGCCGGATCACTGAAGGAAAATGTAATTAAAGAAGGCTTTTCGGGATCATTAAAATTCTTCCTGTTGATTACAAATGGTATTAACGATGGAGTTTACTAACAAGCTGAATAATATTGTCACTAAAAGCTTAGATCGTTAAATTATAACTTGCATCCAGGGGTGCACTTGTAAATTTTGCAGTATCGGAACGTTTGATTTTGTATTATGGTACACTACAAGAATATGGTCTACAGCTACAAGTAGCTGGCTACATGGTAATATTATGAAAAATGTACATTATTTCGATGCTTACGTTGATAAATAGCAGTGAAAATTAGCGGCCGGCAGTCTGGTAAACGTTGAAAAAACGAGTCACTCACAGCGCTTGCTCGGTATTGTAGGATATGTTCAGGATACAACAGTGTTACACACAGTTTAAGGAAGTATATTTTATTAAGAAATATGATAACGAATACTTCGTGTTAAAATAAAATGTGGACTAATATGAAAATGCTTTTATTTCTTCCAAAAGGCACTATTGGAACGGAATTTGGACACGTTCCGGCACCGGTGTACCCCTGCTTGCATTTCTAGCTTGAGACTTTAAAATAGCCGCATTCTCCAAACAGACTAATAGAACGCTAAGATTTTTTCGCTAACATATGTAATTACCACTAATAAGTACCGTAAGTATCTCTAATGCAGCTAAACCTAACCAACAATGATGTTTAATAAATAACTAATTTATTTAGAAGAAAAAAAAAAACAACATTTACAAAGATAATGTATTAAAACATTTTAAAACATCAGTTTAAAATTTGTTTCGATGTTCCACAAACAAAGCTATTTTGTGATTGCCATATTGTTCTAAATGTATGTATAGATAAGTACCACTATTTGTGCGTCTTCTGAGTTTCCCTTCGGGACATTATTCCTGTTTATTGTATGCCTTTAGTATCACAAAAACCACATCACAGGAAAAACACATTTAGAATAATACTTAAAATTTCACCCTTACAAGCTAACAGCTAACTAATACACTCTTATTTATAAAAAAATCTACACATCTCCAGAAAATGCTCGTAAAAATCGTCGATATCGTCAGATCTATTTTAAAACGAACCCAAATTACAACTCTGCAATTTGTACGCCTACACGTGAAAGGCTACCTTTAGATGTATCAAATTTCAAACGAAAGATCACAATCTCACCACCCTTGAGTCTATTATTCACGAAAACGGTTTAAATTAAACGATTTGAACATGAAACCGGGCGTGAGAATGGTTTCCTTCTTCCCGTTATGTTTTTCTCCCTGAATTCCGTCCATTGGATTGGAAGCAAAGATTTATGTGTCAGAACAAACGTTAAACGTACTGCCCCGTGAAAATTTTATGGGACATTAAAAGCTCAAATATTACAAAAGTGCTTGTTCACGGAACCCTCGCAGATCATTTGGCACAGTAGTTATTAGAATTAATTTATTTAAAACGAGATAAGGGTAGGAAAACCGATATTATTTATTTATTCAACAACGTGATGTGGCCAATACGTGGATTAAACACAAAGTTCGATGGCTGTATCCAAAAATGATTAAATGGGTTTCAAAACATTTTTATTTACAAACAATCATAGGTTTATCGACCTGGTGATGTAAAAAAAAATTGGAAGAAAAATATTTATCGTGTTATCCGTAGTAAGAAAAACACTTTAAAAGGGGGTTATTATCGTAAAGAGATAACAGAGAACGCCAGAATCTTACGCTAATAGCGTGACTGCTGTAACCGCTGAATTATCGTGACAACTTTCAGACGTGCCGTTTTCTTCTTATATATATAGTAAAGTGGGTGAATATGGAACCGATTTTGTTCAGCGTAGGTTAGCTCTACCAATTTGAACATTAGGAATTATATTATTATTCTAAAAGAAAGAACGTCTATTTAACTAAGATAAAAATGAGTTTTCCAATCACAAAACTGAATGATTCATTGCAAAATAGGAACATGAAAAAAAATGGAAAATGCCATATTACCCTAAGCCCTGGATAATATGGCACCAGTTTAAATTATTCAATAAAAGTCAATATCATAGTTATAGAACGCTTTTTATAACAAAAATCAAAATCAAAGTACCTAAAGTAAGTTTTATTGGCAACAAAGAACAAACTTTACCGAAAATTAATAAGTAAATAAACAATAAGTAGGTAATATTAATAATTAAACATTTAATTTCGTTACAAAAGTTTTTGAAACGTGTACATGATTAATGCAACCAACGCAAACTTTTCGTGCATTCTAATTATTTTACGTCTCGTTTTTAGCATAGAAATAAGAAATATTCTTCCACAAAAAAATTAAGTAATGAGCCCGCGGCGTATTACCCAGCCCCAGTGAGGCATATTACCCTACAATACAAATAATCGTTCACATGCACTGACCCTACAAATGAGACGGTAATGGCGAGTGGCTGGCAAGCTCATGGAGACGGCTTAAGCTATGTTATCGAATAATGCAACGCTAATCGTACTGCAAAGGAAGGGTTTTATTTAACAAACAGTTGACGACTGGCTTTCAAAAAATTTCATTCAAAATATTTTGGCACGTATCTTCTATTTTACTTCAAAAAATAAATATATTCTTCTTTTGAGACAATGGACAATACAATGTGAATGAAGCAAGTAGTGTGTGCCAAGACAGAGTTATATGGCGGTCCATCCTCTCTGCCTACCCCTGCGGGGAAACGGCGTGATGGTTAGTTAGTTAGACAACTACAACACACATTTGATTTGATGGACGACTGACAAGTTGCAATGACTTGTTGAGTCATTTGTATTGAAACTAGAAGGTATAACGTGTTAGTGCGGCATATTACCCATGGTGCCACTTCCTCCCACTTTACCATATAGTTTTGTAGTAGTAGTTCTTAACATGATAACTGTGCTACTTTGTTCACAATTTTTGATGGGCTACGAGCTTGTGCCAGTTTTCTTGTTAAATATGTTTTATGTGAATATCCTAACAGAGTCATGTGACCCTATTAAATCGAAATGCTGTAAAGCGAAAGGAAAATGACAAAAAGGCGAAAGGAGAAAAAAATACTGTATTTGTTAGCTTTAATAAAATATCATTTTTCTTCTTCTGGATTAATAATACCTACATAGTTTTTAGTCTGTGTTGACTATAATTTTACAAGTCATCACGCTTTGATGTTACGAAAAATATTAGAGTAAATGCCATTTGGGTAAGTACTTTATAATGCATCTCCTCATTTTGTTGACCCTTCGCTTGTCGCAATGTATCTGTCAAATACAAGAGGCGTATGTTCCTAAATTTAATCGACAAGGAATATTCTGAACCAGCTACTCCACTACCTAATATAATTAAAATATACAGAATACTGATGTGTTGTTATTTAAAACTGACATTTATGTGGAAACTGAAAAAATGCTAAACAAGCCTCATGTTTCCTATAAAATGCCTCAGTCTTAGGGCCAGCTGTTTTGCAAGACTTGAACAATCCTTCAAAATATTTTAATGTAACGGATGTCTTCTTAGTAAAAATTTTCAAAACGAAATTGATTTTCGTTACATTTGAATATATACAGTATAAACGGATATTTTTATTCCAGAGAATATGAATAATATTATTTTTTACGCTGATAGATATAAAAGCGTTTACTTTGGAAATTTAAATCGTTGGGTTTTCTTTGCGTTAAATTTCAAAATAGTAAAGTAATCAACAGTAGACTTCAAGATTTAAAATCTCCGCCATCATTGTTTTATGACAGGTGTCACTTCAACGTTCCGTCGGCGCCGTTAACCGGCCGATTTCGGGCGGTCAGAAAAAAATGTGAAGGTTTCGTCAAAAATTGACTGATGTTTCACTCGAAGCGTGATCAAATAACCCAATTTATGAAAAATGACGCTGATTGGCGATTTGAAGAAAATGTTACATTTGTTTTTTTCCGAAACAAGTGGCCCTTAATGTATTTGTCAGATACATTGCGACAAATCACTACTCTATTTACTCTGCAACAAGAGAAGGGTTAAACACCTTTTTATCTCCTTATTATTCTTATTTGATTCCTTTATAAACTGTGGAAATAATGAGAAAACAGTAAAATTCATGTTTTTATCGAAGTAAACTTTAAAATATTTATACTATTTGAATATATTTAGGGACTTCATTATGGCATTTCGCATATTTTTTTCAAAACACTGTATACTATTAACACTCAAAACTTTATTTACTCAGTGATGGAATAAGAAACATATTTAAAGGGGTTCTAATGTGAAATTAAACCACCTTCAATAAAATAAAGCACGAAAGCTTCACACTGCTAACTAACTAACTAACTAACTAACCATCACGCCGTTTCCCCGCAGGGGTAGGCAGAGAGGACGGACCGCCAGACAACTCTGTCTTGGCACACACTTCTTGCTTCATTTACATTCATACATCGTCTCATACATACTCTTCTGTTATTCTGACTCTTCACACGACCCGATTCAAGTATTTGATTTACTTGATCGTGCCATATCTTTCTCGGGCGTCCTCGACTTCTTCTTCCATTCACTTTCGCATCATATATTCTTTTCACACTCCTTTCTTCGTTCATTCGCTCTACATGCCCAAACCATCTAAGCGTCCCTTTCTTAATCCTATCCATTACGCTCATATCAGCCTTGCATTCTTTCCGGATATCCACATTTGTAATACGGTCATACATGGTTTTACCGCACATCCGTCTCAAAGATCTCATTTCCACAGCATTCAGTCTACTTTCATCCTTCCTCTGCCAGTTCCATGCCTCACTGCCATACATCAGGGTTGGTATAAGCATTCCATTGTGGACTGCTAGCTTCGCTTCTTCGGACAATTTCTTATTTGCCCCAACAGCGTTCAGTCCTCCATTAATGGAGTTTCCTGCATTCACCCTTCTTTCAATATCCTTATCACGTTATCAGCCTTTCCGTCTCTTATAAACATACTTCCTAAATACACAAGCTCATCCACTTGCTCCAAGTATTCATCATTCACAACTATATTGCACGCTGTTCTCGTACTCTCTCTTTCAAACACCATCACTTTGGACTTACTTACATTCATCATCAACTCATTTTGCATACATACTTGGTTCATCCTAGACACGAGAAACTGTAGATCTTCCATATTGTCAGCAATCAGCACCGCATCGTCCGCATACAATAGGCAACATACTTTCACATTGTTCATTTTTGCGCCCAAGCCCACACCTTTCAATTCTTGCATACAATTATACATGTACAAATTGAACAACCACGGTGACATTACACAGCCTTGTTTTACACCTTTTGTGATGTTAAACCACTTCGTAAAATCACCGTTCACTCTAACACATGCAACGCTTCTCTCGTACAAGGACGCGATTGCTTGTATAAGATTCGTGTTAACTCCATACATGGATAATACCTTCCACAATTTGTTCCTATCAACTCGATCATACACACTGATATATATCAAAATACTTCAGGTACATAAATTTGACAACGCGATTTTTTCTGTGTTTGGAAAGAACAACGAGAATATTTCTCAGTAAAATAGTGATCGAGAAAGTGCGGATTCGGTTCACATCGCAGCCTAAAAACACATTAATGATGCAGTCTCTATTTGCTGGATATACTCGTATTACGAAGTTAAACACGATGTATTGCCTTTTTTGTTATGCCTCGCTATGATTTTCCCAATTTCCATTTTCTATTCGTCATATATTATCATAGGGGTTCAGCTCACCGAGTTCTCTGCGATGACGTGTGGCCTCCTGATGACGGCTCCGTACCACAGCAGCCAGAGGGCGTTGTTGGCGGCGAAGGACCCGAACAGGTTCATATGAAGTGTGATGCGCGCACATCGAAGCGATCTGAAACACGAAGGTTCACACAACAAATGTTCTTTATATGATTTAAGACTCTCACAGAAAATTGTAAGCACAAAAATAATAAAAAATATTAAATTAATAAACCCACAGACGCATCTAACGCATTTTATGTAACCCGTCTCTTAGAAGGTAATAAAACGACCCGAATGTATTTTTGAATGTTATTGTAAAGCCGCCTCTGTCAGCAATCAAACAAAACCCAAAGTCAAAGATGTTCACGGTTAGACTCAATAAAAGTTTATTCCGGACACTTATAGTATATACGAGTGTGCCATAGATTTACTAAAATTCTACCAGTCTGATAGTGAAAAAAAAACAGCTTAATCAAGTTAAAAAATTGGTATTATTAAAATGGAGTTCAACCACGAATTAACAGTTTCAAAATTAGAAATAACAAGTACAAGTATTACTTTGTTTTTTTCTTTGGGGCATTGGGATGGATGGTTGACGCTAGTGGTGTTGTCTCTTGAAGAAGGAGAAAAAGTCAAGCAACACTAAACGATTATTAAATATAAATAATTTTACATTTTCGTACAAAGCAATCACTTTGTGGTTTGACATATTAAAAATAAAACTTTGTATTTGTCAATATGTGAAAATGAATACTTAAATTCTTAATAATCACGTAAATTTTATGTATATTTCCTGTAAACTAATAAAATTTCAAATTTTTCTTTAATTCATATTATTTGTCACTTTCTCTCTGTTCCTTTGTTATAATTTTGATGTTATTCTATTGTTTTCTTATATTTTTGTTATTTTATTTTATAATTTGTTCTCCCTCTGTATGTTTATATAATTGCATACTTTATTTTTTTGTTCAATTTAATTCTGTATCCTAATGATGCTTAAGTTGAGCGAAACCGATCGGTCATAAAAAATAAAATAATATTCGTGGTATTATCCAATCATTTTTTTACGGACGGTCTTTTTAGAGAAAGAAAGGGGTGATTTTATGTAGTTGTTGTAGAAAAGAAGAAGCTCAAAATCTTGATCAACAGTAGCACGCTATTTGAACAGGGCCAGCAGATGTTAGCATAGCCACCTTAAGCATTTTTAATTTTCGAAATTTTGGCAAATGTAAAATGACAATTAAACGTGGCTTTTTGCTTACCATTTTACAACCATATTTTGAAATAATTCACACATTTCTTTTAATATCAGGTACGGAAAACTGGTTCATGGAAACGATTGAAAAGTAAGTACGTAACACTTTAAAATGAGGAATAGTTAAAAAAACATTAAGCCATTATCGTGTCCAACCCTCGCAAGCTCCTGTGTTTATGCCAATTCTGTTTTATTTCAGCAATTTTTAATTATTTGCGTCTTTTATTTTGGGCTTTGTGTTTTTTAAAATAAAATTCTTCTTCTGAAAATTCTTAGAAAGACGCAGTATAACTGTTGACTATCATTAAAGTTATCTCAGCTAAGGGTTTTCCGTACGATTTCTTTGAATCCTTTCGAAGCTTTTAGATTATGTAAATCTGATATATTCTGAAAAGGTCTGATCCTTAAAAAATATTCACGACCCTGAAACATACATTTTTAACTAAACAAAATAACGGAACATCCCTATTTATTTAAAAACTCTAAGGAAATTAGGGTTTTTAACAAAAAAAACAAAAGTTTGTATACTAAAAGAATTGGATGATTGGTGCAGTACCCAATCTGCCATATTATATGAGCATAATTTTTTATTATTTACTATATATATTATAATTAAAAACAATAAAATAAAAATAAATTAGAATAAAACTTTTTTTAAATTATTTTTTTATGTATACTTTTTTAATTTTAAAAGAGTTCTATGCGAGACAATTTGTTTTTAATGTTCTTCCCGTTCTATCCCGTTAAGCTAAAATTAAGTAGTTTGGTAACATGATTTTAAATATATCAATAGAAATACAAAATAAACATAATAATGACCTCACGATAGATCTTTTACAAAAACGATTTTCTTATTGCTTCGGTCAAACTTTCCTAAAAAAATTTTTTTCAGTTCACCTATGTTGTAGGATTTTTTTTACTACGGAATGAAAAGTAATATATTTTACTTTGAATAAAAATAACCACTTAAAGAGTAACGTTTTAGTTTTAAATTATGTTGCACTCACTGGGGATATAAACCGAGAGAAGTGTGAAGTAAGTGTGAAATTGATCAAACATTTTCAAACATCGAAATTCTTCACAAAGTATGAAATTATCTGTTCAGTGGAATCACATAATAGCCCTAATGTTACTACATACATTGTATTATTTTGTCATATGATAATATTTTTCTTTATCTTTTTATGAATTAAGTGTAAATCAAATCTCAATTTCTATAAGAAACATAATAATATGTTTATTTTTAAAAGCATTCTTATAGAACTACGCGAGAAATATAAATATGAATATTTATTTGTGAAATATAAATATTTGCATAATAAAATATAACAGATTTGAAAAGCATCAGTGCACAAATAGTTCTGATGTATATTTTTGAACTAAAAAGTCCAAAAATATTTAGTTTACGACTGCCTATATTTGTTCTCAAATTAAGAAGATTATAAAGTATTGAGGAATATTTTAATACATTTTTAATACACGTGGCGACCAGTTTATTGAATTAATGCCATTTTACACGTGTAGGGGAATGGGGGCAAAATGTGACTCCGAGGACATTTTTTTACAAAACAATAAAAAAAATTGTTAACTAAATGCAGAGGCATTATTAAATTGAAATTGAACCTAAATTATTACCTAATTTACTACACGGGCATACGAATTTGAAAAGGGAGTACAGAATAAAAAGGTACACACATACAAAGATATTAGATACTAAATACACTCGCATGCAAAATATCGCCTGACTTGTGTTAATATCATGAGTCAGAGAGTGAAAATATTATTATGTTTACCTTTTTCACAAAAAGTTTATTGATGTATTTGTATTTTTTTTTTACCAAAAGTATTAAAATAATTAGAACGTACAATAATGTGATCTAACTTAAAATGAAAAATTAAATTAATTTAAAAAGCGTTTTCCGGGTATATTTTTATATGCTGGTAAAAATCAATTTTAAAATGATTTGAGTGGTTGAAAATGGTGGCTTACATATAATGATTATGGAAGTGTGTTGATATGACAAATTCATAGTTAATATTAATATGTCCGATGCTAACCGGGGTAGATTCAAACATCATCCGGTATTTTCTGACTATGTACATTAATATCATGCGACTCATAGCTTGTCCAAAGACTTTTGCAATTAAGATGTGACTTTTGACCAGACAGCCAGATCTAAATATCGCTTTCAAACGAATGAAGACCATATTCAAAGTAGATGTCTTCTATTTCCACTTTACCGCAATTGGCTAAGAAATATTATGACATTCCTGAAATGCATGACCGTAATAAGTGAGACGTATAACGTATTACGTTTGCGTTTGCGCTGCAGTGTACGGTACCATTAATATTCATTAGATGGCGCTAGTTGGTCCGCTGCGGTGGGAAACCAACGTACATCCGGCTGGATGCAATCACGTGACTCTACGGTATATTACAGCTTTAAGAATAATATCCGCTCTGCGACGGTAACACCAAGCGACCGTTGAGAAATAATATGAGGGGTTGTTTATTTAGGGATGTTTTCCAGATGTGGTAGGCATTGCTATTTTAATGGATTTGCCAATATAACCAATATCGTGAAAAATAGTAAACCAGTCAGAAAGATTTATTTTTATTTTTTATAGTGAATACTAGCGTTATGACCACTTTGAAAGAATTACTTCAAAGAACTACTTCTTTTGGCAACGGTTCCTACTCGTTCATTGTTCATTGAACAAATACTTCAATTGAAATCGGTAGTTCATTTAAGCGTTCATTCATTTCATTAACTTCATTTCATTGAACAAATATTTCAATTGAAGTTGGTAGTTCATTTTAGCCTTCATTCATTTCATTAACTTCATTTCATTGAACAAATATTTCAATTGAAGTTGGTAGTTCATTTTAGCCTTCATTCATTTCATTAACTTCATTTCATTGAAAAAATACTTCAAGTTGTACTTACAAAAAATAATTTAGTTGGTAGTTCATTTTAACCTTCATTCATTTTATTAACTTCATTTCATTGAAAAAACTACTTCAATTATAGTCGGTAGTTCATTTTAGCGTTCATTAATTTCATTGAAAGAACTACTCTCTACCTACTAGTACTTTTTTATTTTGGCAAGGAACCGGTTCCAGTTCTTTTCACTTTGTAAACTCTACCGACTAGCATGTGCTTTTTCAGCGAGGAATTGGTTTCAAAAAGAACTGAACAAATAAGCGGATAAATTCAAATCTCTTTTTTGCGAGGTCGACTTCAATTGAAGTGTTCACTGCGAAGGGTTCATTTTAAAGAACTAACAATTCGTGAACCATTCACAAAACATTGAAGTTTTTCCCAACGCTAGTGAATACCATACAAGAGCCCAAGCTGCTTCCAACCATCTAGAGCCAGTGAGACTATGATACCCCAATTGAGGTATGTTGTGAGCATGGAGATAGTGAGGAGGGGAAGGAAATGAGGAAGAAGAAGGTTGGGAAGTACCTGTCTATTTAGATCTGGTCACCAACCACGGTTAAAACCATTTCATGCAACGTTTTGATTCTGAATGGTGGTCTTTTACCGGGGCGATACTCAGAGTATCTACCACTCTGAAACGTGCCGTAAATATACGATAAATTATTTTATATGAATTAAATGTGTTATGACATACATTAATTAAATAAAAAATATTCGCGCTCGCCGGGCTTGAACCCGCGACCTCTGGATTTGTAGTCGAGCGTTTTATCACTCAACTACGGAGGCTGTCAAAAAGATGCGAAACATATAACAATAAAATTGAATTTATATAGCGCAGTTTTGTGATATTTCACCTCAAGTTAACAAATTTCTTGAAATAATAATCTTTATATGGATATTATGTGAATTCCTGAGGCACTTCAGCCAAACTTAGGCATTTATGTTAAAATATTTTTTGATAAACTAAATAATAATTAAACTTGATAATATGTTACAAAAAAAATACACAATTTATTCATTTTCTTTGTTAAGTGAATAACGTATAATAGTTACGATTGCTCCCAACCATCTAGAGCAGGGGTCTCCAAACTTTCCAGCCTTAGGGCCATACTGATTACTCCAGTAAGTTCCGAGGGCCAAAACCATATTATTACTTATCACAAAAACAATAACAATAAGCCTACAACAATGTTATGAGTAGTTAGCCCATGACCATATCAATGTAGATGTCATACTAATAATTATTCAACATAAAATTAGAATACTTCAGTAAACTAAATTTAATTTGCTATAAAAAATATGTTCTCTAAAATGAGTTTTCAAGTATGCTAGCTCTCCGCGGGCCGGACAAAATCTGTCCGCGGGCCGGATGTGGCCCTCGGGCCGTAGTTTGGAGACCCCTGATCTAGAGCATAGGTTCCCAACGCGGGCGATAACTGTTTACGTTTGAGACTTTCAGGGGGGCAGTAGAAGACCCAGAGAATATTAGGGGGCGTTAGAAAAAATACTTCAGTTAATGCAGTTTAGTAGCAAAGCCAGGAACCGGTTCCAAAAATAACCGGCTCCCCGGTGGCCACCGGTAACTCGAACCGCAACACACCCAATTTTGATATCGACTTTCTCTAATTTCAAATCTTTCTTTGGCGAGTTCGACTTCTTAGTACCACTACAACCAGTTCCAGTTCTTTTCGTTTTAAAATCTCTACCGACTAGTACTTTTTTTTTGGCAAGGAACTTTTGTCGAGTTGCTAGTACTTTTCGAAAAAATATCAAGGAACCGGTTCCAAAAAAAACTGAACAAATAACCGGATAAATTCAAATCTCTTTTTTGCGAGTTCGATTTCAATTAAAGTGTTCACTGCGAAGGGTTCATTTTAAAGAACTAGCAATTGTGAAGCATTTACAAAACATTGAAGTTTTTCCCAACGCTAGTTTAAATATAATCGCGGCAATAGCTGTTTCAGATTCGCGACAGATGGTAAGTAAAAAAAATAGAGGGGGGGAGCTCTATTTTTTTTTCTTAAAGTGGGCGGTGGCCAAATGAAGGTTGAGAATCTATGATCTAGAGCCAGTGAGTTATCGAATGCACATATTCTCTCTTCTAATCTTCCCCCCTCCCTCCCACACTACCTCCTGGCTCCAGACGGCTGGGGGCACCTGGCGCTCTTGTACGGAATTAACATGAAAACATTCCAAATCTTAAAGTTCTTCATGTAGTTACTACATTACGCAATCGTTATGAAGAAATGTTGACCTATTAATTCACAAATATATAAACATGTTGCGTGCTCGTTCCACTTTATCTGCACCGGGTGCTAGACTCTGGTAAGTGAAATCACCAAGAGTACACGCATTTCTGTCGTTAACATCATTTTCTTTCGGCGCTTACCCTTATCAAAGTTGACCATCTTCGGAGTGATATTGATCTATGCATTTGCAGATGGAAATGCTTTCCTCATCAGCTCCACAAATTGTAATCAATATAATACAATTGCCGCTTGGAATACCTCGTCCGCAATGCAGTCTTAAAAATACTCGTATACCATTTAACCCCTCAAATCATCAAGCACCACTAATTTAATGCATTATAAAACGTCAACCAATATCTATTTATATTTTTTTAAATAAATATTTTACCAACATAATTAATAGTTATATTTGAATGTGTTTTTTTTCTATTGTAACAAACTAAATTCATCATTTAAATATATATTTTATGAAAATTAAATAATCACTTTCTATAAGACCACAAATTTAATTAAACATTTTATGACTGATATGTTTCGCTTAGCCTAAGCATCATCAGCGTCTAAAATTAAACTAAACAATAGATACACATAGTGGGTGGTTATTATATACTCGTACATGCAGAACTCGTACAACAGTACAGGATAACACAATATAAAATAAATAACAGAACAGTAAGAAAACAAAAGAATAATATTTAAATTATAACAAAGAAACAGAGAGAAAGAGACAGATAATATTAATTAATAGAAGCAAAACATCAACTGAGAAGGTGATAAAAGAATAATAAGAAATTTTATGACAAAATTAAACCAAACAAAAAAAAAACGGTGTCCGGATATATGTACATAACACAAGAGGAAGAGACTGATAATACGAATGAAAAGAGGCAAAACGTCAACTGAGAAGGTGATAAAAGAATAATGAGAAATTTTATGAGTAACAGGAAATATACAAATTATTGGACTACTGGACAAATTTAACTGATTATTAAGAACATGACTATAAATTTTAATGGCTTTCTTTATTTCTAGTGCTTCTAAATTATTTAATTTGTTGCCATGACCATTTTTGTGAAGAATATGAGCACCGGTGCTTTTATTGAAGGTATGATCGTTTTCAATAAGATGATTGGCAAATTCTGAGAAACCATATTTTTTAAATAAAATCTGGGGTCTTTTGCAAAGTTATTATTTCATTTTCATTAAAAATGTCTAACCACAAAGCGATTACTTTCTACGAAAATATAATATGGTGATATTATCATCTCCCTTGCATAATGAATGGTTGCATCCGAAATTAAGTCATTTCAACATTTATTTAACAAACAAAAAAGTTGTGCGTTTAAGGTGCATTTAAATGCATAGTAAAAGTGTTTTATTTGAAATATTAATTTCGACTTACCTAAAATATGTTAGAAGTCCTAGTGAAAGCAGCAAGGCGATGAGAGAAATCGAATATCCAATTTCATAAACAGCGACTACTGATTGTCTGGCCTGTAAACAAAGAAACAAATTATTTGACCCAAATACCATGTAAGTACATACACCACAAAAAGTTCCTGTCCAATTTTTGGGCCCAGTTTCGGGTTGTGGGAACCCAGCTTAAGCTTTGGACCCGATTCCTGAAAAGTTTCCAATCAGATTACCGAGGATCCATCGACAAATTCGCGAACATTCAACAGACTCTGATAGTTGAAAAGTCGGTAAAAAAACACCCAAAGTTTTTTTTTGGATTAGTTAGAAGCAGGAGTTGAAACTTTGTGCGTTTGAAAAGAAGAAATGATAGCATGATAGTTTGAGTTTTTAGGAGTAGAAGAGAGTGTTTAGTTCTCTCGATCAATATATGTAGCAGAGTTTATATTTGCTATTTATCTGACATATAAAAATAAATCTGATATCTAAAATTGACTGGATCTGAAATGAATGTGCTTTATTGTTAAAAAAATATTTTAAACCTCAACGAGCAGAGCTTTAAAACAAACTTTTTCAATTTGTAAAGTTAGTCAAATATGTTTTTTTAATGTGGGTTATTTAGTCGATTATTTACCGTTTTAGCAGTAACTTAGTAATATTGAACAATTTTACGGTTACTTGTAACTAAAAATATAATAGTTTAAAAAATGTGTACCACAATAACTCGACTAGAAATAATAATATTAAAGCTCTCCTTTAAAGATATTATATTGAAATCTACCTGCCTTCTTCTGATTAGCTATTATCTTTTCAAATAATAATGAGCTCATATACTCACCTTTAAATTGATAAGTGAAAATAATTTGAAATATTTTGAATAATATTAATATTATTATAAGCGACTTGTTTTCTAAAAAAATCACATTGTGAGAGTTTTTAGTGGCAGAAAGAGGTGATTTGGAATGGAATCTTTTTCTGCTTAAAAAAAATGATCACCGTTTTTTTTATCTTAAAAAAAAGGAACTTGTTTCATCTTTTCAGCTTTTATTACTCATATTTGAACAAATACTTCTGATCAGTTAGCAGTAAGAACAAAACGACCCCAACATAAAATATTTCGTATTAACTAACTACATTTTATATAAGATGGATTCAGTTGGCAGTTGTGAATTGAGACTGGTGACATTTTGGGAGCATCAATACGGTATCTTAGCTGTATAACGCATAATAATAAAGCAAAATATTCCATAAATCGACACCAAATAGGCAGATTTATTTTTTTTATTTTTGAAAATATTTCTACAGAACTACCCATAAATTGAATACTGGAATTAATTAAGGCTCTAAGTACCAAAAAAATAAAAACTGTTTTTTTTTTTAAAGAATCGTATTTTATTTACATCATAAAATACGATTCTGTAAAAAAAAATAAGTTGTTAATTTTTTGGCACTTAGAGCCTTAATTAATTCCAGTATTCAATTGTATATCACATTTTTACTCCACAAGTCTAGCTATTACCACCTTTTGGATTATATTGTAATCAAACATTGATTATAAGTCTTGCGTCGGCTTAGAAATGACATGATTGATTGCTTCCATTATTGATAGAGATTAACTTTTCGTATTCTCGTGCTGTCGCTGTAATTTGGAATAATCACACATTTATGAAATATCTGAACGCAGAGATTTTCGGAATCAAAAAGCTTTCTGCCATATGGTGTGTATGCAAATATATTCATTTTTGATGTATTTTATTATATACGCTCGTTTTATTTTTGAATTCCCCTTTTAATTAATTTTGTCAAAGAAAATTTGATAAGAAAAGTAAATTTTCCATGAGACTCGAATAAAAAATGTTCTACTTATTATCTTATTTGCTACTTATTATCTATTATCTCATATACGAACAATCAGAGGAAATAAACTCCCCCCGTCAAAATATCAAAAAACATGTTTTTAACAATGCTTTAAGGTTTGCTTAGCTTTGTTTTAAATATTAAAAAAACCTAATGATAATTTAAAAAATGTAGTGATTATTAAACAATGTAACGTACAAATAAATATAACTTAATCACACCTTAAACCTAACTTTTTCAAGTGTAATGCCGACCTTATCAACCTTCATAAAGCTAATCTGACCTTAACTATTCAAGGTTATAAAGCCTGAGGGATTCCATAAATTCACACTACTTAGAAAAAAATATACTTGGGAACCTAATCTTTCGGAAAAAACCTAATCAAGTTACATTGTTAACATTTTCGAAGTGAACATGCGGTGTCTGCGTCTGGATCAACTTTACAATTTAACTTTGGCCAATCATTAAGGGATCAAGCGATTGAAAATATTGTTTTCGACACAAACATTTAATGGGCGTTCCAAAGGGTCAATCAGTTTTCTCAAAATAACATTTTTGGTACTCTTCGTTCGTGGAGTAAAACGAATTGAAATATTTTATTGTTGATCAAAAACTTCAAACTTATGCTTCAGTTATTTATTTGGTGCCTTTCTATTACGGATTTTTTCAGATTGGTACATTTTAAACTTAGTCACTGAGTAAACTGAGTCAGAGATAAAATAACTTGATCCTTATAATATTATAAGGGTTAGGGTCATAAAAGTAAAAACAGCAATGTTTGAATTGTTTTCTAGAATTTTCTTAAGAAAAAGGTTATTTTTCATCCTCGAACCCGTTACATAATGAGGGAAATAATGTATCATTTATTAGTAAAATTTACGAGTAAATTTTCATACGCTTGGATTTTATTATTGTTTTTGTCGAGGCTTTTCTTCTACTGAAAAAAATAACAATAACGAACGAAAATTGGTTTACTTCCAAAATACCGTCTAACACCCTTTACACATAATCCGTTTATGTAACAATGGTCCACAAGAAAAGCACGAAGCCTTTTGTGTGGCGTTAAATGTAAAAAAATCTTAATTAATTTATGAAAACCATCAATTCGTTAGCTCCAAAACTGTAAACAGTCAATAATAGAATCTTAGTTTCCACAAGTAATCAATTTCAATGCGTCAAAAGTTTTTGGAATGGTAACATAATTTAATCAACAGTATTTTGGCATAAATAATGTATTACTCACCGATAAATCATCCAGATTGACGCAGGTTGTGTAATTCGACCATTCCTTGTTGGAGTCTGGGTGCCGGAACCACGTCCCGTTTGGTTCGCAGTATTTATGGGCAGTCCCTGAAAATAAAAAAAGGGACAACTGAAAATCGATTTTCATAGAATAGAGTCCATTGGATATCTATTATAATGGAAAAGTATCAGTAAATATGATTTTTATTTAAAAAAACCATTGATGTTTTTTTTAAAAGAAAGACAAACATTCCCGGGTAACGAATAACCTGACAATATTTGAAAAACTCCCACTGCCATCATAAGAAGTGGAAGATGTTGCTTGTGCAATGATAAAGGACTTAGCCAGCAGAGGAATTGAACGCACGACGCCCGGGTGGGAATCCGACGCGTTTGTCCACTCAGCTACCAACCGGTCATTATTTGAATTAGATGATTATTATATTAGCTGTACAACTTTGCTTCCACCGATTTCCTATAGATGGCTTTAGCGGTAAATAGTGGTCGAAATAAATAGATCATAGACGTCATGCAATAAACTTAGGCATCTATCAACATAACCTCATGGAAACATTAGTCGATTTGTGTCTGCATCATAAAGTTATTCTCGATTGAGAATGACAGTTTACGAGCCACATTCTCGTCATTTGCGGAAGGTGTAGCATGAAAATGCTCGACCTATGTTGCGAAAGTGGTCAAGACATATTCGGAAACGTTAAAATAGGAAATCCTACCCCACCCGCCGTACAGACGTTGTTTCCTCTGATTATCACTTGTTTCGATCAATGGCACAAGACCTGGCTGACCAGCACTTTCGGTCTTGTGAAGATGTAAAAAATTGGATCGATTCGTGGATTGCTTCAAAAGATGACCAGCTTTTTTTAACGCGGGATTTGTACGATGCCCGAAAGATGGGAGAAAATAGTGATGAATGATCCTGTTTGCATTCGATTGTAAAAATGATTAAATTTTCTGTATCAGCTCTGCTTTTGGATATATGGCTATGACACTTTTTGCGCTTAATGCATGTAGATTAATCTTATTCGTATAAAACGACGGAAAATGACGGAATAGTTTATTTTACAACTATCCACTTTCTTACTCACTAAATCAAAATATGTTATTGTTATAGTGCGCAAATTGTGTAACTTTTGAGATTGAGAAAAAAATGGGGTCATTTTTAAACAGCAGTTCAAGAATGTAATAAAAATATTTATTCAAATGTGTGTTAGCCAGTGAAATCAATTTCTAAATGATGTAAAAAATAACTATTTGTATTGAATGGTCACTATTTAGTGTAAAATATCATAGGATAGATGCAATTGAGTTTTATTATTGAACATTGACAGTTGAAAATCGATTCTCTCGAACTTATTAGAAATCTACAATCGCGTGGTTGACACGCCATATTAAATAGTTTTTGAAGCATGTTAAACTAAAACTTTCGAACAAACATAATGCGACAGATCATTGTGCTGGTGAACAAAAGATAGATGAGTTTGAATATAATTTTGCCGAAGTTCAAAAACTACATTGCCATTTTGTAATCCTTCTACGTCAGTAACATTAATTTTAAAACGTTTCAGAAACAATAAAGTATGTCATGAGTTAGTACTTAATTTAAATATTGACATCTAGTATAGTGACGTGACACAATAACACTACTTGTCAAACAATCACCAAGGTTAAGTAAAATTCTTAGAAACTTTAAAAACTCTTTAAGAAGATTATCAATATTAAAATTATTGAAGAATCATTGGCTTAAATAAAAAAGTCTTCAATTCTTTTGTAATTTTTATTTTATTTTATCTATCTACTAATCTTTCTTTATCTTTCCTTTTTTTAACATCAAAATTTTCAACATTCGAAAAAAAGGCATACCTTTGAATTTATTTTTTATAACTACTTTTTATCCGTGATTCGATTGAATATTTTGATTTATGAGGTTTTTTTAGAAACTACGCATTACTTGTATCAAAAATTATAAATTGAATAAAAAAAATCGTGGCATGCTACTGCTGTGTAATACGAACTAGGCATAGTATAAAAAGAAAGACAGAAAAAACCACGACAGCATAGGAAAAATGAATGTAAAATTAAATAACACATAACTGTCCCAAATTTTAAAGCTATTTGTTACCCATCAAATCAAAATATTTGTTGGAATTGTCGTAAAACAAAAATTTTATACGGATTCATTTGAGTAACGATATTTTGCGGGATCGTTTCGTGGGCAATCAAAGCTGATGGATAGTAAAAAGTCTTCGCAGGGTCGAACCTACGACATTCCTCAAAAAGATTTTAACATTTCCTTTGAATAATAATTGAAGAAATGAAGAGACGATTTTTAACATTGCATCACAATTTATTTCAAAGCCATCCTCTTTGTTGTTAGATAGTTATAATAAAAATAAAGACTGAATGCAATTCCACATTCATTTAAGAAAAAAAAGTTCAGACAAAGATTACACGTAAGATACTTCGGTTTCCACACCATTTGTGTTGTTGGTCGATAGTTGACATTGATAAATAACATAAATTTATTCTTTGTATTGTGGTGACAATTATAAATGTAAATATTTAAATAACCACAGTTTTCTTAATCATCTTATTGATAAAGATCATACCCTCAATAATGCACTTGTGCTCATATTCTTCAAAAAATGATCATGGCAATAGATTAAATAATTTAGAAGCACTAGAAATTAAGAAAGCGATTACAATTTTAAAGTCATATTTTAATAAACTATTTTTTCTAGTCGTCCAATGTTATATTTCATGTACACTCATAAAATGTATCTTTATTCTTTAATCACCTTCTCAGTTGATGTTTCGTCTCTTTCAATTCATATTATCTGTCTCTTTCTTTCAGTTCCTTTGTTATAATTTAAATGTTATTCTATCGTTGTATTATTATTCTGTTATTATATTTCTCCCTCAGTATGTAAATATAACTGCACACTTTGTATTTTTTGTTTTGTTTAATTTTGTATCCTGATGATGCTTAGGCTAAGCGAAACCTGTCGGGTCATAAAAATTAAAATAATAGCAATGGTCATATACAGAGTTATTTTTCATTTATTTAAATATAACAAATCGCAAAGTGATTGCTTTCTACGAAAATAAAGATTTGTTGAAATTAAATATTAATTATAAGAAATTTAGCAAATATGAAAACGAACTAAAAATATGGAAATTGATAGAAAAAAGGATTTGTCTCAAAGCTGCATTTTCAGTGTTTATCTAAGATCTTCGATTGATTCAGAGATTTTGTAATACTTTTACAAGTATTGATCTAGCGATTAAGCTAAGTCAAGCGTTGAAGCTTAAATGTTTTTTCCGGTTGCGCATTGTATGTGCGCCTATCTCGGATCCGGCGCTGTTTCGCGCGGCCATATTAAACAGTCGGCTTTTTACGCTCCAAAGTAGAGACTTCCCGTGGGCTTTCCCGTATGGCAACATTTCGCGGGAAGACGGAAGGAAATCGATCGTAAAGATTTTATTGAAAACCTCGATAAGTCATCAGAAGTAAGTGTATTGGAAGAGTTGACATCAATGAGAGAAGATTCATCTCAAACGGGATGACTTTCGCGGTCGAGCGGTTAAGATTCTCGACTCAAAATTCATCAGCTCTAAAGAATACATGTTTATTAAGCTTTTAAAAAGACATGCTTCAACCTCACAATAAAACACTCCAATGCGATGAATTCAACATCTGGGAAACAAACACTCCGATGTCGTATATATATTTAGTACGTCAATATCACAATATAAGTATACCTTGGTACAGTTTTTTCATCTGGTAGAGCTAAATTAATTTAATTGTTAAAACTATTTAACCCTGGATGTATCTGTTATTCAATATTATTTTTTCTTTTCTTTTACAATAACTTATGCACTGTTTATGAGTTTATTGTTTAATACAAATGTAAATGTTTTGTTTTGTGGCATTCGGCGAGTCTATTTTGTCTCAAAAAAGTGTTTAAAAGTGGTACAAGGTCTTTACAGAAGGCCGAAAAGATGTTAATGACGATGAGCGTCCTGGAGTTGTGGAAAAACAAATCATGGATTTTATTCTTTGATCCATTTTTAACACACAAAAACGTGACTAACCTTTCCAGTTGTCAAAAACAAACCACTAATTCAAAATGGCTGATAATGCTAACATATGATAAACATATGTGTACCAACATAACAACAAAAAAAATCGATAATCGAATGTACACAGCCCGCGAAAATTCAAAAATTCCCCTTTTCTTTTGAACAGGCCATGTATGGAATAGATATATGTCTTCAAAGTCCACTATCTCCATTCGACACATTTTGACTTACGGCACTATAGTTGAGGATATGTGAAATAATGACTTCTTAGAGTTTATTGAATATTCATTCTCCACCCTTTTATATCCACTTATTCCACGTCCAAAATTCAGGAGACAATTTAATTCACCGAAATACTTGCACCAAGTATTTCGCTGAACTTAAAACAACTTTTTCGCAGCGACGGATATTTTTTGCATTTCCTCAAGAAGTTTTTAGATAAACTACTTTTTAAAGGCTTTCATTGCGCCAGTCGTTTTAATAAACGTGTCTTAGAAAAACTGAAATTCCATTTACTGTGTAGGTACTCTTCACAACTACTGTTCGCTATGGGACCAGATACCTTAATTGAACCACTTGGGTCTAAAACACAAACCATTTTAATGCAATGTTTTTCCCCAAATAATTTTTTTTTATGGTTAATACCGCACAAGAGTCCCAACTGTTAGACTATAGCATCCCTAAATGGATTATGTGGTGAGGTTGAAGTTGGGAAGTATCCGGCCTTTCAAATCTGGTCACTAAACACGGATAAACCAATTTCAAGCAACGTTTCAATTCTGAATTATGAACTGTCACCAGGGCGATACTTAGAGTATCTACCACTCTGATAAACTGTCGTTTTTTCGTTGGCAAAATGCAGTCGGGCTCGGGAACGATTTTAAATTACCATATCAAATAACGTTTATTTTTAATAAATCAATCAACCTCGATCGACATCGATATATCTCTGAAGAATAGCCAATACAAATAAAGTAAACTTTCATTTTGCTATTCAGATGTTTCTTTCTAGAAACGCTATGAATCAAAAGTGTAAAAAATATTTTACTTTTGATTCAGGCACAATCCTCTAGCGCGTATTCTAATGCAAGCAGGACCACGTCTCTAATTTCCTAACTGATATTAACTCTTCCAGCCACGATTTCACTCTTCTTAATTCCATAGCACACAATTCACATTTCGTTAAAAAGGTTAATTACGAAATTCGTCTTGATGAAAGCGGCCGCGTGCAAAATTAAGCTTACGGCCATTTTAAATTTGTCAAAAGTTGTCCAAGCCGCAGGATCCATCGGCTTGAGCCGAGCAGCCTAAGTGGATAATGCTGTTAAACCAAAAAACTAAGCGAACCATTTAAAAAATAATCTAGCCTAGTACTTTAAGCACTAAAATTTATATGGAGATTTTTTGTGACCATTTTAAACAATTATTTTCCACGGATTTTTTTTTTCTGATAGAAAGACAAACATTGACGAATATTTCCGTACAATAAGTTATGTTTATGTTTTTAAGCTAATACTATAGTGGAAAACTTAGTTTACTTAAGATTGAATCTGAAAATCTTTTGTGCGAACCCAAGGCTTTAGACCACTCTTCTCCTTAGAAGCTTTCGCACTTTATGTGGGATCGTAACAATCATACTTTGCTTGAGCTTTGCGTTTGTGTTGAAATATCATAAAACTGCGCTAGTGAAATACAATGGTGTTTGTTTCAAACATGGTTAAAAACACCATTGAAATACTTAAACCCTCGGCTTCGATTGAAATACGAAATGATCGATATTATTTATTGGTTTTAAGGTTTCAATTATTTACATAATATGTCGCAGACTGTGAAAAGTTTGAGACTTCTGGAACGGAATTCGTGAACTTGTCTATAAAAAATTCCAGAACTTAGTATTTTTTTTTTGGTTCAAGAAATACAAACATTCCCGGAATACGAATAACCTGACAACATTTGAAAAACTCCTACTGCCACCACAATAAGTGAAAAATGTTGCATGTGCAATGATGGAGGACTTTGCTGGCAGTGGAATTGAGCCCACGACGCCCGGGTAGGAATCCGACGCGTTTGTCTACTCAGCTACTAATAATAAATAAATAAATAAATTATAAAA
Source organism: Drusus annulatus (assembly GCA_022651775.1). Classification (NCBI taxonomy): domain Eukaryota; kingdom Metazoa; phylum Arthropoda; class Insecta; order Trichoptera; family Limnephilidae; genus Drusus; species Drusus annulatus. The sequence goes on along the minus strand of JAGWCC010000356.1, from coordinate 103,448 downwards.
ATACAAATATGTATATATACGAGTATATATATTTGGTGTTAAGCCAGCATCCCTCATAATAAAAAAATAGGTCCATCTGATCTAGACTGTGATCTCAAACAACAAAAAATAATGAGAATAATCTTTGAAACGATAGCCAAATAATACCTTTACCACTTTTTAAATCATTACTCCAGATCACGTTGAAAACGTAACTCTACCACTGGCCACCTAGATTATATCAATTGTGAACGTACCTTCAAAAGGTTTTTTATTTCTCACATTTTCGTGGAAATTGTTAAGATATTGAAGTTCCTTTGTACACACGAGTGAGTCACCATAAGTAGTTCCTTTCAAAGGTATCGATGTTATTACAGCTTTCAATTGTAGACCGTTTCACACTTCTTCTATGGACCACGTATATTATTATCATCGTTGACTCAGACGCGAGAAAAAGGTTTTCATTATATTTTTGGTGCTATTGTGAAAATGTGACGAATTTTAAAGATCCAAAGGATACATTATGTTTTACGAGTGAAAGCTGTTTCACCTTCAAACTTCAAATTCAATAAACCCCCGGAAGGTGAATCAGTTGTCAGAAATAGAAATAAATAATTCTGGTAGAACTTTAAAAATTGCAAAACTAACAGTGGGTATTATTTATATATTATATATCACACGTACGTGGACTTAAATAAACTTTTTTTTCAGTATATATTTTGACTGTCATTTAATTTAAATGTAGATTATCAGTTTGATGTCGAGAGTGAATGTACAGATTGCTTTAAATACATAAGTATGGGATTGCTGAGAAATTATACCCGTTAAAATCGCGGGATGTAACTTGACTTACCAAGAAAAAATATTAGTTGCTTTAATCCCCCATTTAAAAATATTATAGAATACTGTTTGCTAAAATATATTATAGGTAGGTTATTTCTTAGGTAGGTAGGGATTTAAAAAGTTTATTCATACATTTGATTTCAATCAGTCAGTTCCAATTTTTTAAAGTTGACACTCGTACAAATGTACGTATTCCGCAATTTATTCCATAACAAGAAATTATGTATAGAAAATGAAATTAATAATAACTTTGTATAAAACCACTTATTTTATTTTAATTTTTATGACTGACTGGTTTTTTAGCCTAAACCTCATCAGGATACAAAATTAAACTAAACAAAAAACACATAGTGTGTGGTTATATATACTTATACATACAGAGGGAGAAAAAAATATTAAATAAAAGAGAACAGTAAGAAAACAAAAGAATAAAATTTTGATTATAACAAAAAACAGAGAGAAAGAGACAGCTAATATGAGATGAAAGAGGCAAAACGTCAACTGAGAACGTGATAAAAGAATAATGAGAAGTTTTATAAGTTTACGGAAAAAAAATACCTAATATTGGAGTCCTGGACAAATTAAATTAATAATTGATAAACAAGACTTTTGTGGCCCTTCAGCCATCTAAAATATATTTACTATTTGGGAGAAGGCTTGACTTGAGCGACACAAGCTTGGGACTTTTTTAGTTTTCAAGTAACTCAGTGAGAGCATTGAGTTGGCCGAATTAACTTTTTTTTATTGTAAAACAAAAAAAAAAAATTAAAGTTCTCTGGTGTAAGCTCCCCAAAATGGCGTATCAGCCCTTTTGCCTTTTCGTTGATGATATATATAATAGTTTTTACTGGTGAATAATCACGGGGTGTAACTTTACTTGCTAAGAAAAAATACAAGTTACTTTAATCCATCCATTTCCCATATTGAATAATGTCTGCTCAAATACATTATAGATAGGTACTTTATCAGGTAGGTAGGGATTTGCAAAGATCCATCGGTTCCAATTTTGTTAAGTTCCCACTCGTACGTTCCTACGTAGTCACATGGAAATCATATCATTTAATTAGCTCTTCAAACAGCTTTTATGGTGTTTGAAGAACTTTTATTCTTATAAAATCACGAATAATCCTTTAAATTTTCGCAGTATGAGCGTAGAACACGATAAAATTATTTTTTAAAAGGACAAAATTATTACATTTATTTCAATCAAGAGGAATGTGTTCATTAGTACCACGCTACTGATCTGTACAAGATAACACTGTCCACACTGTCGCGTGTCAACAGCCCACGGTTATTTAGATTCAAATAATGACTACCTTTATAACACTAGTAGTTGTGTGCCGTTCACAATTGTCATTAAGCTTAATATTACGAAATTTAAAACATTTTAAATTTAATATATTTACCCAGATGTGAGCGTAATGAATAGGATCAAGAAAAGGACGCTTAGATGGTTTGGGCATGTAGAGCGAATGAACGAAGAAAGGAGTGTGAAAAGAATATATGATGCGAAATTGAATGGAAGAAGAAGTCGAGGACGCCCGAGAAAGACATGGCACGATCAAGTAAATCAAATACTTGGATCGGGTAATATGAAGAGTCAGAATAACAGAAGAGTATGTATGAGACGGTGTATGAATGTGAATGAAGCAAGAAGTGTGTGCCAAGACAGAGTTTTATGGCGGTCCGCCCTCTCTGCCTACCCCTGCGAGAAACGGCGTGATGGTTAGTTAGTTAGTTAAAAAGCACTTTTCTCTTACCCATAACCAATTTGAAACCCTTTTATTTCTTATACATATTGTTAATGTTTGCTAAATCTTTTTACTTATTAAACAATTGAAAATTATGCTCCAAAGAATACGGTGTCGTGTCTTAGTTTTTTTCGTATTTTAAAAGGCATTTCGAAGTACCATGCTTCTGATTAAAATGACGTTGCAAACGTCACTCGTTTATCAAAAAATCTATTTCCTTTGAATACTTAATTAAAATTCCACCCCCATTGTCCATTGTAATTGGAACCTCGACAGGTAAAGGACATTCAAACGGAAGCTGTGATTAACCTCAAACAAAGAATGGACAAAACTTATCAATTCTCGGGTTAATATTTTTGACTTCGGGAAACAAAAGTTTATTTGTGATGTATTGTATTTATATTTATTTTTTACCTTGTCGAAATAACACAAAATATGGCATTTTTACGTATACATATTAAAACCACCAAATAATTAATTTAAACAAATTTTTGTTTCAAAGTTAAGCCGTACTTCCAAAATCAAGTAGTTTTTTTCTTCCTAAAAATGTTTTTGATTTTTTATCAAAGTGCTTCATATCTGAACCCTTTGAAAATCCGTAACATCTGTAAATAATAGTTTTCTGTTGTTTAATCTGCGTCAATAGTAATTTGTTTAAATGATAATATGCAACAGCGGTTATAAGTTGTCTTCAAATTATGTTGCAACTAATAATAAACCTAAAGAAATGAACAAATGACTTTGTATGAGACCACGAATATTATTTCAATTTTTTTGACCGACCGGTTTCGCTTAGCCTAAGCATCATCAGGTTATAAAATTAAACCATAATAATGTCAGCGGGCTTATACAAAGATATTTTTTCATTTCTTGAAATATGTCAAACCACAAAAGTGATTACTTTCAGCGAAAATATAAAAATAAACTGATTATTCAAGGAATGATTAGATAATGGTTTTGCAAAGGAAGACACTGCACACCATAGCTTCGAAAGATACATGTCTAGTACGGGTGCAGTTCCGTTGAGTTATTCAAGCTGGAGTCTGCACGGAAAAAATTGTCCTGATAGTAGCTAACCTCCGATGGAATGAGATACCAGAAGAAGAAAATAAAGTTACATATTTTAAATTTATACAACGCCTTTGGGGTAATATTGAAATGGTGCTATAAAAATGAATATGACAGCATTAATACCGTAAAACGTCTATCGTTCATTCGCTGTAGAAGCATTCACGTGCTGGCTACAAACTAAAGTGGTGCCATCTTTAATATTCAAAGAGAACTATAAATTTAGAAGATAAAGTATCATGTTTTATCGATTGCAAGTCATTATTAATATTATAATAATTTCGTCTAATTTTTTACTTGGTGTAATTCTTTTTTTAAAGTGTAAAAAATCTCTGGCATAGATATAACCGTCGGGAAAACATAGTTTTAAAGAAAAACAATGTTTATGAGCAATATAAATTTATCAAATTGGTTATGGGTAAGAAAAAAGTGTTTTAAAAATGTCCTAATATTAAGTTTAATGACAGTGGTGAAAAGCACGCAGCTACTAGTGTGATAAAGGTAGTCAATATTTTCATCAAAATAACCGTGGGCTGTTGACACGCGGCAGTATGAACAGTGTTATCTTGTACAGATCAGTAGCGTGGTACTAATGAACACGTACCTCTTGATTGAAATTAAAATAAAGCAAACATTTTTTTCCTTTTACAAAATAAAGAAAAATTGTTGCATCGTGTTTTATGCCCATACCGCAAAAAATAAGTAATTATTCGTGATGATCTTAAAAAAAAAAGTTCTAAAGACATGATTTAAATGTCCATTAAAATTGGAACTGATGGATGGATTTGTTGGGAAAAATTTCATACAAAAAAAAACTTTTTTAATTCCCTACCGACGTAATAGAGTACACACCTTTAATGTATTTTACCAGACATTATCCTGTATTTGAAATGGGTGGATTAAAGCACCTAATATTTTTTATTTGCAATTCAAGTTACATCCCGTGATTTTTCACCAGTATCAACTATTATACATATCGTCGCTGGAAAGGCCAAAGGGCTTAAGCGACACTTGATCAAAAAATAGTTAAATATGCAGTTTTAATCAGCCTATTTTTTCTGTATCTAATACTCTAACTCTCTTTTGATTCTTTTAGCCCTTCAGCCAACCAAAATTTATTTACTATTTGGGAGAAGACTTGACTCAAGCGACACAAGTTTGAGACTTTTTTTAGCTTTTGTAGCTTCAAGTGTCTCAGTGAGGGCATTGTAAAATCCAACCAGGTACGGAAGACTTATGGATTTTATTGTAGAACAAAAAAAACTTTAAAGTTCTCTGGTGTAAACTTCTCAGAATAGCATTTCAGCCCTTTTGCATTTCCGGCGACGATATATGCTTTCAATTAACTAAGTTTATTCAAATCCATTCCATTAGATTTGCACATAACCTGGAAGTTCGGGGTATGTGGTCGCAGAGTAAAAATATAATAATGAAAACGGTTATTATTTAGAAAAAAACATAAAACATAACCATAGATACATTTATTTGAACCCTTGGTCATCTAGATTTTTTCGAATCCTTAGATTTTAATAATCTCATTGATTATGTATGGGTTATACAAGTCATTAATCTTTATAAAACTCCACTAACTATACTACTTTTAAACCCATTAATTATCGAGTAAAAACAGAAAAATCATTCATATATAAAACGATATTAAATGGTTTATTTTTATACTACATCCGTTTTAAAACGACAATTTTTTTCCACTGAACGAAAACCTAACAATTTCGAAGTTTAACACTATCAACAGATGCAGTATCTAATAAAGTCCCACAATGATACTAAATTTCATGGCACCTGTACTCACAGGTACACATAGCAACTATCAGCGTGACAGCAATTTCCCCTCTTCGTACGACTTACGACACAGTTTTAGTTGGTTTAAAATCAGGGTCTCTCAAACTTTCTTAATCGCACATTTTAGAATCACAAAATTAATAATATTATAAATATCAATAATATTATTATCCACTTCAAGTATGCTGAACACATAACATAAAATGAAACGATGTGTATTAGGTAGATATAAACCCAAAAGTATTTTTTAATATGGCCATCACTATATTTAAGTTAAACTCATTGCTTTACATTTCAAATATACATCTCTTTACCCATTAAACTCTAATTTCTAGAAACTAAGTAGTTAAAATTAATGAATTTAAAGAATACATATTCTGAAGCGACCTGCCAGGTAGGTATGTTCCTGTATGTTTTCTCTGTACTTAAACTTACTAAAATAAATATTATTATAGACTAAGAATTTATACTAACTAGAAATTAAGATTTGTACAGTGCCCTTGAGGTGATTTTTCACAAAAACGGCGCGATACAAATAATCCAAATATTATTATTATTATTTACATGGAACCTCGGATTGCGAACAACTTGGTTTGCGGGTGTTTCGCGAGACGAGCAAAATTTTTTGATGATTTTTTATTTGATATACGAGCAATGTCTCACTATACGAATAATGTATCTGTAAAATGTCGAAAATGGTGAGAATTTTGTCATATTATTAGTGAATAAATAATAAAAAATCGATTATATGTATGTACTTTATAATAATTTGAAATAAAATAAAAGTACATTATACATTTTGTATAAATCCTTTTTATGTGAATATTTTCAAGTTTTGGAATGAGTCGTCCTAGTTTCCATTATTTCTTATGAGTAAATTTGTTTTAATATCAATTATTAAGAATTATACTCGTAAATCGAGGCTCCACTGTATATCGACTGTGTTTAGGTGAAAAGCGTTATTCCATATTTTTTTGCAAATAAATTTAGGCCTTACTGATAAAATAACGGTCATGGCTTGACACCTGATCATAATTTCAAAATTTGATCAAATGCTGGAACGGGCAGAGAATCAGTGGTTAAAGGCTGATTCACACCAACGTCCGGATCCGCTTAGTGCCGATATTGTTCCGCATGAGAGCTTATTGATATGGTATGAATATCGATCAAGGTGTATCTGCCAAGACAAAGTTGTATGGCAGTATATCCTTCAACCCACCTTTGTGATATTTAACTACTTAGTTAGTTAAATAATTATTTTTAAGTGTAAAAATACTTACAACACGGATTTTTTTTTAAACTATTTTTTATCACTAAATAATATTTTTAATAATTAATAATTAATAAAAATATTATTTAGTGATAAAAAATGGTTTTTGATAAAAAAAAATCTGCGATATTAGAATTTTTACAATTCAAAATAATTATTTAACTAACTAAGTAGTTAAATATCACAAAGGTGGGCTGAAGGATATACTGCCATACAACTTTGTCTTGGCAGATACACCTTGATCGATATTCATACCATATCAATAGGCTCTCATGCGGAACAATATCGGCACTGAGCGGATCCGGACGTTGGTGTGAATCAGCCTTAAAGGAGGCGATTATTTGAAGTCATAACAGTAAAACATTCATAATGGCGCTAACAATCGATTCGTCATTTTTTAGTCACATTTTACACTGTCGGCCACTAGACCTAATTTTGCTTGAAAAAAAGTGGAATAAAGCCTTTCACCGAAACACAGTCGATATCATAAAAAAAATTCTCTACTAGTAGGTAATACCTTTACACTCATTATGTTGCTATTTAATGCTCCAGTATTAATGTTTTTCTCGCTTTTTAAATAACTAATTGGAAATATATTATTTTTTAAGGTTTTGTAATAAAATACGATATAGTTTGAAAGTCAAATATTCGTTTATAAATACTTATTTTGCTTATCAATAGATTGCGAAAATGAAATGGGGTAAGGAAAATTGAAACCCAATAAGAAATCTAAGAAAGCTTTATCTTTATAAAGGTAAGCTTTTTTCCTTTTTTTTAAATCCCTCGCGACCCAAAAGTGTGAAAACTCCGTTTTAAAGTCGATGTGAGTAACCAAGTGAAAAATACAAAGTTAGAGCAAAACATCTTAAAGCCATTTGCTGGAAGTCTGGACTTGAGACTTTTCTTCGCCGCATACTTTCGTTTCGAATCCACCTTTAGCGCCGTAAGACGGGGATAGTTGGTGTGTAGTTGAGGGTAGTTTTAGACAATAAAGTGCACCGGTGTTCTGTTTAAGCCGGAAGTATCTTCACTAAGCCGTGGTTTACGCTGGGTTGAAAAAACCTGTGAAGTTAAAACTTATTAAATAGCTGAGCTTCCGTACTGTCGAAGTATTAGCCTTTCTCTTGAAACATTTTTAAAGAGAATTTGTCCAAGTGGCATCTTGGTTTTATCACAATGTTGTTATAAGTAAGTTATCGTTCGCCATTTCATTTTATTACGAAGTATTCTCTGAGGGTTTGTTTTTAAAACAAAATCAGTATGTACATTTTATATCCGTCTTGAGTGAATATCAAGTAGTGGTAAGTTGAAATTACGCAGTATTGATACTGGATACACTCTAAATTTTCGTCTGCCATTTTTTTTAATATTTGGCCTCCGCAAATACCATATCTGTCGAATTTCACTTACCTTTCTATGGCATGTTTTAGTAATTAATTGTCTTAAAATAAACTAAAAATAATTTACTTTGTGAGTAAGTACGTACAACCGTAGTAGTGTTAACATTTCAAATTCAGAACGGACGTTACTTGAAATTTTTAAATTTTAAAAAAGAATCTTTTCATAGCTCTACCTATCTAATAAAGCACCTACCTACCTATAATGTTTTTTTTTTTATCAGACATTGTTCTAAATATCAAGTTACACCCCGTGATTTTTCACTAGAAAACTCCATGACTAAGCAACTAGAGGTGATTGTTAAAATATCTCATCCAATTCATTGTTACTTCTAGTCGTTTTTGTTGCAATGAAAAGATTTTCATTTGTATTTTTAACAAGAAATTCTAGTCCAAGTAATTCTGAAAAATTCACAGAATGTTAAAAGTTCGCCAGCTGCATCTGCAGCTGGAGTATGTAGTTGCATATCCCAGATTCTTAGCACTCCAGTGAGTAAATTAACAAAGTTATATCGTAAAATGTATGTTCTACCCGCACCAGGAGAACTGAAATTCAGATAGATTGGACCACGAAAACAGAAGAGAAAGAGAGATTGCAGCACGAGCGATGTCACTCGAGGGAGACATAACGGTTATGGGAGACGTTCAACCGCTTCGAGTGTCCGATTATTGTACCCTTTGTAACAGGAACGGAGAGATTGGATAGTAAAACGGGAGATAGATGGTCCAAGAAGAGTTAAATATGGGACATTTTAGAACCGGACAATAAAATTATTGCGAAGCGGGTCAGTTCTTCCATTAAATTGTTTGATTTTATATAAATAGATATACGGGTGTAATAAAATCTGATAAGAAACGCTCTATAAAGTTAAATACAGTGAAACCTCTATCTATCGTTCCTCGAATAATCGTTTTCCCGGATGTATCGTTTATTTCTTCTAGTCCGAATTCATTTCATACAAAAATAGATCGCATCGATCGTTTCTATGTCCACCTCGATATAGCCAAGCGTTTAGGAATCGCGGCATCCACGTTAAAACTAGAACACGTTGAGGTTTCTGAAGATGATTGGCTTAGATAAGATACTCAGACAAATTTTAACAATTTTGTTTCTTTCGACGACAATATTCCAACGTGTGGGATAGAAACTATCGAAAGCTTGTGTGATTGACGGAGACAACAAAAGAGGTCGATATTTATGAAGAGGAGCCGCTGCCTGTACCTTCATTTTCAGAAGCATGCACACTCTTTGAAAGATTGAAAACTTTCTACTACGCACACTCAATAACTGATGCCGAAAAGAATATCATTTGCAAAGCCGAAAATATACTGTTGACTTGCGAAAATAAAACAGTAAAAAAAACAAATGTCGATGAAAGATTATGTATTTACAATGCAATAAACTTTTTTAAAATTGGTTCTGTTTAGCTTTGTATTTTTTTAAATAAATACATTTATTGACATCTAAAACTTATTTTCTTCTTATAATTTTAATCTACCAATGGTTATGCAGATTGGGAGGACGGTATCTTTACTGGATCGTATCTCCTTGTGTGTTGTTCTCTTAATCCCGCATTCATTGTTTTCCCGCATTCATCGTTTATTTCAATAGGTCCTTTTAAAAACGATAGATAGAGGTTTCACTGCGTATGGTATTTCTTTGATAAATCTATTTATTTCAAACATTCGTTTAATGCATCAGAAAGGCAGCATAAACAGATCGTCGCTGGAAAGGCAAAAGGACTTAAGCGATACTTTGGTCAAAAATCAGTTAAACGTGCAGTTTTTTCTGCATCATAAGCTTAGACTCTCGTTTGATTCTGAAAACTTGTAAGCCTCTTCAACCATCTAAAATATATTTACCATTTGGGAGAAGGCTTGACTCAAGTGACACAAGTTTTGGGACTTTCTAAACTTTTTGTCGTTTCAAGTAATTTAGTGAGGGCATTGAGTAAGTAAAGACATGAATTTTATAGTAAAACAAAAAAAAAAGAAAGTGTTTTGGTTCGCAAAATTTGGCAAAATGGCGCTTCAGACCTTTTTCCTTTTCATAGACGATACGTTAGGTTGATGCTACATATTTAGGTTACTCACTATGTACTGGGCGTTTACACTATTTTAAATGATCTGGGTTCAATATTACTTGATGAAGTGTACATATCCGTGGTTTTATGTAAATATTTATCTTTATGGTAAGTGCAATGTTGTGATAATTGTTTCTACTTTCATCTTATGTAAGAAATAAGATATGTTTTTCACCCTAAAAATAATCAATAATATTTTTTTTTCCAGAGAAATATCACATCAATTTTTAACCTATGATTGCACATAGATAGATTTCAATGTATTTCCTACTATTTATTTAATGCATGATTAAAATTCCATCATATCTCTAAATCATTGAAACACCAAATTTATTACAAATATCTCAACGCCACGAGTAATAATGACCAATTTGTCTGACTAAAAATACTTTTTCGGTTTTGCATTTCCCTTAGGGGCGATGAAAAATCTTATACTTAACATTGCACCATAAGGTAGATATAATTTACTTGAACTGCTATGTTAGTTGGGCGCAGCCTATGGAATAAACGTGTAGATTTTAAACTTTTAAGTACTTAATTAAATATTTAAGATGTAAGAAAAAATATGTATTAATATTTTTATCTTAGAAACGATCAAAAGATTGTTGCATGTAATGAATCATCTCATTTTACTTGATGTAAGTTGATGGAGCCAACGACTTACGGCCGCTTACCACCAAACAAAGCTGAGCGAACGCTTGCCGAGTTAAATTTCACTTAAAATATAAATTAAATTGTCTTGCACTTATTGTGAACAAAACGTTCGTTTCGTTTAATTTTATATCACAGAAAGAAAAAAACTGTTTTATTGTAAATTTGTCAATAAAGTTATTTAATGAAAACGAAATAACAACTTTGTATAAGACCACAAATTTAATTAAAACATTTATCACCGACCGGTTTCTCATTGCCAATCATAATTGAAATAAATAAATAAAATAATAATAAAAACAAAGTTATTATTTTGACTCGATGCCGCCAACATCCAATAAAAAACTACGCACACGTGACAGTTCGACGCTTTACGGTCAGTATAGAGAAGAATTGTGTGTTTTAACGAAATTTTAATTTACGATTGGTGAAAACGGCCGTTATTTTTTTCTCAAACACGTGACACAAAATGCATCTTGCACGTATATCATAACATTCTCGACTGTTAAAAAAATAATAGAAGAAATCAGATGGTAGCGGTTGAATGGTCAATTTATGTGCAAACGAATCTAAGAATTTAGAGAGAGAAGGATGGGAGTAGATTGAGTTCAGGAGAAATGCGGTCATTGAAGATAATGTGTGACCCGAACACATTCAACGTCCCCGTGATGTGAAAATGATCTCCGGTTCCAAATCTTATAAGTTCATCATATTAGATTATCCAGCACATTAGACGACGGGAATGCGATGAGGACCATAAAAGAGAGACGAAAAAAAAACCATTGAAGAACACAGTTTAACCTAGTGACTATATTTATTGATCTCAATGGCTTGCATATGAATTCGTGTCGCATATTTAAGGTTAATTTACATTTCTTGCACAATGCAGGTCAAATCCATGCCCATTCCATGCCCAAAACTAAATAGTTCATTTGATCAACTTCATTATACTTACCAAGGACGATCTTTTTTCAATCAACTACCAGAAGAAATCAGAAGCATAAATGATAAAAGCCAACTATTTAACTATATTAAGGAATATTTTAAAAACATTCTCCACAAAAAAGTCTCAAATAGATTTGAATGAATAAATCTTTATATCCCTTTTATTAACAAAATGTATCATAGCGCATTTTTTGATCAATAATAATAAATGTATAGTCCTCTTCCATACACAAGCTTTTGCTTCTAATGGAAGAGTACTATATTATATTATATTAATGCTTATGTAATTGCATATGCTCTTATATTATTAATTCAATATATTACGTTTTACTGTATTATTTCATGTATATCCTTTTTAAACTGTACTCGTGCACTTACGTATGTTAAATTACTATGTAAAAACCCATCAAGGCGTTAATAAATAAAGTAAAGTATATAATTTTTTTTTTTTTTTAAATCCCATTAAATAACATTCATGGGACCATAAACAATATATTTCGTTATGCTGAAAGCAACAAAAATTGGAAAATAAACAATTGCATATTTTTAATTTGATTGTTTTATTTTGTTATCAGCCTTAGTAAACATTCCAGCAGTTAATACCCGAGATCAAGAATTGAGGAATTCGTCTATTCTCGGTTGGGGTTTTTAATTGAATTTATGAAAAAAAAAAGCAATTCACGAAGAGTAAACACATTAACCGTACAAATGTGGCTGTAAAGTATTCCATGCATCTTTGAACAAATAGTTTTCTGGTGGTTCATTTCTCATCTCTTTTCAGTTGTTACATTCCACTGTCCCCAATTCACAATTTCCACACTGTTTGCTTCTCCGGGGAAATTATTTACTCTGTGTACGAGTATATGCGAAAATTAATAGGAACGAATGCAACAGTAAGGAATGTCGGTCGAGAGCCGATCAACTTCTGAAGTGATAAACCGCTAGAAGCGTGTCGTGGGCGTGTTCGTGTACCCGAACATTTTTTTTTTCTTAATTCAAGTGAAATTGATCGAACATTTTCAAATACTGAAATTCTTTCTTGAACAAATGTTGTTATTTTATTATAGTGAATACCGCTTAAGAGTCCCAACTGCTCCCAACTGTCCTGAGCCAGTGAGACTATGGCATCTCCAATTAGGGGATGTTGTGAGGCTAAAGGTAGCGAGAAAGGGAAAAGAATGAGGAAGAGTAAGGTTGGAAAGTGCCTGGCTATTCAGATCTGGTCACCACATACGGCTAAAGCCATTTTAAGCAACGTTACGATTCTGAATGGTGGGCTTTTAACAGGGCGATTCTTAAAAAAATTAAATAATATGGAACAAGCCGATAAATACTGTGTATTATTTTAGACGAAATAATTCTCATTACGCAAATTTATGTATTTATTTTACACGCAGCCGGGCGCCGGGTTTGAACCCGCGAAATCTGGATTCGTATTCGAGCTTATTACCACTTGACAACAGAGACCGCCTGTTAGTTAAAAGGTCTTATTTAAATTGAATTTATCAGTTTGCTATTAAATTGGTATGGATCGCACTTTTAGGGATTTTGTGCTTAGTGCATGCAGCGTCCGAGCGATAGCTGAATTTCGTTCGGTTTAATTGCTGTGCCAAATCTACTTCTCTGCGTTCAGAAAATCTGAATAGTTTGGGAGTCGTTGCAATGAGAATTGACAACTGGATATGTATAATGAATTAGAAATTATTATATAATTCTATTTGTCACGAAAATAGGAAGTTTGAGGCGACAGATCAGAGGGGATAAGCCCCGAAAATATTTCTAAAACGTCCAACTACCATCGACTTGTCTGCAAAACACTCTGAGCAAGTTGTTCGTTCTAAACTATCGATACTTCTTTTAGTAACTTTTCTCTTAATGTTATATTCTACCCATCTATTGTACTCCTTTATTTAAATAAATGTATTTGTGTAAAAGCCTTAAAGGCGTTAATAAAATAAAATAAAATAAATAAATAAAATAAAATATTATCGAGCATATTCTGTACTTGCATACATTTGTTGATTAAGCCGTAAACGAAGCTGGGAAAATTAACTCCTGGGGCTGTGAGGGGAGAGGCGGGGCCTGCATTAGGCGGAGACCGCTGAAACAAGTCGCTTTGTCCGAGCGAAGGGTCCCTGACCCAGGACAAGGGGGCGAAGATAAGATTAGATATTGATTAATTAAATATAGATATCTACATTGCTTTATCTTACAAAGCAACCTGTTTTTTTTAGCACATGCAACACAAGGTTTCTATGATGTTTTGATCGGTTAGTTGGTTGAGCGGTCCAAAGCGTCGTATTTCACCAAGGCGTCGCAGATTCAATTTCTCGCTAGCTAAGTACTTCATTATTGTATAAACAACATTTTACCCATTAAATCAAGGTATTAAGAAGAATTCAAATAGTGCCAAGTTATTTGTAACTTCGTGATATTGGTATTTCTTTTAAAAGTGCTAAATTCTCTCACAAAGTGAAGAAATCAAAAGATTTGTTCCAAGAAGACACATTTCTTCTGAAAATAAAGCACAAAATTTGAGGTCAAGGTGCGTGGCCCTATCAAAAGATAAATTGATACAAAGAAGTGTCCAGAAGAAACCACCTCGCAGCCTACAGTCTCCCAACCTACATCCTCCTAGCCAAGCCTAGTGAGTGTCATATAATATTATTACGGAGGGTAAAAGCTTTGTCAAAGGGCAACGTACCCTCTTTGTTGGTAATTTAATAAAGTGGAAGGACTATGCCTCTGCTACCAAATACATCCTGATTTTTTATGAGAAATCTTCTTTCTAGATAATGATCATGATTACTTATCGAAACGTCTTTTTCATTTCGTGTTTGAGAATGAAAAAAACATTTCATTTGTAACAATAACATTTTTTTTAAACTATTGTGTAATTCAAAAAACACAATATAAAAACCATGTCATCATAAGCGGAATTTGATATATTTGTTTATATCTAATTGATACGTTACCGTAAAAATACAGGTATTTGGCTTTTTACGTGTTCACTTTTGCATACACTAAGATTTAAGAAGAAAGAAAACAACATTTTACGCGTAAAAATCAAAATGCCAAAAAAAAATTATTGTTAAGACATAAATCATTCAAATTTCTGGTATTAATCATTGCCGATAATAAAAAAACTCATAAAACGTAAAAGTATACGTGAATTAAGTGAATGGAAGAAAATATTTTTTAAATGTCTAAACACCATCCTCCAATGGATTAGCGTTTTACGATAAAAGTCTGGTTTGGTCAATCTTGTCTGATGAATGTTTTACTATTTACATATTTGTATGAGTTCAGATAATTAGACCAAACATGTTCAAGTTAAATATCAAGTAAATGAATACTTTGCAGACAAACTTAATATTTTTGAATTAAACATTATATATTCGTCAAAAGCATTAACTTTGTGGCTTGCCATATTTATTTATAAATAAAACACATAAACTTTGTTTATAACCACTTTATTATTTAATATTACGTCTACCGGTCTCGGATGTACCCCTTCTCCTTCCCATTCCAACTCCTAAATATGTACATGTATATATATCTCAGCATTTTGTATTTTATGTTAATTTTAATATTGTCCTGATGATGGACGGGTACTTCCGAAACTGGTAGACGTAATATCAAATAATAAAGTGGTTATAAACAAAATTTATGTGTTTTATTTATAAACATTATATGATCAACCTTCCAAAATAATATTTTTTCATGTTATATATTTACATGGAATAATTATAAACATGTTTACTTGAATTTATTTACACAACTCCGTTCGTTTGCATATTATATCCTTATGATGATCACTATCATACTGTTTACCTACAAACATAGAAAGATATTTGTTTTTCAAATTTTAACCCTTTTATATTCTTTTTTCTTCTTTTATAAATGAAAGTAATATAACATCTGAAGGCGACTAAAAAAATAGCGCTGAGAACCAAAAAAAATCCATAAAGTACCAAAGTTATAAACCACTTAACTATTGTTTTCGTATTCCATTTCCAATTTCAAAGTTACCACATTGAACAAATCTCTGACTGCTGATTATCTCTGCCTGAAGAACATAAACACGTACGATGCAATCCTCTTTTGAAGTAGTCAAAATATATTTATTTTTGTACTACAGTTATCATTTAAGTGTGAAAATATAGTTTTTAACCAATGCTTTTTGCTCGTTAACCAGTGCTCAATAAATAAAATATTCAATTACATTGAAACTACAGTGTCTATCGTGCACATTATTTTTCAAAATTACTAACAAATCCGGATAGAGAAAACGCCAACTATGGGTTGGTTGAAAGAAATTGCCAGCAAGCAATAAACCACCCCTACAATCAATAGTTTGTATCATGAAAACTAAATAAAATAATAAATAAATAAATAAATATAGTAAAGATGGAGGGGTTAAAATTCTTCACCGTAAAAATAAAGGCAACAAATTAGATAATTTAGAAGCACTAGAAATTAGAAAACCCCTAAATATTTATTCTAGTACCTTAAATAACCAAGTAAATTTAATATATAGTTCTATTCTAGACATTTTTCCAATGAACCGCTCCTGAAAACCCCCTAATTACACCTTCCCTTTGTTTGCCTCCCACTCCAATATCTAAATATTTATGTATGTTTGTCAGTATTTTGTATTTTACGTTGGTTTTTATATTTTCCTGACAAAGGGAGGGTACTTCAGAAACCAGTCTATTAAATTATTACATTAAAATGGTTTTAAAAAAATGCATATGTTTATATTATAATGATGGAAATAAATAAATACGAATATGTTAAATTCACTTGGTGGGTAGTACTTAGTAATACTCGTATAAGGAATGGTTGAGACAACGGGGCATTTCCAAAAGTAATTCATTTTAAAATGCAATTTTTTACATGTATTACGCACCTATAAATTGTAAGCCGATTGTAATAATTTTTGTTAAAGCTTAGTTTATTTATTACCAGAATAATTTTAATATTTTTTTAAAACCTGAAATCGAATTCGTTAACACCAGCTTAGAGTCAAAAGCTCCCACTCACGCTTTTGCGGTCGTTATATTTCACCGATATCAAAATTTAACAAAATTTAAGCGAAACCCTTCACTTGAGTGATGCCTTTACACGGGTGGGTACTTAGTATAAAATCCAAAGACGGGTAGCTATCTGCGTGGTGAAGAACACTTTACTCTTTCGTTTTCCCCCATCCTACCAATTAAATCCCTTTCTTCTTCGTTCTACCCCCTTCAATCAGGGCTGGATTAGCCATTAGGAAAAACAAACTCGCGCTCAGGCCAACAAGAGAAAGGGGAAGATGCAACATAAATGGGTTCTATAGTATTTTAATACAATTAACATATATAACGTATTAAATGTTAATAACATAATATATCAGTGGAAGGAAATACAAAGAATTATTTGAACACAGAAGGCTTCCTCAGGGCTTAAGGCATTTTTTATGGGTGTAGTTTGAAGGTTTTTTTTAAGGAAAGGAAGGAGTAATCCTGAATGTTGAAGCGACCAGTGTTATTGATAAATACTTTAACATTTATGTGTTAAAACTACCTAAGCGCCCTTCAGGTGATATTTCGCAAAAATTGCGCTATATAAATTATTCAAGTATTAGTATAAACACTAATACATACCTTACTTTAGGTTTGGTATAAATTCATAAACGATTATTACTGTTTACATTTTGTTTTTGTAATATGAACTAACTAATCATCACGCCGTTTCTCCGCAGGGGTAAGCAAAGAGAACAGACCGCTATACAACTCTGTCTTGGCACACACTACTTGCGTCATTCACATTCATACACCGTCTTAAACATACGCTTCTGTTATTCTGACTTTTCACATAGCCCGACTCAATTATTTGATTCACTTAATCGTGCCATGTCTTCCTGGGGTGTCCCCGACTTCTTCTTCCATTCACTCTTGCATTATGTATTTTATTCTCACTTTTTTCTTCGTTCATTCGTTCTATATGCCCAAACCATATAAGCGTCCCTTTCTTGGTCCTATTCATTACGCTTACATCAGCCTTGCATTGTTTTCGGATATCCACATTTGTAACACGGTCATGCATGGTTTTATGCGCATACGCCTCAGGGACCTAATTTATATGGCATTCAGTCTACTGTCATCATTCCTCTGCCAGTTTCGTGCCTCACTCCCATTGGGGACAGGGTTGGTATAAGCACTCCATCGTGGACTGCTAGCTTCGCTTCTTTGATCATTTTTTTTTATTTGCGCTAACAGAGTTCAATCCTCCATAAATGAAGTTTATTGCATTCATTATTATATGGAAGTACCAAAATATTTCAATGTCTACGTTCGTATAAAGGATCGCCTTAATCCATTCCTGCCTTTAACTCATCTTCTTACCTCGTCATTCGCTTCCCCTTTTAATAATTTCCAGCCTCGATAAAAGCATCTGCTGTAATCCTAAGTGAAAACACTCTCCCGTTATATGACAGCAGTTTGACGTCTCGTCGTATCTGACACCCGCAGAATGTTATGTCTAAATATATCAAAAAGT
The DNA here is from genome assembly GCA_022651775.1 of Drusus annulatus. Taxonomy (NCBI): domain Eukaryota; kingdom Metazoa; phylum Arthropoda; class Insecta; order Trichoptera; family Limnephilidae; genus Drusus; species Drusus annulatus. The sequence goes on along the minus strand of JAGWCC010000356.1, from coordinate 85,117 downwards.
CATACGACGGGAAAATTTGGTGTACGAAACGCCGACTTTTTGAATGACAAACCTTTTAAAGGCGTCATTAAAACGTGCATAATTTTTCGGCGTGTCATGAATAATGTATGCGAAAAACAAATAAAGCAACGGCGTTAACAGCTTTGGCCACGTGAATATTTGTTTGTGTAGAATATAAATAATTTGGTTCCTGGCCGAGTCTGGAATGTTTTAGGTTTCGGTTGGAATGTGCAGATAATTAATGAAAGCGAATTGATATGGGCTTGTAGGTAGTACGTTCCATGCTTTGTCTTTCTGTTGTTGGAACCCTTCTCTACGCCAGCCGTAGATGACATAAATCGACTGAATTAACCTTTAAACATAACATTAACCAAATGTTCCTTGCTTACGGTTTAATTCGCAGCGTTTGAAATTTTTATTGCTTATTCACTTTGTTAATTCAAACGCATCTGCACAGTCTTTTTTAAATGAAAGTTTTTTTTTATTATCATTTTATTTAATCAGTTGTAGAAAAATAAACATTTTTTCTTAATACTAACAGTAGGTATAATATTAATTCAGTCTATTTACAATGTATATTTTCTAGTTAATCATAATTACCTCCCTAATAGAAAATTATCGTGCTCAGGGAGGGATTTATCAAGCATTATATAGGGTCCGCCAAATAACTTTTTTTTTTCAACTAGTGCTTATTTCGTGAATGGTAACACTTAGCTCATGTCTGATTTGACAGATAATTAGTTTTATCCTTCCGCTGAGCGAATATGGTTGTGTATACGCTTGAACAACGCTGGGAAATATTGCGACATTACTTTGAAAATCATGGTAATGTTGCAGAATGTGTGCGAAAATTGCGTACGGTTTTTGGAAGAAGAGAAGCACCGTCAGCTCCGTATGTTCGTTATCTTGTGAAAAAAGTGAAAGAAACTGGCATCCTCATCGATAAACCAAAGCGTGAAAAGCCAAAAACAGTGCGTACACCCGAGAATATCGATGCTGTGGCAGAAAGTGTGCGTGAAGCGCCATCAACATCAATTCACCGTCGTTCTCAACAATTGAACATTTCGGAGACATCATTGAGACGAATTTTGCATAAAGACCTTGGTATGACGCCATACAAAGTCCAATTGGTTCAGGAGTTGAAGCCAACTGACCATCCAATGCGTTTTCGCTTCGCTGAGTGGGCCTGCGATCGACTTACAGAAGATGCCGATTTTGCCAAAAAATCATCTTTTCGGATGAAGCTCATTTTGATCTTGGCGGGTATGTAAACAAGCAAAATTGTCGTATTTGGGGCACAGAAAACCCGCACGCATACATTGAAAAGCCGGTACACCCAAAACGAGTCACTGTTTGGTGCGGATTTTGGTCCAGAGGCATAATTGGGCCATTTTTCTTTGAAAATGAGCAAGGAGTGGCCGTTACAGTCAATGGCGATCGTTATCGGGCCATGTTGAACGAATTTTTGTTCACAAAAATTGAAGAGGAGGATATTGGCAACATTTGGTTTCAACAGGACGGCGCTACGTGCCACACAGCCGAAGCTACACTCGATGTTTTGCGCCCTGTTTTCAAAAAAAAAAAGTTATTTGGCGGACCCTTTAGTAGATAATGCAAAACAGAGATAATACATTATATTGTTAACAATTTTTCATTATAAATATGTACCCTCATAAAAAGAGCTGTGCTTGTGTGTATGGGGGGAGGTGCGTTATTTATTTTGTTACCAAGAAACTTTTGTAATGATTTATTAAAAAGTAATTTATTTTAGGTTTTCAGTATTTTTGTAATTTTATTTTGAATTATTTATGATCATCATTGATCAATCTCATTTTTTTCGATAAACTATTAAATAATTATATTCCTAGATATTTGTAATTTCGTTGCCCCATTATACAAAATAAATAATGCCACATTGTGGTTAACGTGCGATTTTAAAATAACGGGAAAATGTTTTATTTTTATTTTGATTTAATTTAAACACCTTTTCACAAATTATTCACTTTTTCGGCCTCCGTGGTCGAGTGGTAAGATCCTCGACTACGAATCCAGAGGCAGTGGATTCAAATCCCGGTGTGTGCAAAGATTTTTTAATCATATTAGTTTTTGTTGTTTCACATTGAATTTATATAAAATAATATATATATTATCTTTATTTTATGTTACGTTCTATTGTGTATACTCTCAGTATGGCCCTGGTGAAAGGTCAACATTCAGAATCAAAACTTCGCTTGAAATGGCTTTAACAGTGTTTGGTGACCAGATATAAATCGGTACTTCTTAACCTTTTTCTTTCCCATCTCTTTCCCTTCCTCACTCTTAGCAGTTAAAAACTTACCCTAATTAGGGTTGTCATAGTTCCACTGGCTCGTTTTAAATGTAAAATTATGGTATTTCGCAGCGATAAGATCAATAAAATGTTCTGCAGTGTGGTTAGTTCCTGAAGTGATATTTGCAAGAACTCTATCAATTCCAAACCGTACGTAGGCATAGTCCATACCCATGAGCCCAAAAGCCTATTTTCAGACAGGCGATTTTAATTGTAGAAACACATTGATCCTAAAAAACTGTTAACCAGCAAATTAGCTATTTTAACAGCTTAGATAAACCGCAGACCAATTTGGTGGAAATTTAGAACGTAGGTAACGAAATTCCGCATAGAGTATAGTAATGTAAGCCAGATATTTCGGAAAGTTTCCCGGAATGAAAATGATGGCATCAATTAAGGTATTAAACTATTTTGTCAGTGTTCTCTCGAATATCAGCGAATATTTGAGGTTGCTAGCATTAAGTTTATGTGTGGACCGGTATATACAAGTTTCAGTGCTTTCTAGGGACTGGATTAATTTTGTTTAAAATGTCTAAACGTATTACGTATAATTTTGTTGAATTAAAATGTTACTGTATAAAAATACGTTGTTTTACATAGCCAGTGAATTTATTCAATTTTCCTTATATGTACCTATGTTACATATGAGCTTGTTTATAAACATATATTTTTATGTTTATATTTTCATACATAAATTATTACTAAGGAATTTAAAGGAAGAATACGTTATAATTATGAGAAACACGGACAAGGGACGATAAATGCAAATTTAATTATATTACCAACAAGAAAAAAATCAAGCACACAGAAATCTCTTATGTACCGGGCCGTCCAACTATATAATAAAATTCCAACAGAAATCACTTTAATAGACAATATTCGTCAATTTGAAAAAGAATTAAGAATTTTTTTTAACCATAACCATTAGTGTTGGTATATTATATGTTTAATTGTTGTAACCTTATATTTTTTCAATTTTGCATTTTATAAAATGTTATCAGAAAAATATGGTTGAAATAATCGTGTCTGTATATACGTATATTTTTTTCATTGGATTATAAAAAAAAATCAAATCGAAGTAAAAACTAATATTTTATCACACAATCGATATGAAACCATCAAATTATCACCAATAGTAATGTATTTATAGGACTTTTGAAATGTTATTAACATTTTTCACATACATCTTGCTATATAAATTCTTCCTAGAGAAATTCTTTGTTGCCCACCTTCTTCTGTCTACCTCCCTATAATGCCTAATATTACTCGCTATCACGCGACGGCAATGACGAGGGTTGTTAAAGCCTTAGCGAATATTAGGGATGAAAGTGTATGCACGGAGAATAATTAGCGCTACCCTCGGAAAAATTTCTCAGTTTGAATAGGTCACTTAGCTCGGATGTCTACAAAAGTACACGGAATATTTATAGTTTTTGTGTTCAATTTGTAGAACTCCATTTTAATTTTTATATAATTTAATTGAATTAAATTTAATATTATTATTATTGAGTTCTGCTATTTTCAGTTTTTATTTTTAGTGACAGCTGTTTCGGCGTTTAAGGCCATTGTCAAACTGAATACATAATGTAGCCTTAAAATATATATGCATGCATGGAACTGGCAGAGGAAGGATGAAAGTAGACTAAATGCTGTGGTAATGAGATACCCTGAGACGTATATGCGTAAAGTGTTAAATGTCGATATCCGGAAAAAATACATATCTGAGGTAAGCGTTATGAATAGGATCAAGAAAGAGACACTAAGATGGTTTGGACATGTAGAGCGAATAAACGAAAAAAAGAGTGTGAAAAGAATATATGATGCGAAAGTAAATGGAAGAAGAAGTCGGGGACGCTCGAGGATGACATGGCACAATCAAGTGAATTGAATACTTGAATCGGGCCATATGAAGAGTCAGAATAACAGAAGAGTATGTATGATACGATGTATGAATGTGAATGAACCAATGAGTGTGTGCCAAGAAAGAAATGTATGGCGGTCTGTCCTTTCTGCCTACCCAAGCGAGGAAACGGCGAGATGGTTAATTAATTGGTTTTTTTTAGCCTTAAAATATTGCACGAAGCAAATTTCTTGAAATAACGCGTTTAATATTTAATAAATATTTCTTGAATAATTACTTTGAATAAATATTACAATAAAAATATACTATCGGAGGGAGTACCATATAACATGTTTAAATTGTTTCATTATTAAAAAGTCCGTCTATGAATAAGCAAGTCAAGCTTTGACGTAACACACATCATCAAAACAGAAAAAATGGTGTTTTAAAAAAAAACAGCGGTTTATGCTTACTGAATAATGAATAAGTTACAATCTCTTGACTGGAGTTTTTAATAATTTAAATGTGCCATTAAAATCCGAGTGACAAAATCAGTCGACAGTCTGTCGAGCAATTTAAATAAACATTTTTGCGAATTTCATAAAATTTGCACAAAACTCTTACTTTTTTATTTATAAGCACATATATTATCATAATGTAAACGACTAGTGGCTTAATATTTTACTCCCGCTTATTAAAAACTGTACTACAAACAAATTAAGGTAATATTTCTTGTTGTAAAAAAGTTATTTTGCAGTTATTATTTTACTTCGGTTCTTTTTTCGAGCTTTTCAAATGACTTGCAAAGGGCTTATTTCTCTAATAACAGTAAAAAAAATGATTATTATTTGTCCAAGAAAAGAAATTTCATTTTCTGTGAGCTTTCAAACAGCGCGACCCTCGGGTACTAAGAACAATCAAGTTTGTCGTTGTTCAAGTTGTATTCTTTTGTGTCCGTTTGACAAAAGTATAATAATTTAGAACCAGATTATTGTTTTCATTAATAAAACAATATCAATATTGTTCAAAGAATATAATTCTTTTATTTTGTTTACGTAAATACCGCACAAGTGTCTCAACCTTACTCCCAACCGTCTAGAGCCAGTGAGACTATGGTATCCCCAATAGGGGTATGTTGTGAGGCAGAAGGTAGAGAAGAGCGGAAGGAGATAAGGAAGGGGAAGATTAGGAAGTACCTGTCACCAAGCACGGCTAAAGCCATTTCAGAGTGATAGAGTATCTATCACTCTGGAACGTGCCGCAAATATACTATATTTTATAATATAACAATGAAATGTGTTATGACGCGTATTGATTAACTATAATTTATTTGCGCACGCCGGGTTCGAGCCCGCAACCTCTGGATTCGTAGTCGAGCGTTTTACCACTCGACTATGCAGGCCGTTAAATAATTAGTACAACAGCGAAACGTAAAACTTTATTAAGATATTTCTAAGTTAACATATTAGTTATAGGCTTTGTAAAACATCAAAGGTTCTTGTAGGCAATTGTGTTCGGATACTAATACACTACCGGAAAGCGATTGGACGAAACTATTCACCGTAACACGGGAGCTTCAAAATCTCATTTTGCTGGAGTAGTTTTTGTACTTGATCCTTGCTCTTAACGCGTTGAAAAACCTGTGGGAAAGTCAATGGAGACATAACTCCTTTATGTAAAAACTTCCGTACGTTTATATCCAGGGTTAAACTTATAGGTTGTGGCAAAAAAAAAATATCTCAGTATTTATTTAAAGTAATAAATACGTTTAAAGAAATAATTTTAATTAGTAAAACTAGAAATTTAGTAAAGGATAATGGACATAAATAAATTGTAACAATGGGACTTCCTGATTTGTAGATTATGTCATAATATTTGCGTACGATCCTCATCCCTAAAATTTGTTTGTGAAGTCTGGTGTCATGAAAATTGGTCTGCAATCAATTTATGTCTGAAATTTCTCTGTCGAACATTTTCAGCTCTCAGCGAAATTGTTATCATGAGCTGTAGCGATTTTAAATATTAATCGATATTGACGAACGTGGAACAACACGCCACATCGTATGTTGCACATTTTCAATGGTTCAAAATTATGAAAGATTTTCAATTTTAGGCAAAACCGTGTTGTAAAAAACCTTTATACCTCATTCAAAAAAGCTTTTCTTATTTTTCTGATAATAGAACATGGTTTTGCTATTATTTCTAAACCTAACAATTCAATGACATTTTGTTTTGACTTCGGTTTTTATTAATTTAATGGTATTGAAATTGGAATTAACTTCAAATCATAAATGCCTATTTGTTTTTAAATTTAAATAATATAAATAATCGACAACACAAATGTGATATTGAAAAAGCCGTAAAGTAAATAAAAAATGGTCACAACCGAGACAATAGGCAATTTAATTCCGAATGAGTAGAGGATCCGAGTTCATGTCTCGGTTGTGACCATTTTTTTCTGGCTTTTTCTGTTTCATATTTTTGTTGTTGGTTATTGATATTATTTAAATATTTAATTTAATTTGGTTTTTTCTTTGTATCTTTGATGCTATTTCCTAACGTTTCCTCCGAGTCAGATCATAAAGTTTCAGAAAAGTGCTAAAATTTCATTCATGCTCTCCTCTACTACGTTATTCAGTCAAAGTGAGTATATTAACTTTCTTTTTCTTGAGAAAAAACATTTGTGGAATTTATATGACACCTTTGTTCGGAGTTTTATCTTTTCCTTGAAGCTTCTTGAAGGCTAGATGCTCGTATTTGTAGATTTAGAACAGACTATACACATCTACCGTACTTTATCAGGGAATCGGGAGATAAATATTATTATATGGACAAGAGATGATGCTCAAATTGCAAAAGGAATAGACATAAGGATATTTTTTACAATATTTTATTTTATTGAGATACATTCTTTGTTTATTTGGTTCAGATTTGAAAACAAATATTTTATTTACAGAACTCAGTCAAAGGGGTGTTTTTTTTATTGTTTTGTGCCACATAATAAAATGTATAAATTGTCTTAAAATATAAAACAAAATGTGTACAACTCTTTCACAACATATTATAGATTCATTGTTTCTGAAGCTTTACGGTATTATTTATTTTCAAATTATACGCCTTAGAAGAGAAAAAGTCCTGTTGGACCATGAATAGAAAACTTATATTTAATGCAAAATTGTCAATACTTGGAACACAACGTAGTATAGAAAGATGTATTCTAAGAAGCGTCACATACATGAATGTTAAGTTCAAATGAATGTACGAGTATGATTTAAAAAAAAAGCAGACGACAAATAGATCAAAGCATGGACAACCGATGGATAAATATCGTCATTTTGTGATGCCTAAGAGAAAAAAAAAACAAAGATCAAAGCCATCATAAAAACTACAGGACCAATAAAATAATCAAGTTAGGCGGAGACAGGTGGCAGAGCATTAAACCGGGAGGTCTTACCGAGCAGAGAGAGCAGCAGACCCGACTGCCAAGTGGGGACAGGAAGGAGATGGGCACGAGGAAGGTTGAAGAGTACCGTGCTGTTCAGATTTAAGCCATTTCAAGTAACGTTTAACTTAGTAAAGTAACGCATCTCGTCAAACTTCTGAGAACTGATGATAAAATCTTATTTCACCTATATTTTCCTTTCTCACACCATTTGAAATGTTTATAGTGGCAAGTAAAGTTAAGTGTTTCCTGTATATAAAGTAACATAATTATTCACATTCGTTGTATATTCCCGTCAATACGTATTGTTATCTGGGTACTTTATTCCCCGGCATTCTCAGAGTTCTCCTATTTCCTTCCTTTTGGGGGTTCCCGGAAAAAATACAAGGGAGTTTTTTTTTTGCTTTTTCTTCTACACAGTAAACAAAGCAAGGCTTAACGAGTTCGGTGTTTGCAAAACTTGGTACAGTGTTACCAGGGGTGAATTCAAATAGAATGAAGAAGTATCGACTTTTCTTTTACGCTCTTTTATTGTGGCTGTCTTAAATATGATGATTATAGAATTGGTCAAGGTAATTGTGAGTTTCTCGATGAAATACCCGAGAATCTAAAGATTTTCGTGGTAGAAATGTAATAGAAGAATCAAATAATAAAGGTAATATGCGTGTATATGCCAAGTCGCATCAGGTTTAACAGATGAAAAAGATTCGTGTGGTATTTAGACGTAATCAGTTGACAATGTGGAGTAAGCGGAAGTTACGAGTAAGTTCGAAGGAATGCGGAAGGATGAACTAAACTAGAGTTTATTTGCCTAGTCGCATAGTGCTGGGCAAATGAAGAAACGAAGAAAGAGTGGTGCCAGCGTAATCAGAACAAATGCGATGTCCAGACGCGGACAGTTGCCAAAGCCAGACAATGTGATTCGATGAAAACTGTTTGCGCAGAATTGAGAAATTAAGTCCCAAATCCTTATTTATTTGGACGAAAATAAATGAAGGAGAGACTCATCGAATATAGTCTAAACAGGTATGAAAGCTGCCACAGTGGACATAATCTTGTCATAAGACATACAAAGAAGGAGTGTTTTAAAGGTAAGATACGATAGCAAGACGATTATTAACTTTTGACAGCTCAAAGTGAATAATATAGAAGTATTTTCCATATATGACAACGTAGTAGAATTTCGATTATATCTACAATTTAAGTACAATCAAAAACTTTCCCTTAATAATATATAATAAGAACATTAATAATATATAATTAGTACATTAATAATATATAACGTATCATTTTTCAAAGGCCGATGTCACCATATTATAGTGAAGTGACAAAGTGGCAACAGAAATAGAAATATAAATGTGGTAAAGTATGAAACAGCAATATTGTGGCCGTAAAGGCAAATTGGCTGAGACGCCATTTATGAAGTTTACATCAGAGCACTATTTTTTTTTTGTTTTCCAATGAAATTCATAAATCTTCAGTACCTGGTTGGATTTTGAAAAAAAAAAATTACTCAGGTAACTCAATGGTCTCATTGTCCCAAAAAAAAGTCCCAAACTTGTGTTGCTTGAGTCGAACCTTCACTCAAATAAATATATTTAAGGTGACTGCAGTGTCACCAAAGTCTTCAGAATCAAACGAGAGTCAGAGCATTCGATGCAGAACAAAAAACTGATCAAAACTGCATATTTAACTCATTTTTGACCAAAATGTCGCTTGCCTTTCCAGCAACGAGAAAAGGCACATAAAAGCATTTATCGTAACAACATATCAATCACTTGTAAGACGTGTTATTATCACGAACGTATTTTTCCGTGGTATTCCTCTACAGCCCTTCTAACCAAACCGCCCCTGCCAGACATAGTTCTGTTTTACAATTGCCTCGAGTGCAAACGGCGCCGACGGAAAACTCAGCAAAGTGTTGCAAAATGACAACAAACGAACGCCTCGCCAACGCTAATGCTTCCGGACCATTTTCAGACCGCTGTCGTTTCAAAGAAATGATCCTTTATTTTTAGCAAACGGTTCATCGCAGTCAACGCAGTGGTACTATTTCCAACCGTAAAATAATAACTTTCATTTAAAAACGTTTCTACACCAGAGTGCTTTGTGAAATTCTCCATGAATTGTAAAATATAATTTGTAGCAGTTATTTAATAATTTGAGTTTTTATAAATCATCGAGATTGCTGTGTTGCAAAATATAAAAACAATAAAAATCAACTGAAAAGTATCGTCCCTTTCAAAAAACATGTTCGTATTTATTCAAACTATTATATAATTATTTTTTTTTATATGTGGAATTGATAAAGCGTTGTTAAAAAATCGTTATACGACCAATATTTCCAAGTATCCAAAGTTTGATTTATTGTTAATTTTCAGGTGTTAAATATACATATTAGTATAATAGGTTATACTTTCAGAGCAATAATATACCAGGAGGGATAGCTTTGCAAAACAGTGTATTCAGGATTGTTTATTTTTTTCTCGACTCGGGCGTGGCTAGAATTTTCTTGGACACATCTTTTTACATCCATTCATAGCACATGTCGACATATTGTTTTGTTTATTTGTGTAACCACGTTTCACAGTATTTTTATTAAAAAATATATAGGATGTAACCTCAAAAACCGTTGAGTTATGTCGCATAACAAAACGTAGAGGGTGGAGTCGACGGATGCCCGGGAGACTGAAAATATGCTTACATTCTAAAAAGTAGAGCGATATTACGTGACAACTTGTCTTGTCTCTTTCTATCTCACGGTTTACGACGTGAAAACTCGGAGACAATGATTTATCGTAAATTTGTATAGGTTAGGTAAAAATATTTGGCTCTCTCTCCCTATATATTCTTACTCCAAGGTAGAATAGGTACCCTCTTTCATAAGTCGGTTGAAAGATGCGAGAAATCAATTGAGATTGTCTTAATTTTTAAATTATTAGTTACTAGTTGTTAAGACTGAGAGACGATATTATCAAGATGTGCTAAAATAGTTATAATTTTGGTCGTATGTGTCACCCTCATTTTGTAAACCATTCCGCCAAAAGTTTATCGTAGATTGTTACTTAAAATAGAATAGTTCCCGGTATCCGCTCGTAGACCCGAACCGGCCGAGGGTGACTTTGTGTTACACTAGATTATGATATTTCCCAATAATTTGGGGAAATTTCCCTTGATAATCCTTATTCTGTCTAAAATATATATTTTTTTAAATATTATATTAACTGCTGGTAGATAAATTATATGCTTCAAAGTGTTTGATTGGGGAGGCAAATTGTGATGATTTTATGGAGTGACGCTAAAATCTATGTATAATTTAATATATATATATCTCAATAAAGTTTAAAAAGTTCTATTAAAATCTGCTCTTCTCTATATGGACTGAAGATTAGACGCATAAAACGTAAAAAAGAATATTACTGAAAATATAATAGGAATAATTAGATTTTTCCCCAGATACTGGGATTGTTTCGCCAACTAAGAACCCTGAGAAAGAACACGTACCTAAGTATCCGTGTCCGTTTGGTTTTTTCCCGTATGTAAAAAGAGGCGATCATAACCTCCATCAGCGTGCTTGCAATAAACCTATTCTGATTCTTGCTACATATTTCCTTCAAAATGATAATATCTATACGAGTACATAGCTCGCTCGGAGAAAGGAAGATGTCATAAAGTACAATCATATGTTCGTTTGCGTCTTACTGCGCCACGCACGTATTTTGATTATTCTTTTTGACACATTTCCTTCAGATTGTAAGAACAAATGCAACCTTCTTAATTCGTTCCTTCCAGGTTACATAATATTAATTTTAAACTTCATGGAATCGGCCGACCGCAAGACATGTGCTTCGCGCGACTCCTTTTTGCATAATGAATTCAATTCTTTCACGCCATCGTTTTTATGTGTTTTTGGTATGTAGTAAAACCGCATATTACCAATTAATTTATTATTTTTTTCTTCAATTTATATTGTTAAAATGCTGTTATATTTATAATTTTTTTTTATTATACAGTTTTTTAGCCCATAAAAACCTATTCGAAGTTCATCGAGTAACATGTTTTTAAAAATATATATTCATCGTTAATCAGGCAATTTAAAAACAAACAAACAAAAAAGTTCGTGGTATAGATTAAGAAATGCTCTATTACAACACATTTTTTTGGGTTTTTTTATTTTGTATTATTTGCATTTGACCACAGAAGAAGAACATTTGGAGGTCTAATAACGATCAATTGAAAACAGCTCTTTTATAAAGAGTTATAAAGTGAGAAAATACATTTTTTAAATATTATTTATATACTTACTGGTATAAAACATACATATATCTGAAAGTGTATTTTAGTAAAACTTTTTTTGATATGCTGTTGTGGATACAGGCGACATTAAAAATGCGCAAAAAACATTTAAAAAACTGAAAAATCCCTCTTATCCTATTAATACTGCGGCAGGTTTTAGGGTCGATGTTTGTATTTTTCACTTAACTAATTATTGTGGCGAAGGAAGTTGCGAAACAAAAGTGAAAAGATTTTTTTTTAATTACGAAATACGCCATGAGCAAAATGCAAAAGATATGAAGTAACAGAGGCATTACGAATACCAGTAAGATGATACTCGACTAGAAGCTAATTTAAAAAAATGGTTTGGAGACATGGACACTAAGACCCAGAAAAAGGAAACGGATAGAGGTCCCCGAAATGTGATGCTGGAGAAAAATATCTAAAATTCCATGGACAGCCAAGCCAATAAAAACATGGTCAACTGGCAGTGACGAAGTGGGAGGCAGGAGAAGCAGAGGAAGATTATCGTCAAACGTATTGCAAGTCGCTATCCACGGCTCTCCATGGAGCATTAGACTACGAAGAGTGGAGGAGTGAAGGAGCCTGCTTCATCAGAGCACTTGGAGTGGAAGTCACGATCCTCAACAATGAAGCAACGACTAAAGATGAAGAATTATAGACAAACGCCATGGAGGCCATTTTCTTCAAATCAGTTCAATTATAATTAATTCTTCTAGATAAGTGTGTGACACCGTGTTAGCCAGGGATTAACAAAGTAAAATACGTGATAATGAAAAGCTAATTAATTTGGGAAAATGTATAGGTTAAGCCAAAGCGTTTAATCTCCTAAATAACAGTAGTCATAATAGTAAGTAGAACATGAAAATAATTCGCAAAGCTAAGAAGATTATTACTAATGATTAATGAATGGCCTATTTCCAACCAATTCACATAAATCATTGTCTATTTCCAATAGAACTTGCCGACTGATCAAATATAATTTGACTCAAGGGATTAACATGTTATTTTGCATGAGTTCGTATAAACTTCTGTCAATTGAGAAATTGTGCCCAATATTTGCCTTTGTCTTTGCCAATTTATTACGGATTAAAAATTAAACATGTTTGTTTTATGTCACGGTTTTAAAAAATCTACATATTGTAAAACTGTAGCTAAAGAAAAAAAAACCATGTATTTTTAAAGCAGGTGTATGCGTCTTTACCTCGTTTCTTACTTAAAATTTTAGACCAAAAGTTATTCGTGAGCCAGTTTTGTTTTTTATTTATTACGTAATCTTCCATAGGCCTAGATGATTGAAACAAACGGTGCCATTATTTTTTAATTTATGATTTTTAAACCCACTACACTTGTTCTACTGTAGAAAGAAATATCTTCCGTTAGCATTTAAAAAAAAAAAAACAAAATTTACTAATAAATAGAATTACGTTGTAGTTAATAGCGAAATAAAATATGTACATAAAATATATTAATTTGAGACACTAATTTTAATATTATTTTATCGGGAGATAGCCTTACCATTTAATGCATATTTAAAATAACTCTACCAAAAATATATATTTTACCATAGTAATAATATTTATATCCCACGTAGTTCATTTTTCAGTTTCTGAATTTGTTACCCTATATTTTGATTAGTTGTTTAACAATATTTGTGGGCTATTCCCTCCTGCCTTTTCTCAGTCAATACAATATAAACGAAATAAAATTCAATCTCACCATTGTGTTTTACGCGCAAGGGTTGAGTCCCTCCCCGGGGATAAAATATTTAAACTGAAGACCTTCTCTTCCCGAGCAACTGACTCGTGTTTATCTTTACCTTTACAAGTTGTGATATTTTTATGAGACCCATCAAAAGTCGGCTGAAATATTACGGCGCCCGATTTCAGGATTCGGCGAAGTTTCAGCAGCTTTAATCTTTCGCCAGGTTTCAGGTTGTTTCGCCAACTTGAAGTTTGACTGAAATTGAACTGAAAAATCGCCCAACTTATCTGGTTGGACACCCTCAGAACTTTTTAGATAAATTAGGTAACAATGTTGAAAAGCTACCGAGATTTCAAACTTTATTTTCTGAAAAATTGGTAAAATGGAAATATCGAATTTCGATTCCATATTATCAAATAACGTTCAAAATACTTCCCGAAATCTAAAGCTAAAATTAACGTTTTAAAAAATTATATCAAAACGAATGTTGAAGCTTTGATCTCTCATCATTATTCCATTCTACGTAAACATGCAAAAGATATTTGCAATGAAACTTTATAAAATTTAATATGACACATCTTGATAATAGCGTCAGCCTCTAGCTTGTTGGCCAGGAGCAAATTTGATTCTCCCCAGATCCTTCTAAAAAGTCGGATATCATAAAAAATATATAATAGAAAAAGAATACTCACTATTACTATCGAATCCAGTGATAAAATGGGGACAGGGCACGAATGCAGAGGAACCCGCAGTGGTGTGGGGCCAGCACAGCCAGCTGTCAAATATGCCACTGCAGTAGGAACCTAGAGCAAAAATCATCATAAGTCAAATATCATCAGCATAGATACAAATGCAGATACCTAAATACTTCAATGAAATATAAGAGAATATATATACACATATATGTTCAATGTTAATTTTAATTTCAATTTAAAAAAGAAAGACAAACATTCCCGGGTTACGAAAAACCTGACAAAATTTGAAAAACTCCTACTGCCATCATAAGAAGCGGAAGATGTTGCTTGTACAATGATGGAGGACTTAGCCAGCAGAGGACTTGAACAAACGACGCCCGGGTGGGAATCCGACGAGTTTGTCCACTCAGCTACCGACTGGTCAATAAATACAGATATTTTATTTTATTTTTATCTTCTTATATCGCTGTTATATGTTTTTTATTGTTTATTCTTGTGTTGCATTTTGTGATTAATAACACTGGTAATATATTTAATTTGATTTTTATTTTCTTCAAGAAGTATGTACTTTTTTGTTTTATTTTTTAATGTACCATGTACTACCTAAAAATAATGCTCTACCTATGTCAACATAACTATATTGTACAAATTTGTTGTAAAAGCCTGTAAGGGCGTAAATATTTTTTTAAAAAGATACTGGAAGAATTTAAAGTTCATTTGTGAAAATTTTGGGTGATTTATTGCATTTTCAAATGTAAAGCTGAAAATTAACCAAGCACAATAATTGATTGAATTTCGAATTAAACTTATTAAAACAATCAGATTGAAAACATATTTATGATTCAACTTTTATTTTTAAATTGTAAATGGTATTATATACAGTCCTGATTCACAAGCCTTATTGCCTTTCGTATACCAACGAGAACTACTCGATTCAAATTTCTATTTAGTTTTAACAATAATATCAGAACTGAATCTTCCAGATGTCGCTTGTAACTGGTCGCAAGTAGTAATACGTACGCAGAGGCGGCTGGTGTATTTTCAACTGCACTGAATGTAGGTAAAAGAAACCTATAATATCAAATATCTTAAATCAATGTTAATTTTTATGTAATTAAACAAACACATTTTTAAAAATTAAAAAAAAAACTTTGTATAAGACTAGCCATATACGAGTACACTTTTGATGTTTATATGAGCAAATAATTTACACTTGTACTACATAATATGTACCTATATATACAAAACCAACTTAAGTGTATTTAATTAAAAACACAAATAAAAAAATAATCTGTCCATATTTATATGTAAATTCAGCCATTTTTAGATATAACAAAATATGACACTAACAAAAAACATAATTTTCTTACTACTTTTAATGCATCGCATATGAAAAATGTTTTGTATTTTTTATTATTCACCAGTAAATCAGTCGCGATAAGTTTTTGAAAAGTGTGATCATGTTGGAAATATAAAAAAATGTTCTTAAATTAAAAGTGGTATTAAATGATTAAAACTTTACAAACGCTAAGGAAAATAAAAAAATCTTCGCTTCTGAGATCTAAGATTCTGGGAAGGTTTACTAAAAATTCATTTTGTGATTTCGTGTTCACATAATATCAAAAAAACTTAATTGTTAAAAACTTTTCATAATATTTTATAAGCATCCCTATTTCACATCTCCTAATGCAAATACCAATTTCCTTAACTTTTTATTGCATGTTTGTGAATAAAGCAAAGGTTTCAACTCCGTTGCCAATACTGTCGACTAGCAAAAAACTATTCAGAAATCACTGTGACCGTTAGATGTTTCGGGGAAATTGATTTTGTGTACGGATTTTTTTTATTTATATGAATACTGCACGAGAGTCTCAATGATCCGAAGCCAGTGAGGCTGAAAGCAGTGGGGAGAGGAAAGAGATGGAAAAGGATGATTGGGTAATACTGGGTTATTCAAATTTGGTCACCAAATAAGACTAATACCATTTCAAGGACGGTTTCGATTCTGAAAGGTGGGTTTTCTCCGGAGCGAAACTAATAGTACCTACCACTCTAGAACGCGCTGCAAATATATAATAAGTTATTTTTAATGTTAATGGTAGGTGAAATGTTAATTAGTGTTAATTGTTCGTGAATTTGACGGCCTGCGTGGTCGAGTGGTAAGACGCTCAACTACGAATCCAGAGGTCGCGGGTTCAAACCCGGTGTGCGAAAATAAGTTTTATTTAATTAATATGTGTCGTAACACATTTAATTCACATAAAATAATATGCAGTATATTTGTGACACGTTTCAGAGTGGTAAATACTCTAAGTATCGCCCTAGTGAAAGATCACCATTTAGAATTGAAACGTTGCTTGAAATGGTTTTAGCCGTGTTTGGTGACCAGATCTGAATAGCCAAGTACTTCCCAACTTATTTATCCCCATCTTTTTCCCCTCCTCACTACCTTCGTTTTCACAACATATAATACAATAGAGATGCCATGGCATCACTGGCTCCATATGGTTGAGAGCAGTTGGGACTCTTGTGCGGTATTCACAAAAAAATAAACACACACATAAAGTAAGTAAATAAACCGCGGTCTCTGGATCCAAAGCGGAAGATTGCTAAACCTCGAAAGTCTCTAAAGTTAAATCAGCAAACCGCTTAGATAAAATAACGTTCAAGAACGTTAAACCAAACGTCACCTTATTTGTACGTTTAAACAGTTTTTTACTTAACAAAACATTATTTGTTTGAAATACAAGAATTAGTCATTCAATGTTAATAAGTTATTGACGGCCTCCATAGTCGAGTGGTAAGACGCTTGACTACGAATCCAAAGGTCGCGGGTTCAAACCCGGCGTGCGCCAATAACTTTTATTTAATTAATATGTGTCATAACACATTTAATTCATATAAAAAAAACAATAATAAAAAAGCATTTTTGCGGCACGTTCCAGAGTGGTAGATACTCTAAGTATCGCCCTGGTGAAAGACCACCATTCAGAATTGAAACGTTGCTTGAAATGGCTTTAGCCGTGTTTGGTGACCAGATCTGAATAGCCAGGTACTTCCCAACCTTCCTCTTCCCCATCTCCTTCCCCTCCCCAGTAACTTCAGCCTCACAACATACCCTATTTAGGGATGCCATAGTCTCACTGGCTTTAAACGGTTGAGAGCAGTTGAGACTCTTGTGCGGTATTCATATAAAAAAATAAAAAAAAATTCATACGTTTCATCCGAATAAAAAGGAAACGTGCAAAAAATGTGCGTAAATAAATACGCGTTTTAAACTCTCGTTCAAATAATTACAACATGAATATTCCGAATAAAATATTAACACCCTCATTCCAGTAATAGTAAAAGAAATCCAGACAAGCAATTCCCAGCTAGGCAGTGCACGTATCGTTACTTACAGCACGTTCCACACAAGTTGTTTTATTTTACCGAAATGGTGTTAATATTTTATTATATTCTCCCCAAGCAATGATACAGGAAAAACTGTGTGAACCCTTACGTAATACATAGACATGTTAATTTTTGTTTATTACAAGTAGGAAAACGCATATTATAAATCAGATGTATAGTCTCCTTTCTTCATGAAGATATCAATTAGAGCAATTGAGTCCGTTGACTACTTTACGTTTATACTAGTTGTTCCTGTCATAGTTTACACACTTTGCACACTATTTTTCTAATTGGGCAATTGTGTCCAGCTTTAAAGCGCTTCTATTTATTAGTTTTTGATAGTCACATTGTTAAATCATTTAGGTTAATGCCTTATATTGATTTTAATTATTGAATGGTGTTGGTACAAATAAAATAAAATGTCCAAAGAAGCGAAGCTAGCAGTCCACAATGGAGTGCTTATACCAACCCTGATGTATGGCAGTGAGGCATGGAGCTGGCAGAAGAAGGATAAGATTAGACTGAATGATGCGGAAATGAGATCCCTGAGGCATATGTGCGTAAAACCATGTATGACCGTGTTAAAAATGTAGATATCCGGAAGAATGCAAGCCTGATGTAAGCGTTATGAATAGGATCAAGAAAGGGATGCTTAGATGGTTTGGGTATATAGAGCGAATGCACGAAGAAATAGGAGGGTGAAAAGAATATATGATACGAAGGTGAAATGAAAGAAGAAGTCGGAGACGCCCGAGGAAGACATGGCACGATCAAGTGAATCAAATACTTGATTCGGGCCATGTGAAGAGTCAGAATAACAGAAGAGAATATCAAACGATGTATGAATGTGAATGAAGCAAGGAGTGTGTGCTAAGACAGAGTTGTATGGCAGTCTTACTGTCTTCCTCTCTGTCCTCTCTAATTCTTCTGCGGAAGTGCGTGGAAAAGGCATGTTGGTTAGTTAGTTAGTTAATTGTTAAAACAATATCAATAATTTTCAACGAAATATGGAACAGAAGAAGACACACAAAAAAAAAATACATCGCGACCGAGATTCGAACACGAAACCTCTATTCTATCCGAGAGTGACGTAACTTAATATTATTACTATCTCAATTTCTTCTGATGTATGGAGACATCTCTTAGATGGGCTGTTCATTTTTATTAACGTTAGACCTTATGACTTCTCACAAAGTCAAGAATTAATTTTTAAATTAGAATAAGCTTATAAAAGCTTCATATTTATTGTAAAATATCAATTATTGAAACAATTTCAATAATTTTCTAAAATAAAAATGAATAGTCTATCCAAGATCTGAAAGAGTGTCCATCATTTTTGGAACTATTTAATTACGGTGAATACAATTTAATAATTGAATTAAACTAGAGTTGACGTTACTCTGTAAAAAAAGTACCCTTGTTAATTGTAATTCAATGTCCCATGGCCTCGCATATAAGCAGATATACGTTGTAATTCCCCAGAAACGAACCTTTTTGTGGCACGAGTGAAACACCACGTGACGAATTTGAAAATAATTTTTAAATGTAGCCCTACTTACAAAACAATCCCCTTTTAAAATAATGATCTCTTCTTTTTTCGGTAGATTTTCCAGGAAACCAACATTTGACTGAAAAGAAATAGGATATGGAAAAGACAGAGTTTTTATAATTTTCAATAAAGGTTCCCATCATCTTTATTCAATAATTTGACCAGTTAGTAGCTGAGTGGACAAACGCGTCGGATTCCCACCCGGGCGTCGTGAGCTCAACTCCGCTGCTAGCCAAGTCCTCTATCATTGCACAAACATATATTTTCGCTTATTATGATGGTAGTGGGAGTTTTTTTTAATATTTTGAAGTTATTCGTAACGCGGGAATGTTTGTATTTCTTTTAAAGTAGTAAAAAAGTTTTTCAGAAAAGGTGTACCTATTCAAAGTCATTCAATACTTATCGTACAAGTATATTACACAAATTTCACTCTTTGCAGACTATATAACTGCGTCTTGTTCTATTGTATTTTACATATTATTAAAATTAATTTGTATAATAAAGATTAAGCTTTAAATAATCATTGAACCAAACTAAGTATAAATATATGTTATCTAGCATATATTATATTGAATAATTTGTCACTTCTATCTCTCTAGGTACAAATGATATCGATTTTTTCAACACGACAAATTCAACGCTAAAAACATATCTCAAAATTTTGTTCGTGGCAAAATAGTATTTCTTTTTGATTATGTTTATCCAAATTGTAAATCATTGTCATATAGGTCATTATTGTTTGTAACCAATGTCATTATTGTAATCATCATATGAAATATAAAAGCCTCATTGGCGTATATGAAATAAATAAATATATCTTACAAGTTTTCAGGTAAGTGGATATAATATTTAGCAGTATTTACTTGTTGATATAAAACATAATACAAAGGAGGTACAGACAAATTTATCAATGAAGAAAATAATCGATTGTATAAGGAAGCTAAAACAGAAATAGAAATAAGTGAATTTTACCAAATAAAAGAAATGGAAACAGACAAGACTTATCGCTCACAGGACGGACATTGGACAACCGGTGAACAAATCTTAAATCTTTTCATTCTGCTGTGCCCAAGAGAAACGAGGCTTCAAGGTCATCCGAAAACCAGATGAAAGGGCGAGATATGAAAGTTAAGCGGAAACACGTGGCATTGTCAAATAGCAAACGCTAAGAACGGAAGCAGCTAGGGAGGCTTTCACCCAGCAGTGGATAGAAGTTGACTGATAAAGATGATGAAATAAACATGCACCTATTTAAATAGCTTTAAATTTGAAAGAAAAATGTATCCACCTATCCGATACTAGAAGGACTACTGCATGCCCAATTTAGAGAATCTTGAGATGCTTCAAGTAGTGGGGAAAAGGAGAAGACGGTTATGAATTTAGCGGCTATTCAGATCTAGTCACCACTTTGAATCGATTCTAGCAACATTTCAATTCTGAATCGTGGTGTCTCACTAAAAAGTCAACCTGGCAATACCGATAGTATCTATTTCTTCGAAATAAGGTCCAAATATGACTTTTTTAAACATTCTTGAATATTGATTCAACGCCTGGTGTGAATAGGCCAACAGAAATTAAATTTATGTTAATCGGAGGCACCAAAGGTCATTTAAACAACGACAAAAGTTAAAATTTAAGTTAGACGTAAATAAGGATAGGTATTTTTTAGGAATTTTGAATAAATTAAAATTGTTTTTACATTAAAAGTGACAGTAAAAACACATGAATATTACATGTAAACACGATGTAACAAAGCAATATAATTAAAAATGATAAACTATTTGTTTACAAAATATTTATATGCGGGGTCAGTTATGTAAGTTGAGAATGAAACATTCTTTTACATGAATGAAATAAAAAAGCCTTCAATGATGGAGACAAATGACGGAATTAATTTTATACTGTAGATTTAGATGATTTGTTGCAGTTAGTAAATGGATGATTCTTTAAAAGATATTAACAACTCTGACACTTACAAATATGAGTTCGAAATCTTATTTTTACAAAGTTGAAAAGATGTGATGCTGATATCTTCTGCTTCGAGCTCTCGAGAGATATTTCAACTTTTTCAATATGTAACCGTTTTGCTTTGGCAGTTTCCACAATGAAATACGACCCGAAGATATAATATTTATTCGACGAAGATTGGGAATGATGGATATGAAAAGTTTATTTCGAGATAATGATAATATTATTTCAGAAGTTATTAATAACGAAAGATGAAGACGTTTAACAGAAGTTGAACGATTTTATTACAGACCGCCAAGTTGAAGCGATTAATTAAAATAAAAAATAAGTGTTTTCTTGTATTAACTCCATACTGGAGACCTTGAAGTTTTCGCAGGGCTAATCATATTTAGGGATGCGGAGTGGAAGATTTTTTCAAAGAAAGGGTATTTGAGAGACTCAGTTTGTAGGAGGGAGGAAACACAACAGCCAACAAATCCATATTCTAAAGCTGAGCTGTTGAACGTCCAGTTTTTATGAAAAAAAAAATCAATCGTCTATAAATATTTGGCAAGCGTTTGGCGTGTCGCAATAGCGTTAGTTGTTCGGAGAAAATTCAATTAAAATAACGGTAGAATAAATGCAGCATTCTAACACGACGTACACGTTCTAAAGATTGCAATCCATCCGTGAAGGCAGGTAAGTCTAACAAAAGGAGCGGCGGCTTTTGTACAGTTAAGAGTCAAAAGTTATTTAGGGATTCCAGATAAAAGGTTCCTACTAAAATGAACAGTGATTTGCACTTGCGATTTGCAAAGTCAACAGTTGTATGCTTTTAAATTAGAAACATTCAATGGAAAGGCGAAACGGTTTAAGCGACACTTTGGTAAAAAATTAGTTAAATATGCAGTTTTGATCAGTTTTTTCTCTGCATCGAATGCTCTGACTCTCGTTTGATTCTGAAGACTTTCATGGCCCTCCACCCGTCTTAAATATATTTACCATTTAAGGAAAGGCTTTAAAAAAAACTTAAGAATGCTCTTGTGTTAACTTCCTAAAATGGCCCTTCAGCTTTTTAGTTTTTCCGGCGACGATATGGTCATGCTGTTAAAAACTCTGTTGTAAAATTTCTTTCAATTACATGCGATGATTACAAGACAGAGGGAGATGCTGTTAGCCTCTTCAATTATGCAAGTACACAGGCATATTTGTTTGTTTTATTTAGTCTGTGGTGATTTTTTTTAAACACATCAACCAAATATGTATAATGTTCTTCTTTCTAAAGTCACTCGGGGTAATTGTACGCAATTTTTACACCAGCATTTTTATACTAAAACGATATTTTATTACTATTTTTTTGTGTATTAATAAGATTGATTTTTAAGGTATATTAAACTTTAAAAATCCGATTAATTGTTATATGTATGAGAAGAACCACTTTGCACCTGTAAAACTAACACTATTTGACCAAAGTTTGTAATAGACCATATCGCTTTGACACCTTTGGTTTCACAATAGCACACATTACTAACAAAGGCAATAAAAATAAGAAAACCACGAAAAAATAAATTACCTGTCAATTTTTACTTTCAACGTAGTGATCACTGTACACATAACCTGCTTCAAGGCAACCCAAAGGGTGATATAATTAAGAAATGAGCGGATTTGAATCATGCACGAACTTTTCGCAAAAGTTGGTGCGTACACTTACACTCCGCATACGGTTACCCCACGTGACTGTATAACTGTTTTTTTTTTGGTAGCTACTTATCTTATGAGTATTTATCGGCACCTACAAGAAGATGGTGTCTCAAATCTAAATAGATTATTTTATGTGCTCGAAGTTTACAACTTACCTTAAAACTGTGATTCAAACTATGAGATCAAATAGGTAGTCAGTTTTCAAATAAAATTCGTACCTCAGAATACGCCCTTACCGACTTAATCAACTAGCAAGTGTCCTCGCGATGCTAACTCGACAAAGTTTCCTCTCGAGATAAGTCTGGCCATCATAAAGTTTTAGATCATCCCGACAGTAAATCCAATGGTCCCCCTTTAAGCCAACAACTTGTCTGCCTTAAAACGGAATCCAAATATTTATTTAAGCACTTTCAAAAATGAGATTTTTCACCATCCACTTTATTATTCGCTGTGCGACCTCTTATTTGCATTCTCAAAAGAGATTTTATAACGCTTTTAGACGTTCTTCGTAATTTAGAGAGTTCACAGATTATTTTATGATCATGGCATCGACTGCCAAATCAGCTGTCGCCCAAAGCAATGCTATGGACATATATTTTTTATAGTAAATACCGCACAATAGTCCTAACTGCTTCCGACCGTCTAGAGCCAGTGAGACGATGGCATCCCTAATTGGGATATATTGTGAGGTTAAAGTAGTGAGGAGACAAAAGATATAGGGAAGAGGAAGGTTGGGAAGTTTCTAGTTATTCAGAGCTGGTCACCAAACACGGCTAAAGCCATTTCAAGCAACCTTACGATTCTGAATGGTGGATTTTCCCCAGGGCGATACTTAGAGTATACATCGATTTGGAAACTACCAAAACTTCAAGATTGTTTATTTGTGGAAAATAGCAATTTTGTGATGATTTAAATATATATTATTAAATGCGATTAATACAAAATTATTCAAAATTTAGTTATTAAAATTAAACTCAAAACCAGTAAAAAAACATTTTTACTGGCCCATACATTCCTTGCCGTAGACTAACAATGAATTGCTGTTCCTCGATCATCACTCTTCTAATTATGGCTATCATTCTCCACTGTCCAGAACGTCGAGACTTGTTAACTCAAGCCATAGTCTTGAAAGTTTTGGTACCAGTCTAAATGATTATTGTCATTATTTACGACTCTAACAAAACCTTTGATTTGAATATTCTTTCGAATGTTTTTTTTTTCCTACGTATTTTGTCATTGCTCCATTAAATTATTATGTGGGTGCTGTTCTTTCTCTGTTGCTCTTTTTTCCTATTTGGTGAAATGTTTTTTTTTGTTTTGGACAATGGTCCGTTAGTATATACATAAATAAATACTGTTTTACGGCTTAAGATATGAGCTTTTTTCATCATCTACTTGATCCAAAATTCTTTTAAAATGTAACAACAATATCAGGACTGAGTCATTTAAATACTCGCTTGTACCTAGATTGCATGCAGTGAGTAATTATATCGCTAAAATAGTACATATATTCAACTGCACTGAATCTAGTTACAAGAAGGCTATAATAGCATACCTCTTTCAAAAATACTAGTTTTCATTTGCACGATAATATTTCTATCAATTTCATCATGTTTTTGGGTGTATTGTTATTTTTTATGTCATTGTTATTTTTTGTGTCACTGTTATTTTATATCTTATGTTATGTAAAAGCCCATGAGGGCGTATATAAATAAATAAATATATGTTATCCATTTTGTTAACTTTAGTATTGCAGTATCAGCATACGTTATTGAGTACCTGCGTATGTGCATAAGTAATTAGTTATTCACTGAGTACACCGTTTTTTATACATCATATTTACTTACTCATGTTTACATATTATACTATTATACGACTTTTCAAAATGAGCTTTTCCACTATGTACCTTGTTCTTTATTGTGTGCCCTACAGTTTACACATATTTTAGAGTACCAGTGCTCGCACATAAACACTAAGTAATTTTCCAAGTCCTCTATTTCTATATTATGAATTTACTTATAGTTGTTTGGTCTACATCGTTTTACGACGTTTCAAAATGAGCTTTCTCTTTATCGACAATGTGTTTCATTATGCAATATTCAGTACTACAGTATCATACGTATGTATGTTCCTGATGACTATCGAAGACAGAGTCAACATAGGTGGTTTTATTTTCCCGCCTGCAAGATCAACCTGTCAATGGTTCTGCTGATGGAGGGAGGTGTATTGTATGTTGGTGATGAATATAATCCCTTGTGATATAGATGTATGATACTATCTCTGTATTTTAAAATATGTCAACTGAGGAAACGGACTTCTACATGTTGCATATTCACTGCATATATCGGAAAATAAACGTAAATCAAGTATTGACTACATGTTCCACACTTTGTAAATATGAATCGTGATAATTAGTACTAAGATCACTAAATAAATATGTACTCGAGAAGTCTAATTGAAAATAAATTAAAGAAAATGCATCTGAATAGACTTTTTTCATTAAGTTAGACATTTTAGTTTGTAATACGCCATTTTCGATGGGAACCTTTAAAATTCTTGTACAAAACGTACCTAGTACATAACTCAAAAATCCAATCAATGACGTACGGCGATGTGTTTGCGGTATATATATATATATTGTCTCGATACGAAATAAGCTCGATTTAAAGTCAAGTGGATCGAATTTGAACCCCACAGCGAGTTCCTAATCAACTAAATTTTCTACGCACATACGGGTTTAAAGCTTTAGTTTAATGAAAAAACAATTTTTACTGTAAAAATAAAATCATGATAAATTTAAATTATAATATTACATGCGTATTTTTCAGCGCTTTACAGTCGATTACAATGACTTACGCACGAAAACACATTCAACTAGAAAGAAAAATCTTTTGACGATGTGTTGAATTATAATTAAAAAAGATTTATTGATATATATTGCAGCTTGTTTAAAATTAAGCTTGTTCATGCTACGAGAAAACCAGCTTTATTTTTATAGTTATCATATGACTTTGACTATTATTTTTACTTTATTTAGAAAGCCAATGAGGTCTCGGACATGTTTGAAAAAAAAACTTATTATAAATGCTTTTTTCTCAATTTTCTAAGAAACCATTATTCGACATAGCGCTATACCATATATATTATGTAAAAAGATAATGCTTCCTTTGAAATAAATTTAGTAATATATCAAGTAATATACAAATCAAAGATATCAACATGAATATACATTTTCATAAAAAGGTAAATAGATATAACCGACTATCCCTACAAGGAGCTTAATTTTTTTCAATTTAGCTATCACCAACTTATGTTAGAACACTTCAATAAAATATGATTTTTATGAAACTAAAACCATTCTAAGAATATATTACAATTTTTTTTCACATCGTATTTTTTTTATATGCAGGATGATTGTGAAAGCCCCGCAAACTTAGGCCAAATAATTCTAATTTTAAATTAGGAATAGTTTTCGCTGGCGCTTTTCGTACCGCGAACTTTATCCAAGTTTCATTCCCTTTGAATGTGCACGTGACGCCTAAACTTTCTATAAATTTTACTCATGCGAAAAATACGACATACTAAACTACGAGCTAATAAACAAAATCTTGAATTTATCACTACCTTACGAAGACATCGACGTTCAAATGGCAAAAAAGATTAACCCTCGCTTGTTACAAATGTCGCTTTATTGTTTCATTGCATCCTTCTAACCAAATGAACACTAATGAAAGAAAATTGATGATTTTTGAATTCTCTGCACTCTAATCATCAAACACATATCATCAAACTTCTCCTTTGTTTATCCTAGACTTGAGCCTAGTAATTAAATTAGTGTTCGGTTTCCCGACTGGGGTAAGTTAGGTTACGTTGGGAACAGGATAATTAATTGTGCAATCGAGCATGTGAGTGTAATATTAGCGGTGCATTTACGAAAAAATGAATGGAGCAAAGTCTGACGATTCTTCTATCGACTTTCTTCAGTCACTTTCATTATCCCTTACTACAACTACAGAATAAATTGGTCAACCTCCGTGTTCGAGTGGTTAAAATCCTCGATTTCAAATCCAAAAGTCGCGGGTTTGTAACCCGGCGTGCTAAAAAAAAAGGTTATCCATTAATTGATAAAGAAATTTTTTTTTATGGTTTTGTGTTAATTTCGTAGACGTAAACATTCAATAATTTTGTATTAATTACATTTTAAAAAATATATTTAAATCATCACAAAGTTACTACTTTCCTCAGATAAAAAAATAAATTATCATGAAGTTTCGCTAGTTTCCAGTGTGGTAAGTATCGCCCAGGTGAAAGACGATCATTCAGAATCAAAACGTTGCTTCAAATGACTTTAACCGTGTTTGGTGACCATACACATCTGAATAGTCAGGTTCTTCCCAATCTTCATCTTCCCTATTTCCTTTCTTTCCGCACTTATTTTATCCTAAAAATACACTATAGTTAGGGATATCATATTCCTACTGTCTTAGATGGATAGAAGCATTTTCTAGTACGTTTTTTAGATTCAAAATTACAATCAATGATTTAATCAAAACAGTTCTTAAAAATAGCTTCACTTTGATTGAAATATCTTACCTTTGGTCTCTGCTTAAATATTCTAATTAAAGCGATACATGTTTCAGTCTGAAGATGGAATTAACAGGCAAAATGTGTGATTCCAGTATGACCCAACAGTGAGACGTGGAATAAAGTTTAACATTTGCTTTAATTAAATCCTTACAATGGAGTTTCAGCAAAAAATAGCAGGTTCTAAAATAGAAATATAAGAATACTTTTAGAGCTTCCATTTTCCAAATTCAAATGACCACAAAAGCATTTATTTCAAACCGTTTCTGCATTTTCACAATCGACATCATTTAAATTATACACTTTTCTGTAAAAATTAACGAACCGCATAAAATAAAACGATTTAAAACTAATTTTGAAGATATGGCTCTTTAAGCAGTTTCCAAGTTTGATAGTTTAATTTCACGGGTGTTTAAGTGGTCCAGTACTTTTAGCCACTTTCAGCTCGATTTCATGGGATGTTTAGTGGAGTTTCCAATCAACCAGATAGTGGATTGCTTCACTCGAATTCACCGTTATTTGTAGAGTTAATTTAGTGTTGAAACATTCAAACAATCCGATGATTGCAATGATACGAGTGGATATGAAAGAAAAGTTCTAATTAAATCTTAAGGGATGCAATAAAATAAAAGCGTACCCTATTTCATATTATTATTTTTAATTTCTCCTTTTTTAATTTTTTGTCACAGCTCCTCTCACTAATTACAAATTGAACGGTGAACTTAAATCATATAAATAAATCGTTTCCGGGTGGCCTAGCCAGACTAAAATAGCAGAACTTATTAATAATAATAATATAAAATTGATAAAATTAAATCATAAAAACTAAAGGCATGTCGTATTTCTTCTGTATATTTTGCAGTATAGTTTGAAATTTATTAAGATTTCTATTAAAATAGCTTTTTTTAAATAAAAAAGTTCGGCTATATAATTATTTTTATGTGTGACAGCTATTTCGCATTCCAACGGCAATAAATTGTTTAGGGACAGTTCAAAAAAAGGTTATATATCTTTCCGTTGTTTTGTAAAACATTCCTTTTAGCCGATATTTCTCAAATGCCTTGGCTATGCAGATTATCAAGAGAAAAGCAAACACAAACAAATTTTAAGAATTCTTTGACTTTAACAACAAATCGTCACGCCGTTTCTACACGGGGTTAGGCAGATAGTATAGACCGCCACACAACTCTGTCTTAGTACCCGTTCCTTGCTTCATTCACATACATACATCGTCTTAAGCTATTTAACTTTACCTTTTGACTTGAAATGAATGAGATGGGTTAAACATTTTTTACTGGATACGATCTTTACGATTTTCCTACATTTTAAACTAATACATAGACTTGAATATATAAATATATATATAATTTTTATAGTGAATACCGCACAAGAGTCTCAACTGCTCTCAACCGTCTAGAGCCAGTGAGACCATAGCATCCCCAATCGAGGTATATTGCGAGGCTGAAAGTAGTGAGGAGGAGAAGGAGATGGGGAAGAAGAAGGTTGGGAAGATATTCAGATCTGGTAACCAAACACGGTAAAAGATATTTAAAATAATAATTCAATAGGAAAAAAATAGGGTTGCGACCAGGACTCGAACTTGGAACCATACTCTATTAGGGAGGACGCATTTGTCATTTATGCTACAGAAACCCATTTTTACTACCATTTCTGTAATAATTATAAATAATCAACCAGAGAAAAAATAAATATTTTTGGTGTTCATTAAAAATAATTTCATGAAAATTAATGTAATTGCAATGGGATCCTTGACAGGTTTTACATAATATATGATGTATCTCCAATAATCGTTTGCATGCCAGGGACATCAAACACCAGGTCACGTATTACCACGATACGTTGCTGACTATGAACGTTTCGATTCTGAATGGTGGTTTTTCATCAGGGCGAAACTTAAGAGTATCTGAGTTACTAAGTTACCTGAAGCGACAAAAAGAAAAAAAAACTTCAATTTTTGTCGCTTTCATCAAGCCTTCTCTCAAATGCAAATATATTTTAGATGGCTGAAGGGCTACAAAAGTCTTCAGAACCAAAAGAGAGTCAGAGCATTCGATGCAGAAAAAAAATTAATCAAAACTGCATATTTTACTCATTTTCGACCAAAGTGTCGCTTAAACCCGTTTGCCTTTCCCCAACGATATGTTACTGTGAACCGTACGTCACAGAAAATTTTCCGTAAAAAAATTAAAGCTGTAAAGGTATTTTAGTTTTTATTCACAAATCTGATGTGGCTACCCTTTAAATGAACAATAATACCTCAATAACATTGATCGCCCCTTAATATTATTTCGTTCGGCCTGAGTGTTTCCGCATTAAGGGGCAAATAATAATATCTTTGACAAATTGATATTCCACTTAAGTTGGCGGCGCGGGCGATCTCCGCTACGAGACCCAAATATTAAACGCGGTGTGGCGAATTCAATTTACCCCAGTCGACTTCCGTTAATTATGATTATTGCGCAAACTGGGGTAACCCAAGGAGTGGTAACCAAAGGCTACTTTGTCCAATGTGCTACTTATACTAAATCCGAAGTCTTTTAGGATTATTTTAATACCTACGGTAAACAACTGTGCACCCAAAAGTATACACTTTTTGGCTTTCTAATACAAGCAATACTACAAGTGATTTATCTGTAAATTTTAAATGGGTAGTGTAGGAAAATGTCCAAAGTTTATTATCATTCTGGAATTTTAGGGACAACGTTCAAAATGCCTTCGCTGGTTTTCAAACTGCATCTTTAGCCACCATTTTAGTTTTTCACAGAATTTAAAAGATTACTGTAAAAGAAATGTATTTATATGAAACCTTAGACCTTTTCTTTACTACACATAGAAAATTTAAAGATACATTATTTGTAGTATTACTTGTATTAGATAGCTACAAAGAGACGTTATTTTTGTGTGCTGAGGCTATACGCCAAATTTTCTGTTTGAAGTTTGGATTACTCGAAAAAACAGACCAAACTGATGTTTCATTTTGATTTGCAACTGTAGTATAAAAATGCAAATAGAATGCTGTTTGAGCTACCGCGCTACTGCAGCGCTTCAACAATTCTTGCGGAAGACTACATTTACAGCTTCGCCCCCTTTTATAAGGGATCAGGTTACTGGTCTCAAAGAAAGACTCGGCAAGAGCATCAACTCCATTGTTAGAGCATCACTTAACACGAGTAGCTCTATCAATAGGGAATGGCTTGACCCCCTGTTATAAGGGATCGGGTTACTGGTCTCAAAGAAAAACTCAGTAAGAGTATCAACTCCATTGTTCGAGCATCATTTATTATGAGTAGCTGTATCAACAGGGAATGATAGCGATTGCAAAATAAATTTCATGACATCGATTTTACTGTTATTGTACATATAATTATACATTTTTATTTCATATTTGACATACCTACCCTTATCGTTTTATTGTATATTGACATATCGTTCACTATTATTATTTTCAAACATTTACACTCAAATGTATGTGTTTGTTAATACTTTTTGAGATATGTGGGATGGAACGAACCTCTCCCGTTCAGGAATAAAATATAATTTGTGCACTAGAATTTTGTGTTAAAGTGGTACTTTCGTCTCTTTGTGACACATACTGTTTTGAACATATTTTTCAATTAATGCTATTCACGTTATATTATACACTCGTAATCTTGAGTTCTGTTCACGCGAAGAAATGGGACGCTGTAAATTTACAATTAAATATAATAATGCTGCTTTTAAAATATGTTTTCATATTTTAATAAAGATTGATATAAATGTTTTAGGGGTGGTGTAAAACACATGTAATATATTATCATAAAAGTAACATGAAATATTTTTTATCATCATACAAAAGAAGATTTACCGATTATTACTTTTGTTTTATTATTTCTGTCACTTTCGAGATACAGGTACATATTGGAAGAATTCATTTCAATTATTACAGTTTATGTTTCTTTTCGTAAAAAAATAAATTACTTGGTCGCAATGGAAACAGAGTGTACTGCAAGGAATGTGTATTTCAATTTATTGTAACAACGTAAAATTATGTTTACCGACTTCAATTCAAATATATGTATATAATATTTATAGCGCATTCATATTATCGTGTTAAAATTACCACTTTTGGATTCTTTTTAAAAAAAAATTGACAATACGAAAATACTTTTTGATGTTAGGAATGTGTAACAGCAATGTATCTAACGTTAAATTAAATTCCACTGTGAATTTATGTAAATATTTCATGAAGCAAACAAAACCAAATTAAAATAATTGGTAAGGTTTCAAAAAAACAACCTGCCTGAAAATTTTATATAATCGTTAAATTCCCTCATTTGTTTCACAATAACAATTTGTATTTTTTTAATACCGTGTACTCTTGAAATAATTGAAAATCTAAAGCCGTATTTTTGCCCTTGGCGTACGACATCGACAAAGAGGCATCACGTCCTAGAGTCGAAAAACTACCCCTACCACCAATAATAATTGCGGTTTCATAAACTTAGCGTTTCATTTATATGGAACTTTCTTTCTCAGAGAGCCTGGGGCCGCATTCTGATGCTTGGCATTCTTAAAACCATCGGAAAATACTATTTATTTTAGGCTGCCTGAAAAAACATATAATTTGGAAGCATAATGGGGGTTAAAACATTAGAGTTTTTTTTTGGTTTAATCTTCCAATATTCTAGTTGACAGTCAACGTTGCCTAACTTATTCAATCATAAATATCTCCCTTTGCACCGAATTCATCAATTATACATTTTACTACATGCCATGAAACGTTTATTTTTACTCGTGACCATCAAAAACTTCCATAGAAAGCTAAGATACATCTGATAGCTTTACAATTCAAAGGTGGCCAAATATTTATTTATTTTGAGTCGAGGTTTTTTTAATTTTATTTAAGGAGATAACATAGATACAGACAATAATTCGTAAAAAAATAAAATGCATTCACTGAATAATTCGCCTGCATCCCAAATATTTCTCACGGATTAACATAAGTAGCAGATAAATAATTCTTTACAGATACTTTTTAAACAAATTTAAAGGGAAAATAAATAAATTAAAGATTGGGTTAAACAGAAAAATCAAAAGTGCACATTGTCTAAAATGAAGTAGCAGCAGATAAATAACCTTTACAAATAAAGAATTTAAAGGGAAGAAAAAATACATAGTTAAATGAAAATGGTTTTATACAGAAAAACCATAAAAAAGTTCACACTATATAAACAATTTACGACTGCATTGTTTTTTTAATGCATTTAACTCAATTTAATATTTTATAAATGAAAACTTTTTTTGAAAAAAAAAACCGTGGACTCAAATATTACGGTAACGCGTGTCATCTTAGGATTTGAAGAAAGTTTTTGAACCTGGTAACGGAAAGGTTAAAAGCGTGTCGTTTAGTTAAAATATTAGAGCTGTTAATAATTCCACATTTTTATGATAGAAATATACAAAGTACAGTGTTGTAAGTTCGGGAGGTAACATTTATAAATCGGGCCCACGACTCGAGGTAGTATTTCATAAAGGCGCTGACTTAACTGTAATAATATTAATGTTACTAATTTCTCAAAGTCACTCAATGTTGTATTCGGGCTTTTATTAACCTTTTCAGGCTGTATTCCCGTTTGTTTTAATTTCGAACCCAATTTTATGGCAGGTGATTTGTGGAAAATAATCATTTTTTTACTAATGAAATGAATATCACTATCGCAATTCTTTTTTAAAACTTTTTTATTGATATACAGAACGTTAAAAGAATGTTTTTTTTTAAATTCGTCAATTAAGGTCACTAGCAGGATGCAAGGCATACAAAATAGTCGTCGAGTGGGAAAGTCACGCTTTTTATCGGTATTTTAATGGGTGATGCCCCAAAAAACTATCATTATTGATTCCTTTGGTGCCAGTGCCCAGCTGAGAGACAAAATAAATTAAGATTGGTTGTTTTACTGTTTGTTCTTGTGCTCTACACATCGAATGTGGAACGACTTCCCAGCTATAGTGTTTCCTGCCTCCTACAACCAGATTTGCTCTTCAAGACCCAGGTTTGCTCTTTCCTCTTCTAAAAAAGGCCCTCAGCGTTACATCTCCTAATATGACATAGAATCTTATGTGGAATATAATATCATATTGATAGCAGCATTTTACTGTCTAGTTTTTATTTTTGTAAATTAGTTGGTTTTATTTTCGAATATTGACAGCCATCTTAATTATGTAACATAAAATCTGTGTGCAAAAAGAAGAACGGAATGAGTGAAAAAATAATTTTTGAGTTAAGCATGCAGAATTGTTTCCTAGATACATATCTAGCAAGGAAAAAAGAGATGAATCAAAAAATAAAACAAATCAAATTTTTGTTTTGGCTCTCCTGCGTTTTTTTTTACTCACTTCATTCTTCCTTTCGCACACAGATTTTTTTTGTTATATATATAAATATAACAATAATCTATCCCTTAATGGCTTTTTTAATGAAAAATTATTTGCCAGATACCGAAAAAAAACGCAGGGCACTGCAATTGCAAGTGAACTTTGACCCAACCATCGGTGTACTTGTATTTACAAAGTCCGTATTACCCAAAACATTTTTTTTAAATTCCATTTAACGTCCGATCTGAGCACCAAGTCCTTGGCATATAATTTATTAATTATGCTCCATATTTAGAATTCACACGTCTCTCTCTGACCACGTAAGGGTAATATTTTTTACGTTTCTGTCAGTGACACTGAAAGGGTAAAGATATGAATAATAGGAAGCGGGGGCCGGGTGGGTCTCGGCGGCCGCCCGCACGCCCAAGGAATCTTAATGGCGTGATCTTGGACGCGGAATGCATGGCCCTCCAAATGTCTGGGTCTTTATGGGACCCCTAAGAGGCTACTTGAAAAGAACGCTGTTTAGTCAAATTACTGCGTTGATTTGGAATGTGTAGTTTTAATGCATTGCGGAAATGTATATATTTATAAATGAAAATAAGATAATAACTTTGTATAAGACCACAGATTTTATTTTTATTTTTAAAACCGACTGATTTCGCTTAGTAATAGAATGTTAGAATCAAAGAACATTTTTGATGTTTAAATAACTACGGTTTTTCAGAATTTGCCAGAAATCTTATTGAAATAGATCATACCTTCAATGAAAGCACCGGTGCTCATATTCTCCATAGAAACGGTCATGGCAACAGATTAAATAATTTAGAAGCACCAGAAATAAATAAAGCTATTAAAATCAGTAGTCATCTTTTTAATAATCAATTAAATTTGTCCAGTGGTCCAATAATAGGTTTATTTCTAATAATTTTTTTATCACGTTCTCAGTTGAAGTTTTGCCACTTTTTTCATATTATCTGTCTCTTTCTCTATGTTTCTTTGTTATAATTTAAATGTTTCTTTTGTTTTCTTACTGTTCTATTTTTTATTTTATATTGTGTTATCTCTCTGTATATATGAGTATATTGAATCATTCACTGTGTATCTTTTGTTTAGTTTAATTGTGTACCCTGATGATGCTTCGGCTAAGCGAAACCTGTCGGTCATGCAAATTGATATAAAATATGTAACCTGTACAAAGTTATTTTTTCGTTTTCATCAAATACATCAAACCACAAATCGATTGAAAATAATAAAAATATATAAGGCTTGCAAAAACTGAAAAAGTAGTTCTAAAATAAACACACCGGAAAAATATATAACAGTTATATGTTTGAAAATTATCACGGCTAAAATCTTTATGATATTTTAATATACGAGTACATTTAAAACCTCCATAAGGCATGGTGGAAATATCAATGCGAAGCAAAAACTCTTCTCTGACCTAGATATTTTAAACAGAAATGGTGTGCAAATTTCATGACACCTTAGCTTACCGTCAGAGAGTTTTGGTGATTCGAATAAACAGATTTTTTATTTACGATTACATTAAATCTCTATGATAATAAATTATTTGCCTAAAAAAAATTATAATGTAAAAAAAAACAAAATCATCATTATAAAAACATCGCGCGCCGCCTGCGGCCACAGTGACCGCCAATACTACCTTATATATTTTTGTATCAAAGGATCATACTTTAAAAAAATATTCCTAATAAATATTTTATGGTTTGTTTTATCATGGGAATTTTTACAATTTAACCGTAAATGGAGAACGTGGTTCGCTAGAATCGCTAGTAATGTATATTATGTGAATTTCTTTGGTGAGGGGAATCTATAGATAAGTTTATAACTCCAAGAAGCGACGAACAAGAGCAAAATAATGTCTATTTCTAAAAGTTCGATTATTTTCAAAATCGAAATATTTATCAACGTTCATTGAAATGGCCAATATAACGAAGTTTATATATCTTACTGCAGTATTATTTTGGTGCGCACATTATTCTTAAGAATTAACGATTATTTCGAAAATGATTGTTTCTAAAATGATTGTTTCAAAAACGATTGTTTCTAAAACGATTATTTAGAAAATGATTGTTTCTAAAACGATTATTTGGAAAATGATTGTTTAGATGCCACCATTATTTCGTAATATTACATCAGAGTTAGCTAAAAGGGAATATTGACCGCAACTTGGTAGCGCTACCCTGTCGAAATAAACTGGGCTTATTAATTAATTGGCATTGATAATTTTATTTTATCTACATCAGAGCTGCCAGTCTGGGTATGATGATATTGATTGCTGAGTTTGATGAACCTTACAAAAATGTTATTTTATCGGCTGTTGAGATAATCGTCTAATATTTAAACGTATATGTGGTATAGTACAAATTTTATATGAAAAGGGGGATGCATATTTGAATTTGAATATCAAATACTAAAAAAAAAACAGTTCGATAATGCAATAATGGTAAGGGTTGGTGAGATCCTCTTGGAAATGAATATATCCATTAGAATATATGTGTTGTTTTCCTCGAGTTCCCATCGAATCACCACTGAAGCGTTCACAAAAATCGTGTTCAGAGTTAATATGTACGTTTGACGGCCTGCATGGTCGAGTGGTAAGACGCTCGACTATGAATCCAAAGGTCGCGGGTTCGAACCCGGCGTGCGCAAATAAATTTTATTTAATTAATATGTGTCAAAACACATTTAATTGATATAAAATAAAATATAGTATATTTGCGGCACGTTCCAGAGTGGTAGATACTTTAAGTATCGCCCTGGTGAAAGACCACCATTCAGAATTAAAACGTTGCTTGAAATGGCTTTGGCCGTGTTTGGTGACCAGATCTGAATAGCCAGGTACTTCCCAACCTTCCCCTTCCCCATCTCCTTCCTCTCCCACGACCTTCAGCCTCACAACATACCCTTATTGGGTATGCCATAGTCTCACTGGCTCTAGACGGTTGGGAGCAGTTGAGACTCTTGTGCGGTATTCACGTAAAAAAAAAAAAAAAAAAAACGTTTTATAGTGAAATTACATCCTTTGTTTTAAATTCTTTTACATACCAACATACGCAATAGTTATATTTTACGAAATCTATTTGTTATGATTTTTTCGCCGAAGAATGTATATTTCAAGTCCTTAATGAAAATTTCAACTTTTGAAATCAGGTTGTGTGAAGTTATCTCGTATGGTGTGCATGTATCCATATCCCCAAAACATTTTCTAATTTAAAGATAAAAATACAGATACTATAATAGTAAATTTTGTGGATACTTAAGCATTTATGTGGGGCTACTCGTTAGCTACTTCAGTGGGGATGTATTCTTGTTTCGCTAAGAATGTTGTTAGAGTACACGCCTATTTAAATAAATAAATCGTGTATTAAAAAAGTCTAATTACCAAAGCGTTTCATACTTAGTGAAAACATTTCTATTTGGACCACATGTAAATATCAATTGATTTATATTGCTGTATAGATGTCCTTTAGTGAGACGTAATATATTGTCGGTCCTCCATAAGCATGTCCAGTTGAGAAAGCCAATGGCCAAGGGATTTGTCCTTCTCTGATAAAATCTTGCTGAGATTAATTCGTCGAGAAAGTTGATCGAATCTCCTTTTCCCTCGTGGTTTATTTCATCCGTTCTAGACATGTATGATTGAATAGTGAAGATTAAATTGATTGTTGTTATTTTTTTCTTAGTACCTGTAATAAAGTTTTATGAAATATTAATAAAATGTATTTTTTGATAAATTTTCCCAAGCCGAGGAAACAATTGTTTTCGAAAATTATAAAAGTTTCATGACGTTGGAGC
This sequence comes from Drusus annulatus, assembly GCA_022651775.1. Lineage (NCBI taxonomy): Eukaryota > Metazoa > Arthropoda > Insecta > Trichoptera > Limnephilidae > Drusus > Drusus annulatus. The sequence goes on along the minus strand of JAGWCC010000356.1, from coordinate 47,443 downwards.
TCATCGTTCAAGAACTTTTGTTGTTTCAGATTTTCATAAAACAGATTTTACTTAGGGTGACACGTATATACCACGTATATATATCATACATTTTGTGTGAAGTAAATATTGCATGGAAAGCAAGTATTTATCGCTTTTTCCGAAAATATTTAGCAAGAGTAGGGGCGTGAGAATTTAATGTCTACCCCGGGGCATCAATTTTCACGCAACAGACCTAACTACAATATAAATACAACAAGCTGATTCGGGGCGGAAGCTTACAAGAGCCCTGATGAAACTTAGGTTTAAGCGAATCTGTTAGGTCAGTTTTGAATATGACAAACCATTTATATTTAACAATATGATTTGAAAAAATTGTCATCGGTATTAAAACATTGAATTTTTTTTTAAATTATTACAACTTTCGAGAAAAGAGCATTGAATCCTAATGTGTATAACAAACATTGTTTTTGAGATGAATTGTATTGATAAATTCTGATTACATTGCACATTTTCAAAGTCAGTCGTTAAGTTATAAAAGTGCGCCTTAACGTATTTCCGGAACCACCAGAACCTTCAAAGGGATTACTGCTAAGGGCGAAGCCGGAATCAAAACTCTGTTTAAAGAATGCTTTATGCCCACATTCAAAGTAGATACAAGGGCAAGTTACCACCTCATATGATCGCCTCAACCCCTACCAAATAAAGAGAAAATTTTTCTACATCTTTAATTTGTTGACGACTTACACAAGCAGTCTGAGCATCGTCATAATTCTCACCTAAGCTTTCAATATGAATTGATACTTCAACTACAAAAAATCTTCCACAAAACAAACAACAACGTAAGGAACTTCAGGTATCCATTGGAAAATGTCAACTTTGAAGTTCTTGTAACTATAGATTTTATACTGAGCTCTCGCCTTTACCTGTCGATGTCGTCGTCATCCATTAACTTGCTGATGATAACGTGTGGTAGGTATTTTATTTCATCTACCACTGTTAGAAACTCACCATTTAGGATAGCTGGAGGAATGTTTTCGAACCCTGCTCGTATTTGGTAACTATCAATTTCATATAAAAACTCTTGTCTACATAGCTGACATTATTTTTTTTTAATTCAATTCAGTTTTTTTTTGATTTTAAAAACATTACAAAATATAATTACAAGGCGTTTTTAAAGATATTTATAAAAGTGTATATGGTGTGTAGAAAAAATAGAATAAACAACATATATACTAAGACAAGAAAAAAAGTTAATTAGTTATGAAAAGGATATACAATTTCTAAGATTTTATAACTAAACAAGATGGCAAAATATTATAGTGGTGTTAAGCACGCAGCAATATTTTTTTCTGTTTCAATGCAGTTTCACTGATACAAAATTTTCAATTAAACAGCAAGAGTACCTTCAACTCCGGCATGACTATTGGCAAGGTAGTCCTGCAGGCCGGGAGATACAACAATCTATGCTGTCGATGATCGCGATAATCATCAGGAACATAAAAGTTGATGCTCTCCATGATAGCCAAGTTTTCGAAACATCCACGTATCAATTTGAAGAAATGGGTGACGATGTACACATCCCTTCTGACCCGCAGAAGGTTTATTCCGAACATACCCAAGAGAAAGTCAGTCGGATGGAACCACGGGTAGTAACCGTGCTCCTTCAAGTAGAGAAATCTCAGAAATTTCTTCTGAACCCTCACTAACATGAGGGAGTATTTCTCCTCGTGCGGACTCCAAATCACTGATCCCCTCTCCAGCCTGCTTCTTACCAAGGAATTAAATAATATTGTGAGGACCCGGGTATCTCTATTGAAGCACTTTTCTTCGGTATGACAGCCTACCCCAGTCATTTCGTCCATGTATATGTTGAACAATACTGCGGACTTACATCCCCCTACCTGACCCCGCTTTTCTGGTAAAAAGGTTGGGATAATTCGTCTTTCCACTTTATCAGGTTTTCTTGTTGCCGGTTGTCAATTGTTGAGAATGTGTACGACATTCGACGGTGTACCACTTTCCTTGAATTTAATTCATAATGAGGAGTGGTAGAATCAGTGTAACTCCTTGCTGAGGTTCACAAAGCACGCGTAAATTGTTTTTTTATTTTTAATATATATACTTTTTACTGAAAATTATTAATATTATTTTATCAATTTTCCTCCGATAGAGTAGAGGATCCAAGTTCGAGTCTCGGTTGTGACCACTATTTTTTTTTGTTGGCTCTTTCTATTTCATACTTGTAATGTTGATTATTGATATTATTTAAATGTACAAAATAAGCATGCTTTGAATTTAATTCTTATTTCAGTGTGTTGTTTTTTTCTTCCTATAATATTTTAACCTTCGCTTTGCGCTGAATACATGTAGCTGTATCTGCGTAGCAGTCCTTTTAAAAAAACCAGAGATTTTAATATTAAATATTTACAATAAAATATGTAAAAAGATCAGTAAGATAAATTGGTTCTAAGAAATACATAACGAAAAAGGTAAGAAAATTGAAAATAAAATGTCGAAATAAGTTTTGCCTTTCGTTAATGTCATCGTATCTATCAATATCGGAACCTCTTCTCTATCCGAGTATAACGTCTCTGCAAATTTAACCACCTGGACCTTATTAGAAACCGACATTTTAATCGATCTCATACTTCGTTTAAAATTATTTTTCAATTTCTTCCGATATAGGCGATATGTAATAGTTACAAAGCTCTACCCGAGCACATATTTTATACCTATATGGTGTCTTGGATAAACCATATATTTGTATTTACGGCAGATATTTTGACTTCTTATAGGCTTTATGCTTTTTTTGTTTTGATATTAATAATTGAAATTTATCAAAAAAAAGCAAAGATTTGTAAAGTTAATTCTAATTTAATGATAAAATTAAACTTATTTTCATATCTTAACAAATTTCACTTGATTATTGTTTATTTATTTTCACCTTTAAAAAAGCAAATTCTGCACAAAAGTCCCAACTGCTCCCAACCGTCTAGAGCCAGTGAGACTATAACATCCCCAATTAGGGTATGTTGTGGGGTTGAAGGTAGTGGAGAGAGGAAGAAGATGTGGAAGAAGAAGTTTAGGAGGTAACTGGCTATTCAGTTCTGGTCACCAAATACGTCAAAAACCATTTCAAGCAAAGTTTCGATTCTGAATGGTGGTCTAACACCAGGGCGATACTGATAGTATCTACCACTCTGAAACGTGCTGCAAATATACTTTATGTTATTCTATATCGATTAAATGGGAAATAACACATATGAATTAATTAAAATTTATTTGAATACGCCGTGATTTGAAACCGCGACCTCTGGATTCGTAGTCGAGCGTCCTAACCACTTGACCACGGAGGACGTCACAATTACACCCAGCTTACTATAATTCACAAACTCGAAACGTTTCTCCAAACTATGCATAACCCCGATAAACGCCGGGCACGACAGCTAGTTAAATCTATTTCTAGATTTTGCAGATCGAAATTCATTTGAATAATAATTAAAGTTTGTATAATGAATAGAGAAAAGATCAAGTAAAGCCGGTTGACCAAAAATATAATACTTACAATTGTTAGAAGTGATTCACGAGAGTGTTTTATTTAATAAATAGTATTACTACATAGTTATTGCTTTCATCAAGTACTCAGGTTACTCAATTCTCTTACTGAAGCGACAAAAAGCAAAACAAAGTCCGAAATTGAGTATTCCACGCAGAATAAAAAAATTATCAAAACTGCATATATAACTAATTTTTGACCAAAGTGTCGCTTAAGCCTTTTTGTCTCAATGCTCTCACTGAGTTACTCGAAGCGAAAAAAGCTAAAAAAAGTCCCAAATTGTTTCGCTGGAGTCAAGCCTTCTCCCAAATGGTAAATATATTTTAGATGGCTGAAGAGCAACAAAAGACAACGAAGGGTCTTCAGAATCAAAGGAGAGTCAGAACATTCGACGCAGAATAAAAAATGATATAAAACTGCATAGTATTTAACTCACTTTTACCAAAGTGTCGCTTGAGCCCTTGTACTTTTCCAGCGATGATATAGCTTTGTTAACACTTCATTATTTGCTTCCAGCCAAATTGAATTATTAATTTGAGTTGAATTACTGTTCTCGCACACATTTTCTGGTCTCCATAAATAATACAATTTCAGAAACCCTTCAAAGTCACAGTAATTTGAATTACACTCCACATGTTAACCTGTCACGAACAAGTTACGAGAAAATTGCTAGAATTGTTTCAGTGATTTATTATGCTCAGATGCGTCAAAGGTCCCAGAAAGCTGAAACAAATTTGTGCAAACCAATCAGGTTCGTCAAAGTCTTGACGTGACCTCAAGTAAACAAAAGTAATCAACGTTTATGGTACTTTAAAAACTCTATAGCTAACCAACTAACCTTCATGCCGTGTCTCTGCAGGGGTAGGCAGAGAGCTCGTGCCCCCACACAACGCTTTGTTAGAACACTCTCTTTATTGCGTAGCTCGTTCAACTTTCTGTCCATACTTCCTCTCACATTCCACGTCTTAATTCGACATTGTAGGTGTCGTTAATTCCTCTTCTTTGTGAATTATGTAGGGCAGTTTTATGATATTTTACCTCATAATATAATATTGATAAGATAAATAGTGTAATTTCTGAAAATATTCACTAAGCATCGTGTCGATGATGATGAAAAAATTAAGGAATGAAATTTTATTATGGAAACATCTTTTCTCACTAGCCATTGCCAAAAGAGCAGTAATGTGTTTAATTTTATTATCTTATTTTTCTAATATGCATCAAGTAGTATCGTGTCTTTTGTTTAACTATTTTCATAAAGGCATCCCTGATTTGTATGTTCTCACTCTCTCTTTTATAAAATACGAATATATCCAATAGAAAAGTTTTAACATAACTCCCACCAGCAAAAGCCAAAATACTTTAAAATTCAATTCATAATAACAATATAAATAAATATTTTAATCGGTCTAGTTTTTTATGAAAAACTTTGTACGAAGGTTGTATAAGTACAAAGTCACTTGAATCGATAAATAATTCTAAAAATAATCGTTTTTAAACCATCGGTTTTTGGTTTTAACTTGATTGTGTCGAGTTAAAAATTGTCCCACAATAGATGTCTATTCCTTCAGAACATGATGTGATGACATAAACAGTTTTATGACTTGTTTCTCCGTGTGTGGGCTTGTAAACGTTTATTAAACATCCAAACACATCACAGAGAATTTATGTCTTTCTTCATTTCCACACAATTCTCCCGACATATCACAGCAGACGTTTACCGCTTTGCCGGATTTTATACGGCGATAAATAAAAATGTTGCCATTAAATAAATATGAAATTGCGAGTGATAACAACAATTGAAATGTACATGATGATTTGTTTTCGTTTTGTATGGAATGTAATAGTTTCAAATTTTTTTAGAAAATACAGGATCGTTTTTTTTATTCTTTGTAGGATATCTTGAAATATACCATCGAAATCACACAATAGTTCGAATTGTTTGTTGTAAAGGGCGCTTTTTACTGCTAGTATACCATCTTCCTTTCCGCGTGCAGCGCTGTCTCTAACAATATGCAAAGTGATAGATACAGGTATCGATCAACCCCCACAGCCCGGTCCTGGGTTGAAACCCAAACTGAAACAGTTATGATGTCTATTTGCTTTCTCTGTACCCTCTGAAGACAACTATCTACCACAATTGTTAGTACCTGACTGCTCAAACAAACTATGGCCTGTTCCGAATAGCAGTTCCGCGACTCGGTTCTACTACCTGTGTTCTTCCAAAGTTCTCACCGCATTACCGCAAGGCTGCTGTATAGATCCTCGCCTAGTCTACGAGTGTCGTTTCAAATTGTACAAACTGTTCCTTTGCTGACATTATCTTCTATCTTCCTAGATCATGCTAAAATTGATGTTGCGAGCTGAAAATGGTTATGTTGATTTTTTAATTTTTTTTTATGGTTTTAAAGTTTTTTTTATAGAACTCCATTTTAATTCTTAGGTTTTTTAAATAAAATTAAAAACCTAAAAAAAAAAAAAACTAAAAAAACAAAAACAAAAAAAAATTGGTTATGTTGACTTTAAAAATCGAAAAAGGTAAAGCCATGCATGTCATTACGCCCAAGGTCACTGTTTCAAAGTTTTATTTGCTTCATTAGATAAATATTAAACTGATTTCTGGTTTATAGTCAAGATGTTCCATTCATAAGATTAGAAAACAAAATTGTTTAATCCATTTGCTTTGTAAAAGTATATTTTTTTTAGTAAATAACTGAGTTTCTTTCAATTTTTAATATATAAAAATTTATTTTTTGCCTACTAGTTTCATCACAATTCAATTCATCTCCGGAGTGAGTAAAATAAATAGATTCTTAGAAATTAAAAATATATTAAACCCATTTTAATCTCTTGCAGATTATAAATAGTAAAAAATTAAATGGAAATTGAAACAAATAGGCAACAAAAGTTGACGAAGTATATCTAACAAACAAAAAATGATGAAATAAAAAAAATTACAACAAAGTTATTGAAACTAAGTTTAAAACATTATTTTTAGTCTTGGCTCTGAGAAAACAGAGAGAAACGGTAAATATAATAAACATTCATGAAAGGCATGAAAATTTGGACGGTATTGGCTCTGCAGTAAAATTTTTAATGGAAATTTTTAAGAGAAAAAATAAAGGCGCCTAAAATACTTTTAGGTTTAAGTTAACTAGGTTCAAGATATTAAAATACAAAACAATTATTTATTTATTATTCTTTGAAATTTTAAACATCCCAAAGGCGTAGTTTCAGGAAAATTTCACCGTGGTTAACCCTGTTTTATGTTAATTATCTGTCATCGTAAATACTCATTACCCAAAAATATTAACTGTAATTTGTACGGTGTTCGATAGAGGCTTTATAGCGAAATAATAAACTTATTACGGTTCGTGTTGCTTAACACTCGACTGGAATATATATATATATATATATTTAACAACGTAAACGGCAAACATGGGTCTAATAGAACCCGACGTTTAAAACGTAGAGTACAAATTCTATTCGGAATTTTTAAAGTTTTGAATCTTGAAGTATTATTTGATTGGACTATTTACATGATAAAAACCCTTCAAGAGAACTCAATATTTTAGTTGACAAAAACATATACTCATAGAGTTTTAACTCAAAATAATTCCACCACTAAAATTAACACATATGAAAAATAAAATCACTTTTTATGTACCATTAAAAAAATTATAGCAACTATCATTTCTTATCATTTTTGTACGGATAAAACAGAAATATGTTCACCTTAATAAGTATTATTTGGATTTTCAAAAAAAAAAAACAATTTTGGCATGTTACTGTCACACTCTGCAAGCCACCGTCGATACAATCCCTCTAAATTTTTGGTCATTTTTATATTAGTCCCAAGAAAAAGGTTACTCTTTGACTATATGTAGATTAAATCTAACCCGAGAGAGTATGCGAGTACTTTTAAAAATTCAAAATTCCCTCTGAAACTAGACGCGTTTTGACTAATGGTGCAAGATTCTATGCGATTAAGGAATATCGGGAATGGGGTATGTAAATATTTAACGGCTTAAAGTTTGTCTTTGTCGATGCATGTATACCAGTTAAGGGTTAAAAAATGTTTAATTTTATTATAAACATGTCGAAAGAAGTAATATTAAGAGCCGAGAATCAAACTAATACTTAGAAAAACCCTTGAAAATAATAAAATGAAATATCTTCCCGGATACTTCAAAATCAATATGGCGAGATATATATAATATTAACATGAAGGTTCGTCAAGTTTCTACATGAAGCTTTAGTTACAAAAAAGAAACTCCAAATAGAATATCTAACTTATAAATTCTGTATTAAAATATTTACCATAATTACAGACCAACTGAGACATAAAAGCGAAATTGAAGAAAGATAATGCGGAAAGAAAAAATATGTTTTATCTTGGAAAATAATACTTTGTTGGTTTCGTAAAACAAAGAGCACGAATAAAATACTTTTCAATTCAACAGTTGATTTTTTAAATATTAATTATAAGTGAATCTTATTCAATACAAAACGTCAAGTTCAACGAATTTTGAGTTATATGGTATACTTACAGCAATAATATTTAGGAGGGATAGCTTTGCGAAACACGGTAGTCACGATTGTTAATTTTTTTCCTGGCTAAGTTTTTTTATGGTCACACCTTTTTACATCCATTCATAGCACATCTCGACATTATGTTTTGTTAATTTGATAACCACTTTTTCACAGTATTGTTTTCATTAAACATTTAGGATATAACCCCAAAAACCGTTGCGTTATGTCGCATAACAAAACGTAGTGGGTGGAGTCGCCAGAGACCCGGGAGACGGAAAACATGGTTACATACCTAAAAGTGGAGCGATATTATGTGACGACTTTTCTTGTCTCTTACTCTCTCACGGTTAACGACGTAAAAATCCGAAGAAGGTGATTTATCGTCAATTTGTATAGGTTGGGTAAACTTTTTTATCTCTCTCTTTATATATACATATATTCTTACTCCAAAGTTACATATATAATAATTTGATTATTAATATTTAAATATTTCATCTACTTGGTTTATTTGAAAGGTGTTTTTCATAAATTGTAAAGTGATATTTCATATAAAATTTCTCAAAGACAATAAATAATCAACTAAGAATTATTATTTTTGGTTTAACTGAGTGTTAAGACTTTAATATTTCGATTGAAGCACAAAATGTACGAAGTTGTTGGTAACAAATTAATTTTAATAAATTAATAATTTTGGCAACGGAGCATGGCTTCCAAGAGAATTGTTTAATTAAGCCTTGACGGAGTCTGGGTGTTCCAATCCACTGTAATTCCGGATTACAATGTCGACAGGTTTAACCGCTTGAGCAGCAGGACAAATCTTTGAATCATTTGTAAAACAATTATTCAAGAATTAGAAGAGTAAAACAACACCGAGACATTTAGATTTTCGTTACTAAATTATCAAAAAATAATCATTTGTGGCCGAGAGAGGGATCGAGATCAAAGATAAGTCTGTTTAAATGACTAAAGCAATTATTTAAATGAACATTCATTTATCAAAGTGATTAACGACAGGTGACGAGTATATCCAACCTATATCGTCGCCGGGAAGGCAAAAGGGCTGAAGCGCCACTTTGGGAAGTTTACACTTGAGCACTTTCAAGTTTTTTTGTTTTGCAATAAAATTCAAAAGTCTTCTATACCTAGTTGAATTTTGAAATAAATGGTTAACTCGGGTAACTCAATGCTCTTGCTGAGTTACCTGAAGCGACAAAAGGCTAAAATAAGTCCTAAACTTGTGTCGCTTGAATCAAGCCTTCTACCAAATGGTAAATATATTTTAGATGGCTGAAGGGCCACAAAAGTCTTCAGAATCAAATGAGAGTGAGGGCTTGCGTTGTAGAAAAAAAAAACATTCTAAACTGCATATTTAACTCATGTTTGACCAAAGTGTCACTTAACCCCCTTTTCCTTCCAACGACAATACAATCGATACGTTTGTTTTATAAAGTGTAAAATAGATAATAATTGACTTGTTTTTTTTATACTTGATTGAACAAAAATATTATTTTCACAATAGCGACATTACGGGAATAAAGACTTAAAATAATAGTTTTAGTCGAATGATTTCAAAACCAACGTAACCACACTTAGGGGTATTTCACCACCTCTGAGTAAACTGATGATTAGTGCTACTCATTGAATGGTATATTTTACCTGTTTCACCATCGCTGAGTAACGCTACCCATCAAGTAACTGTCTGTTTTTACAGCCACGATTAAAGTTACTTGATAAGTAGTTACTCAACCGTTAACTCAGAGGTTAAAATACCCCCTTAGCAGTGCAGTTTTAATTATTTATTCTGGGTTACAGTTCCAAGGCACCAGAAGAACAATTAAAAAAATTATAAATAAAATCGTCAGTTACATTCTCACGTTTGGAATGCCCCGGGGATCGGTTATTGAGCCACTTGTGATATTTATTCAGTCATTCTGAACTTCTAAACGAGAAGATCTCGCGTCATTAAATTCAATATGAATGTATTTATATGAAAGTGGGAAACGTTCAAAATTTGTTTCCAATTCACTACAGCAAAAGGCAGTTAAACGAAAATCGCTTTAATCTTTTCTTACTTGGTGGGGCATAATACTGAAATAGTGCTGTGTCCCAATAAAAACAAACTTCCAAGTGAATTTATTCAATATTATATTGAACGTAATACGCGCAGAAATCCACGAGAATGAATTCATAAATTGGGAAAGCAGCTCACATTCAAATATAATGAGCAAACCCTCATAATTGAATAAACCCGCGACGTGAAATGAAATGGCTCTTTTAATAGTTTTACCTCTGAAAGGGCGGTAAGTTAAACGATTCATTTAAACATTGCCGTATGAGTTGTGGGGGTTCTTGTAACTTATGAAAGGGGTAGTTATCTACGACCCTTTGTGAGGATTTACTCATTGTCTCCGTTTGTCCATGAGGGTGGAGACTGGGTACTGAACTGTATTTCAAAAACTCTAAAATGCAAAATTTTTGAAAATTTTCAAAGAACTGAAGTCGCGAAGGCGAAGAAACCTATACCAGGGAATCATTATTTCATAAAGTTTTGATTTTAGTGGTAGACACTCTTAGTATCGCCCCGGTGCATAACTACGTTGCTTGAAGTGGCTTATGCGCCGTGTTTAATGACCAGATCGGAATAGCCAGGTACTTCTCAACCTTCCTCATCCACATCTCTTTTCCTTCTCCACTTCTTTTAGCTTCTTAACACACTCATATTGGAGATGACATATCCCGAGTAGTTTGGACTCTCGTGCGGTATATAACTAACTAACCATCAACCCATTTCCCCGCAGGGGTAGGCAGAGAGGACGGACCGCCATATAACTCTGTCTTGACACACACTCCTTGCTTCATTCATATTCATACATCGTCTCATACATACTCTTCTGTTATTCTGACTCTTCACATGACCCGATTCAAGTATTTGATTTACTTGATCGCGTCATGTCTTTTTCTAGGGTCCTCGACTTCTTCTTCCATTCACTTTCGCATCGTATATTCTTTTCACACTCCTTTCTTCTCTCATTCGCTCTACATGCCCAAACCAACTAAACGTCCCTTCCTTGATCCTATTCATTACGCTCACATCAGCCTTGCATTCTTTCCGGATATCCACATTTTTAATACGGTCATACATGGTTTTACCGCACACACATCTCAAAGATCTCATTTCCACAGCATTCAGTCTAATTTCATTTTTTTTCTGCCAGTTCCATGCCTCACTGCCACACATCAGGGTTGGTATAAACACTCCCTCGGTTTATTAAAATGTCCATAAATCAACTACTGGCAAATTGGTTAGGTGTAAACACATTTGTTGGCAGTTGCTTGGGTGTAACCACGTTTACTGGCAAATTGCTTAAATTTAAACACATTCTCGTTTTTTCCCCTACTATTCATTGCATCTTTCCAATTTACAGAATATATTGAATTGCACTAGCCTAGAATGCCTCAGTGAAAAAAATATCATCACATATTATTTTAAATAAATCTCATAAGTTTTCGCCTGAAATTGTAGCCTAAAGCGACTCAATCGTTTAGTTCTGGCACAAGGCGCATTTCACGCATTTTTTTCCAAGAATTAACTGCGGAAACCATAATATCAGAAAAGTAAAAGAACAGATCGGGGATAAGAAAGACATGAAATATGGACAGAAGATGGGTAACTAGCAATGCACTGCCAACGGCTGTAACGCGGTTATTCTGGCGCAGAATGCACTTAAATAAAATTTAAAAAAACTAATCGGGTCACTTGAATTATTCTCTTTTACATTTGGCGAGGTCCCAATAGCTTGGGTCACAGCAACTAAAGGAAGTATTTGCAGACCTTTTCTCCGATACTTTAAAAGCTGTTTTTGGCACACGCCCCTAACTTGTTGTTACTTCCTGAGGTTGCGTTTTCGAAGAAGGCAATTAATTGCCCAGGGTAAACATGTTGCATTGGTGTAACGTTTTTCTCTGCCACACATAAATCATAATTTTTTACATAGACGAAGACTCCACGGCAAGAACCTGTTAACCAACTGTCGAGACATTTTGAGATATTTAGTCTTTCGAGTTTTGTTAAAAAATATATATTTTTCATGAATGTTATAACTAACATACTAAATTTTATATTAAATTTAGCATTATATTGAATTTCTGCAATAAAATGTTATTATTGTAGATAACGTGTTCTTGTCATTAACACATATTTCAGTTATAACAAAATTTGCAGACTTTTGCAGAGAAATATTTTCAACTCTTTGATTTTCCATGTTCGTGCCATTTTCATGATCTGAAGTTTATTGGATAGAGATTGATAGAGATTAGTTTAGTGAGAGTACTAAGTCATTATTGATAAAAAGGTAAATTAACAGGTTCTTGCCGGAGGGTGCTCAAATATGACCGTATTTTTGTAGAAACCAATTCCTCTTTGGATTGACATATTTAATTAAATGAAAAAATTACTTCGTATAAAACAACAGATTTTATTTTAATTTTTCAGGGCACAAAATTAAACTTATACCCAGAGGGATGTATGTATAATCGTATACTTTTTATTTATTTTTTGTTTAGTTTAATTTTGTACCCTGACAATTCTTAGGCTAAGCGAAACCGATCGGTCATAAAAATTAAATCTGTAGTCTTTTACAAAGTTATTATTAAATTTTCATTAAATACGTCAAATCACAAAGAGTTTGCTTTCTACGAAAATATTCATATTTTTTATGCAATGATTAATATATTTAAAAAAAACATTGCTGTATTCAGGACAGTGTGAGAACAGTGTTCTCAACATTTAAAATATTTTTGTATTCGGTCAAATACACATCAAAACTTATATAATTAATATATAATTTTCACTTTTCAAGATCTTTATTCGAGCAATTTTAGTACAGAACGGTGGGAATGATTCCCAGCTGAATATTTTTAATTGTGTTGGAAAAGGGGTAGAATCCTACTTAGTGGCGCATTTCAAAAATATAATGGTTTAATCATTCAATTTCCGCAACAAAATTAATTTAAAACTCTTAATATTACATTCGCGCCATTCCCAAATGAAATTTACGAAAAGGGAGCACTTCTATTTTACCAAGTTGAGACATGAAAAAAGTTACTTAACTTTCTGAAATGATATATAACCCCAATTGGTGTGTCCGTGTGCCCAATATTTCCTGATTTCTTGTGAAATAGATAAAATATTTTCATATGGAGGTCGCGGGATCGAGCCCGGCGTGCGCAAATAAATTGTATTTAATTAAAATGTGTCATAACACATTTAATTCACATGAAAAAATATATAGTATATTTTGTATCGCCCTGGTGAAAGACCAGCATTCAAAATTAAAACCTTGCTTGAAATTGCTTTAACCGTGTTTGGTGACTAGATCTGAATAGCCAGGTACTTCCCAACATTCCTCTTTCCCATCACCTTTCCCTCTCCACTAACTCACAACATACCCCAATTGAGAATGCCATAGTTGCACTGGCTCTAGACGGTTGGGAGCAGTTGGGACTCTTGTACGGTATTCACTATACAAAAATAAATATCGAAACATCTACCTAGAAATATATATTTGAACAGATTATTAATTTTAATAGCGTGTATGGAGCCTAGAAGTCGATATAATATATTTTTGATCTTGAAGGAGAATATTTGTAGAGGTGGTCAGAGGCTGACAGAAATGTTTTTTTTTTAAATACCACCAATAGGAGATCTCCCGGCTGCATAATCGCACGTATGAAATTTCATCTGTTCCAGAAAAGCTTTTCATCAAACGAGAAGAAGATAAGGATTTATTAAAAGTTTTCGCGTGATTTTCCACCAACTTTAAAGGTTCTATCTAAGTATACTACTCTCTCGACCTACTTTCTAATATCTATCCCAATTTCTACTGCATTCACTGATTTATTCCTCCTGTAATTCTCGCACGTATCACATCCTCATGTGTAGAACCACCCTTAATTCGAAAAATAATTCAAGCAGGTTGTAGGGTGGAAAATATACAGCGATATGACAAAATATATACATTTGTGTTAAATATATACATATCTTCGTTGTATCTTAAACAAGTTTATGAAATACCTCCTAATACAGTGTTATTACGAATATCAAAGAAAATTAATAAGGCGTATTAAAAGCCTAGCAAACTCTGCCGCTTTACAGAGGAATTATACATATATACACGGCTACAATTAACATGGTTCTACATTCATATCAGCTTAATTAAATTTCAGACTAGAGCGTTTATTTCTTAACGGTTGTAAAGACGCCGCCTTATGAATTTCAAGAAAACGCTTTTCAAGAAAAATATTATAACCCAGTTTTTCTCACTTTGATGATATTTACAGAAAATGCAAATGAACACTTACTTCTGAAACTAAAACTGAAATTATCAACAGTTTCAAATCTCAATTGTAGTTTCCAGACAAGAAATAAAACTTCATTTTAAATAAGTATTGTCAAGACGTTTTACTGAGCCATGAAGCATATTTTTAAATGCAAATAATATATACATTATTATTATTATTCCAGATCATTTGGAACTACGATCAGTTGCTATATTTACATATTTCATTTGTATTTGAAACATCTCCCCTAATTTTATCTTTTTTTATTTGTTTTCATTTAAAACCATCTTCTTGAAATTATGGGTGTTAATAATTTTATATTTTCGTAGAAAGCAATTACTTTATGGTTCGACATATTTAATGAAAATGAAATAATAACTTTGTATAAAACCACAGTTTTTTTTATTTATTTTTATAACCAACCGTTTTCGCTTAGCCAGGGTACAAAATTGAACAAAACAAAAAATACATAATTATATATACTCATACATACAGAAGGATAACACAATATAAATTTTCAAAAGAGAATAGTAAGAAAACAAAATATTTTTTTAAATTATAACAAAGGACCAGAGAGAAAAGGGCGAAACGTCAACTGAGCACGTGATAAAATAATAATAAGAATGTTTACGAGTTAATGGGAAATATACCTAATACTGGACTACTAGACAAATTTAACTGATTATTAAGAAGAGTATTACTATTAATTTGATGGCTTTCTTTATTTATAGTGCTTCTTAATTATTTAATATGTTGCCATGACCATTTTTAAAGAGAATATGAGCACCGGTGCTTTCATTGAAGGTAGGATCTATTTCGATAAGATGATTGGCAAATTGTAAACATCTATTTTTTTCATTTTAGTATAATTTTCATTAATACTTTTAAGTAATGCTTTAAATTGATTAAAAAATTAAAATACATGTATTTTATATACATTGAAAATATGTCTCAAAAGTTATTTTATAATATACCTGTTTTAAATATATTATTTTCTATCTGAAAAATGATTATTTGAAATTAACGCAGTATATCTGAAAAAAAACATCATTTTGAAACTTGCATCCTAATTGACGCCATTCATCAGCATAAATCAAGACTTCTATTCTTAATTGAATGTTTATCATTTTCAATATTTCAGGTCAATAGTATTTATAAAATATTTTTTTAGATAATTTTTTCACTATAAAAGTGAATCTCGAATCATCAAAAGTCAAAACGTTCCAACTAAATAACATACTATACATTAATAATTACCGATTTACTTTGACAACCTTTCACATAATTTAATTGCTTTGCACAATCTTGAATTACAAAATAAATATTTTGAATTTTTATTATTGAATTATTTTATTTAGTTTGTTGCAAATCTAAGCAAACTAAGTATAATAAGTAATTTTAGTTAACATTTTTATCGCCGACATTTTCAGAAATGAGTAAATATACTAATTAAAAACGATAAATAATATTTATAAGTATTCCAACACTTTCTTTTTCTCTTAAACACATTTCACTGGAGTTTTTCAGTTTAAACAAAGAGCTATACGTGACTAGTGTCAAAAAAATCTTTGATTTCGTGAATTGTAATAAATTATTTTTTTGGAAACTTAATTAGAAGGCTTCTTAGGAAGGCATGATAACTTAGAATGATAATTAGACGGAAAAAAATATTAAAATTTATCCAAATCGTGTTGACTTACTAAATAGGTACATAAAAGAAAACCCATCATTTTGGAATAGGGAGTTATTCCTTAGTCAAAGCTTCACACAATATAAAGCCTTTGCGATACAGTAAACAATATTCATTACATCAACACATTGTAACACGCGCATTATAATTCTCCCAAGAATGAATTTAGCACGTTCCTAAAGCACGACCCTTTAGGCCGGGCCCGGGCCCTTCCAACTGGCTCTTATTTACCACCCCGCGATGTTGGGGTGCCCCTAACCGCACCGACAACTGTGATGGCCGCCTGCGCCGCAGGAACGTGAGATAACTCAGCTGTTTAATTGTAGCACGTAGGTGCGGTAATCAGGAGTGATACCTTTCTTGGGATTGTTGGTTCAGACGTTTCAATGTCCTACTTAAGAAATATTTCGTACTATTTACCAAACATGGTTCATATAATGCTATAACGCTCCACTATTTTTGTCTTATCTTCGCAATAACCAACAAAATTCATAACAGAGCAGTACACCCCTGGATTTAAGCTTATATGCCTTGCATTCAAACTCAAGTCTTTCTTCAAAAATAATATACACACCCTTTTTTAATTCCTCTGTCCTGGTTCTCTCTCCCTCGGAAAAATCTGAACTTTGTGAATCTTGACACATTTAAACTACAGAAAACGTTCTTCACCAGTTTACTGGAGGTACTTCTGTGCTGAATCAAGCAACTCCCAATACCGCCGACGGACTGAATAACCTCAGCATCCCATTGCAAAGACCTGTGCCAACTCTCTTCCACCGCACTAAGACGAAAAGAGGGCGAGACAGACTTGAAGTGTAGAATTTAATATACCTGGTGGAACATTACTGTTATATTACACGCGTATGCACATCTTTGCACGATAATCTTGTCTTTTACCATGGACAAAATAACAATAATATTAATGATTAGCGTACCATTTCAAAAAGAACTGACAAAAGTAGATACAAAGATCTAATGCATTTCTTACCTGAAGGCGGTTCAGTTTTGTTGTTGACTACTTCGCACTCTATCCTTTTTTCCTTCAGATAGAGGAGAAGGGGGTCGTCCATAGGCTCCATGCTTTAATCTGAAATAAAAGAAACATTTTTTTAGTTTCACAAATGTGTATATATTACTGCGCTCTCGTTATATAAATTTTATGTATTAATAAGCAAAAACATTCTGAGCATTCGTCTCTTAAATATTTGATTCGCACAATCGGATGATAACGATATTTATTTTGATGGCACTGTTATTAGTTTTCACCATAAAACTGTTTTGTTTCGGTAGATTTAAAAAGTCAACCGAACTTTCGATAGAAGAAGGCACAACAACAAAAAAGTCTTCATTGAAGATATATCGTCACAGATAGTGAGGTAGCAGAAAGGCTTGTTATGGTGGAAAGCCATAAATTATCGTTTAATCGCCAGACAATAATAAATCCCGTTTGCTACAAGAGAGTAAATTAATTAAGACTTAATAACTGTGAAAGGACAAGCACTTCTTTGTCAAACATAATTGATAGTTTTATGACACGATCATAATTGGCCATAAACCATTATTTAATCGCATTAACTTTGAGACCGTCTGCGTGAAAACTTATAATTATTTCGTCGTGATCGCCATGCTTTAAAAAGGCGACACTTTGAGAAAATACGAGGAAACATTTCATATTTACTTATACGAACAACTTGTAACACAGCACACGGGAGTATTTGTTCCCGATTTTTTGACAAAATTATTATGCGGGTTTTACGGAGTAAAAAATAATTGAAAAACAATTTTGGGTGGTAGTTTAATTTTAATTTATTTAATAAAGAAATTAAAAAGAATTAGAAGGGGTACAAAGAAACCATTTTAAAAATACCTGTAAACTATGCAAATTGAATTATCATTTCGCACTTCTAATAAAATCCACTCTGTTATTTAAACTTTACGAAAAGTATTTACCTAAGCAATAGCATTAGTTTTTATATAATTCAATTGAATTAAATTTAATATTATTATTATTGAGTTCTGCTATTTTAAGTTTTTTATTTTAGTTTTTAGTGACAGCTGTTTCGGCGTTTAAGGCCATTGTCAAACTGTCAAAACTGCCATTGTCAAACTGTTTGACAATGGCCTTAAACGCCGAAACAGCTGTCACTAAAAACTAAAATAAAAAACTTAAAATAGCAGAACTCAATAATAATAATATTAAATTTAATTCAATTGAATTATATAAAAATTAAAATGGAGTTCTACAAATTAAACACAAAAACTATAAATAACAATAGCATTAGCATAAAAAAATTCGAACCGCTATCGAAACACGAGGAATGTTTTTCTTTGAAAAGTCTTTAACAAATAGTTCGATGTTATGTTTTTATTCATAAAAAAATGCTTGATAAAGCTTGGCACATTAATTTGAACTCATGTGTTTGAAATACTTGAACTGAAAACTCATAGTTTGTCGAGGCGTAAAGAATGCGCCAAAAATACAATGATTTCAATAAGAAATAAAATGAAATCAAAATTCAGTTTAACAGTACATACCTCTTAAAATCGCGTTTATAAAAAAATCTATTAGAAAACCACTGATCACTAACTCAAAAAGCGAAAGTAACAATGTATTGCATACGAGTACGCCAAGAAAAATGCTATTATGTAACTTAATAGTTATCGAAATGTGAGAAAAACTAATTAATTTTGTTTTTAACAAAGTTAATGTTTTAGACTTTTGTCCAATTTTGTTCCTTTTATAGTACTTCCTGCATGCGCAGGCCAAAAAAAGTCTAATATGAAAAATAATATTCCTCGTAAAACTTTGGTAATAAATCATAAGACCTGCAAATTACAAGATTCTCTTGGAATATATTTAAGAAATCTAGGATTTTCTTCCAGATGCTGATTGCTTTTACTTCTTTCTGATAATTGGAAGTTACAAATTCCTAAAGAAGGGTTCTTTTCAAACTCCTAATATACATCATACAGACATACAATATAATCTATAGATTCGCTTTTCACCATATCGCGTTGGAAATAATAATTTAAGAAAGGTAATTCAACGTAACATGAAAAATGCATTTTTTTATATTATACGGGAGTGACTTTGAGAGGTCATTTTAAAAATTTTGCACTTACTAATTAATGTGTCTACAACTCCATACCTCATGATTGATACGCTGTTGCAATTGAAAAATGTTTTAAATGGTGTGCATTTTTTTTACGTTATCGCTCACCGCTCGAGAATTCTTTTCCAGTAATCAGAATTAAAAATCAACAGATAAATATGCTGTTTTATGAATAGTACAGAATAATTTGTTCAAAGCTTGTATACAGAAATAAAACTAGAAAATCGTGTCTTTACAATAATCTTAAAAGTTATAGATATAGATGTACTGATGACCTCCGTGAATGAGCATTAAGTTATCCGGCCACGAATCCATGGGGCACGGGTTCGGGGCTAGGCGTGCGCGAATAATTTTATTTAATTTATATGTCTAATTTAACAAATTCTTACATAAAATTGAAATATAATAATGTATTGCATATTTTCGGTACTTTTCTAAGTGTTAGATCTTATGCATCGTCTTGGCGATAGACAATTGTTCAGAAACGTTGCTTGAAATGGCTTTGACCGTGTTTAGTGAACAGATTTGAATAGCTAAGTACTTCCCAAACTTCCTCTTCCCATCCCCTCTCCTTCTCTCTTCAGCCTCACAAAATACCTAAATTGAGGATACAACAGCCCTACTCAACGCGGTATTCCCATTTAAAAAAAATGATTGAATAGTAGAACGTATAATATTGACATTGAATGAAAATCAGGCTTTTATTTCAATTTTCAATAACAACAATAATATTCAATGAAATGAAAAAAATACTTCGTATGAGATCACAAATTTTTTTTATTTTGACCGACTGGTTTCGCCTACCCTAAGCATCATCGGGATACAAAACTGTGCTAACAAACTGTGCGTTTATATATACATACAGAGGAAAAACACAATATAAACATGTAATAAGAGTACAGTGAGAAAACAAATGAAAAACGTTTAAATTATTATGAACAGATATAACAGAGGGACCAGAGAATATTTTTTTATTTAAAAAAAAAAAAACAGTTATATTTTCTTCAGCTTTACATTTAGATTTTGAAAAACATTAAGCGTGGAATATTATCAGTGGATTTGTACTTTTGAAACGGATGCATAAGTAAGCAGCACTTGCAAATATTCTCTGGTAATAATTCTCGCATTACTTGAAAAAGTTTTAGTGGCTTGGAATATTTGACGGTTTTACGCTTGTTGTGATTTAGAATTCTTGTAAAACTTTTTGAAGGTCGGTCGCGGGCGACAGTTAATAAAACCTTTCGGCTGAATATTACTCGCCGGACAGTTAGATACTCGGGAAGCAAGCGAGGCTTACTTAGGCCACCCGCAGGGTTCTATGACCAATTGAAATACTGGAAACAAAATTGCTGTGTTTTTATAGGCTTTTAAAACAACAGAGAGGATTTGGTTATTTGCAGAGTACGGTGTAGATACGTTTACGTGTACTAAATATTTAACATCTGAATGAAAAACCGTATTTCTTACAACAATACAACAAAAGCCCATTGGTATGTCCCTAACTCTCAAATGTTGAACTCTGTCCTCGTGGAATTTAAACATCCTTTTATCTGTGAAATTTTAAAATCAGTGATACTATTTCGGCTCTTAATGTATGTGCATCGTGAGCTAAGAAAAAAAACATTCTCAAATTCTTTGTTATATTTTTTTTTACTTTCTTTGTTAACTACGAATGAGTTTTATACTAACGATATATTACGACCACTAGATTTAAAATATTCTCATTAAATATTCAACATTAAAGTTATCATGTAGCCCGTAAGTAAAGCAAATTAATTTACAAAAGTCCGAAATACTTGCATTCTTAATGACATATTGCACAAGCAACGTTTTTTGCCTATAAGGATGGAGGATCATCGTACGAGTTTTTCAAATAGGGTCGGGTTATTCGTAACCTGTGAATGTTTGTTGTTTTTCGAATAAAAAAGTAAGTGAGTTAAGTAATAATAGTAATTAAGTGATTTAAAAAAAATAATTATGACTAAAAATAAAATGACATACTTAAAAGTTAAATTACAAAAACATCAATTCAAAGCTTATTAAAATCATTCGACTTTTTAAATAGTAGTTGACATTATAGAATAGAATATAACGTGACATATTTCAAAATCATTTAAAAAAAGATATCACGATTACGTTAAAAGCTAATATTGTTCTCTTTAAGCACATAACCCTTTGAGACCCAGTGTTAATTCAAATTTACATGAATTTCGTGCATTTTTTTCCCATAACTGAAGCGATTTAAGGTATTCGGATTTTTGTTTTCTGAAAGCTGGCAATCTTCTCTGTTGTGGTTTTTATTTTTTCCGCTAGGTCGAAACCCTTATTTCCGCCTCAAAAACCGCAAATATTTTGACAGCTCCCGTTTAGACAGCCACTCTCGGTCTGGGATTCATTACTATTTTTATTTCGTTTTATGATATCTTTATATTTATTGATATTACATTGTAAATTGTACATTGTACTTCCCAACCTTCCTCTTCCCGATCTCCTTCCCCTCCCCACTACCTTCAGCCTCACAACATACCCAATTTGGGGATGCCATAGTCTCACTGGCTCTAGACGGTTGGGAGCAGTTGAGACTCTTGTGCGGTATTCATGTAAAAAAATTTTTTTTACAATGAAGCATGCGTAGCAATGTAGCATTTGTGTGTTATTCTGATTTTACCTAAGTAATAAAAAAATACCCTCTGATGCCCAATATTATTTCAAATGAATGTAAACAAAATTTATTATATTTTTTTTTTATAAAAAACATATAAAATTTGTTTAAAACCACTTTATTATTTATATTTCGTCGACCAGTTTCGGAAACACCCTTCCATCTTCAGGACAATATTAAAATGCTACTTTAATATTAATTCAATTTTAGTATTTTCCTGAAGTGCGAATATATTGTTTTCTTAAATATTTAAATAATATCAATAACACTAATATGAAACAGAAAAAGCCAGAAAATAAAAGACAATGGTCACAACCAAAGGTGTTGTTGATTATTGATATTATTTTTAAAAATAAAAAAAAAGCATTAATGCTTCAAAGTTAATTCTAATTTCAATATTTTTGAACTTAAATATATGTATTATCAAGCATTACATGTGTTAAGTAGAAATAATAATGCCAGTCTAAAAGGTTAAAGGGTTTAATTGCGCACGTAAGTACCTAAATACTAAAGCATATTTTGCTAAGACCACTTGACTTTTTAAATAGTAGATGACCTTGGAGAACAGAATGGAGGAGCAAGTCAGACCTTTCTAAGTTATACGTGTAGGTATTGGGCACACAAACAAAGGAAATCATAAATATTCATTACGCAGTGGACTTGTCGTCTTTGCAATGGGATCTAGTTTTACTGTCCGAAGTTTAGAGCGGAGTAAATTGTGTTTATGGACCCACATTTCCTTTAGAGCCGAGAACTTTCCTTAAGAACCCACATCTTTATGCCCGGGGAATGATTTACGATAGTATTTGATTAAATTGACCTGATTGAAATTGGTATTTGAATGGTCTTCGAGCATATTACCCTCAAACGAGTCACAGTTGGTTTAACATATATATAAAATGCCGCATATGGCTTATGCATACCTACTTGATTTAAAACATTTCGAAAAACGTGTTACGAAATTTAAAATAAAAAAAAAACCAAAAGAAAAAAGCACGCACGACAGCTCGAAAATAATGAAATCCAGATGGTTTGTAAGGATATCACAAAGCAACACTATCCGTCAATAGGAAAAAAGGAAGATTTAACCAATAGCGAAACAATGGATAAAGTATGTGCTCAAGAACTATTTTAATACTTTTTTTTAATGAAGAACATTATTTGATAATCTCATCTCTGCAAGATCATCAAATTGGACTCTTTTGAATTGACGAATTTTTTTTTTAAAGTGAATACCGCACAAGAGTCCCAACTGCTCCCAACCGTCTAGAGCCAGTGAGACTATGGCATCCTTATTCAAGATATGTTGTAAACCTGAAGGTAGTGGGGAGGGAAGAGGGAGGTTGGAAAGTACCTGGCTATTCAGATCTGGTCACCAAAAACGGCTAAAGCCATTTCAAGCAATGTTTCGATTCTGAATGGTAGTCTTTCACCAGAGCGATACATAAAGCATCTACCACTTTGGTCGAGATTGGACCGACCGTCTTTAAATTTTATACTTAAAAATAATGTCTCAGTATTTCGATTTATAATTATCTCAGAATTGCTTAAACAAGTTGACCAGCTGCGAAGTATAAAATTGTGTGCCACCCCTAAAGTAAAGTTGAACAGGTTTATTGAAATAAATAATAAAATTGCTTTACTGAACGTAATTACGCAAATACGCCATTAATCCCCGTTGGCTGGGCTATGATAATACGCTGTCGCAAATTTCAGCCGAGTTGCAGCCATTTAAAGGGTGATAATACGTTATACAAATTGTACAGTGGAATTGTTAAAGTGCGGTTGCGAAAACATCTCCCCACTAAAGGGCCTGTAGTAATGTGGGTATATCGCAGCGTACAGAAGTGTTGGAAATTTAATTCCACAAAATGAATGTGTTTTCGCTTTATCGAGGTAATCTTCTGAAATGTGTGTTAGTGCTCTCACGTAAAACTAGTTTTGAATTATATACAATTGAACAGCTATGTGGTTGAGACTGTTATTTTGTAATTTTTCCAATTATTTTTTTAATACTTTATTTTAAACTTCTGTTGATGAAATAATGCTGTCATATTTCCACAGTAGTTTAAATATGATAAATTATTCAAATATCTAATGCAGAGAACTAATTTAATTGTAATAAATAAACAAATAACTTTGTATGAGACCACGAAAATTGTTTTAATTTTTATGGCCGATTGATTACGCTTAGCCTATGGGACCATCAGGGTTCAAAATTAAACTAAACAAAAAATACATGGTGTGCGTTTACATATACCTGTACATATAGAGGGAGAACAAAATATAAAATAAAATAAAATAACAAAACAATGAGAAAACAATAAACTTAAATTTACATTATAACAAAGGAACTGAGAGAAAGAGACACATAATATGAATTGAAAAAGACAAAACGTCAACTGAGAGGGTGATTAAAAAATATTGACAATTTATTTTTTTATTATGAGTTTACAAGGAATATATCTTATAAATATACCTGAATTGTATTATATGTATTTCAAATCTGCTTATCAAATAATATTCTTGTGCAGTACTTGCGAGTAGATACGTCAGAAAGAACTTTAAAAATTTTGAACAGATGTTAATTTTAAGACTGTTTTTTTTTTTAAATTCCCACCTAATAAAGTACTTGCAGACTTACTAGACATTATTTCATATTTGAAATGGGTGGATTAAACCACTTTATAAAAAAAATCTTGGAAAGTTAGGTTCCCTGTGATTTTTCACGGGGTAATTAAATAACAACAAAAAAGAGTAAACAGAACTGATTTATATAAGATCATGTCGACTGTGTTTAGGTGAAAGGCGTTATTCCGCATTATTTTACAGGGAAGTTTAGGCCTTACTGATAACATAACAGTCATGTTGTTAGGCTTGACACCTGATCATAATTCGATAAAATTTTAAAACGGACCGAGAATCAGTGGTTAACGGAGGCGATTATTTAAAATGGAAGTAGAAAAAAATAATAATGGCGCTAATCATCGATTTGCGGCAGTGTAATATGTTACAATGGTTCAAACCACTAGGCCTAAGTTTGCTTGTAAAAAGAGTAGAATAACGCCTTAGACCTAAATACAGTCGATATATTTGAACACTTATTGATGTGATTTTTATGAGTTTAAGATCATTTAAATAATAAATTATATATAAATAGAACACATACACTTTGTTTTTAACCACTTTTTTATTTAATATTTTGTCTACAAGAATGTAAGTTAAATATGAGTTCGAGTCTTGGTCGTGACCGTTATATTTTTTCTGTTTCATATTTACGTTGAAGATTATTGATATCATTTAAATTTTAGTACAAAAATAATAAGCATAAAAGCTTTCAAGTTCATTCTAATTTAATTATATTTCTTTTCATTTGACTTTGTATGATTTTCAAAAGTGAGCTAAATTGGTTCGCTTCTGAAAATTATCTCGGTAGTCAATTTTTTCAGTAAATTAAACCTTGATAAAAGAGGTATAAAGTTAGTCTTTTTCAATGTGAATCGGTTCATTTGCTTGAGCGTGTTACCTACACAATATCGTCTCTTATCTACAGCAACCCTGCGCGCCTGTTCCTTCTTATGTTCACATAACTTCACCCATATCCTCCGATCTGAGCCTATGATGAGACTATCGCGCCTAGACAAACCGGGATACATCTAATCGCCATATAGATAATATATAAGACCAACACAAAAGCAACTACTCAACTTTCTTCAACGGAACGTTGAACTGACAACGTGTCTTGATTATTTTATTTATTTACAAACTAACGGACTATTGTCTAATTACTAAAAAATTCACAACACGAAATGGAAAAAAGATCAACACAGAAAGAACAGCACATACATAATATTATAGTGAAACAGTGACAAAAATATGACCAAATGTACATTAGAAAGAAGATTTGCTAGAGTCGTAAAGAATGACAAAAATCATTTAGACTGGTACCAAATATTTCAAGACCATGGCTTGAGTTAACAAGTCTCGACATTCTGGACAGTGGAAAATGATAATTAGTCGAGTGATGATTGAGGAACAACAATTCATTGTTTCTGAGTCTACGGCGAGGAATGATAAACTGGATGAGTTGCAACAAAGAAGGTGAATCCATTATACAATCTTTCCTACACTTTTTAATAAAGCAATTTTCAATGTTTGGTCAATATTATCATATTAATAATCACCTTTGATATTTTATTTGAAACTACTTATTGTAGTTTTTATTCTTAAATAAAGTGTCGTAATTTGATTTACTATTATAAAAATCCCACACTTCAATATAAATATTGTCAGCTAACTATATAATTTTCACCGCAATATCTACCATTTTCAACAAAACGCGTGTTATCGTTTCAAGAAAGAATTATTTGAGCCGTTATTTCGCTTCAAGTCGAGTTAAAAAAATACTGAATTATTCACAGAAAAACTCGAATATCACTACTCCGTATTACTTACGCGTTGAAACGCTGACGTGAGACTGAAAATAAGTTATAGGTATAAGATAATTTTCATACACGTTTACGTTAGACAGGATCCCAACCCTCTCGCCAATATCCCACGATTCTCCCCTAAACTTGTAAGATATTCTTGAAATATATTTTTCAGGCGCCTTTCAGTGAAACTTGGTGTTTTTAAGGTGATTGTTATGCTAAGGCAGAGCTCAAATCGCAAATAAAAGCGAATTGTTTTGCTTTCTGGAGGCGCTTATTTTTCAATGGGAGGAATACGTTTATTTTTTCAAATCTAAAATTTATAACTGTCTATTTTTTCAATACTGTCTTTAAACCCCGAGAGACTGGAGTAACTGAGTAGGTAGTGGAATTTGAGGTTATTATTGTAACATTTCATGTATTTATTCTAAAAACAATTCATAGAAAGAATTTTTCTTATTTTAATGGCTAATTAAGACGAAATAAAGAAGCGAAAATTCTTGAAAGGCCATTTCAACGGACAAACCCATTACTATTGTGAGCCATGGATCTTTGAAATATCAATTTAACTGTCGAAAATTGAACGAGACGTCGCCGTTTTGGCGCGCCGTATTTATTTCATATTTTTCAAACATTCAATCCACAAAAGAGTATTGCGATGTCGGGCGAAGTTGGGTAAAAAAACTTGCTGTTAAAGTGCAAAGCGTATTACTTATCTTCATCCATTTTAAGAAAATGTTTTCAGACAGCATTGCATAATCCGTCATCAGAGCACGGATATGATTCAAAACACTGCCATAAGAAAGGCATGAAAGCACTAAGTGGCTTTATCCCCAAAAAGCTTCAAATAATAATAAATTGTTTATTTCAGCGGAACAGAGCGGTGGGTGTAATACTCTGTCTACCATATAAATAATACATAAGAGGAATATAAAAAGCAAGAAAGAGATTATATAAAAAACATAATAACAATAATGGTACACAAAGGCATTTATGAGTATATTATGAACATTAAGCGCTTAAGGGAAACTCTCCATCTATGATGTAGGGGGGCGCGGTGTCACAGGGAGACAGCCCGGACGAGAGTGTTCTCGAATTTCCGGTAACACATCAGAACAACGAACCCACGCACCTTTCCTTCTGTCAACATCTGTGAGACCCAAAAAGATACCTTTGTTTATAATTTTCCTACTGTTTAAATGATGTCTTTTACCAAAACTCAAAGTTACGATATTATATTTTTTTATTTTTTTTATATGAATACCGCACAAGAGTCTCAACTGCTCCCAACCGTCTAGAGCCAGTGAGACCATGGCATCCCCAAACATGGTATGTTGTGAGGCTGAAAGTAGTGGGGAGGGGAAGAAGATTGGGAAGAGGAAGGTTGGGAAGTACCTGGTTATTCAGATCTGGTCACCAAACACGGCTAAAGCCATTTCAAGCAACGTTTAGATTCTGAATGGTGATCTTTCGCCAGGATGATACTTATAGTATCTACCACTCTGAAACAATTATACAATATACTTTTTTTTATTTTTTTTTATATCATTTAAATGAGTTATGACACATATTAATTAAATCAAAGTTATTTGCGCACGCCGGGTTTGATCCCGCAACCTTTGGATTCGTAGTCGAGCGTCTTACCACTCGACCATGGAGGCCGTCAAAAGAGTATTTTCCAGTAACGTGTTTTAAAGAGAGACTTTTTCGTCGCATCATCTACCGAGAAAGAATAATTGAAATTTTGGTATGTAACCAAATGTTATCTATTTACATGTCTATTAAATTCCTTTCTTGCGAAATTTGGAAAATGTATGCGTTAAAAAGGGGCTTAAGTGTGTTTCGGGTTTAAACATAAAAATTACATTCTTCCTATAGAAAATCGAATAATAAAACCAAACGTCGTCGGGTCATGAATAAATTTAATAACGCTATATCTTGTTTTTATTCAGTGACGGATTATTTGATTATCTGGTTGGTTACTCTGAATTTCTTATTGTTTTATTTTCCTTTTTTTATTTTTTTTCTTTGTCAATCCAATCTTACTTCCCGTAAATATTTGAGCGTAAAACCAATATGTCCAAAAAAGATTTTTATGTGAATATGATTTTCACATAAAAATGTTATATTTTTTGGTTTATTCTAAGGTTTGAAATAATGTTTATGGGAAAGGGTTTTGATCCAGCTAACTGACTCTGGGTAAAATACTTTAGTTAAATGCTTGACGTCTTCGTATATATTTTTCTTAAATATATTTGTCTCTCTGATTTATTTCAAAATATATAAACAAACTGGGGAAGACGAAAGAATATTACCAATCCTCAGAAACAAATCAAATTATATTATTTTAGAAAACAAATAAGAAGCATTGTATAAAAAGGCAACATTTCGTAGAATGAATAGTTTCCCATGAATTATGTAGTCATCTCCAAATTCGGTTACTTTATCTTGAATTATTCATATTGTCTTTCAATATTCACAATAAACTCGTCTCTTTACAATATTCAATATTGACCAAGGATATAAGCAGTTAAAATTCAAATAGAGAAAAAGAATATTCACTAAACTGATATAGAAAGAGCAGTGAATGCACAATAATTATAAAATGAGAAAAATCTCTACGTACGAGTATATGTTTTTATTTTAATTTTATTAAAAGCCTTTGTAAGCTTGGTTGTGTGGGGTGTGCATTACACCACTTACTTTATCAAGTAAATACAATGGTAGGTGTACAGAAAATTGTCTTCATGATACAAACTTTTTATTTATTTATTTTCATTATTCATTTGTTTATTAATTCATACTACTCTTTTATTATTCTGATTCTTGATCCAACTCATATATTTGAATAATGTGATTATGCCTTGTGCAATGTAGTCCTGAGGTATTCCGAAATTCTTCTTCCATCCACTTGCTCAGACATACGAATATTATCTTGACACTTCTTTATCTGTCTATCCGCTGTACCTGACCGAAGCATATTATGTTATATCTTCAAATGCATATTAATAGACTTATATATAAATGCAAAGAAAACGAAAGTTTCCGTAGCGTGGTGTTCTACGATTAGGCATTAAAGTAGGGCAGTTGTGAGATCGATACCAAGTAGATTTAACTTCCTTTTTCAATACATAGGTGCTTCGAGCTTTGAGTGTGATTTTAATTGTCAAGATTGGTGAACTTTAAAAAACAGTGCTATTTATTTATTTATATTTCTTGTATAACACTGTTTTTGCGCTCCTTAATTTCCCCCTTGTTCCTTTTTATTCTATTCACCTCACAACAATCCTTAATTACTAGGAGTGCGATGTGCCTTATGTTTTGTTCACACAAACACGTGTGCGACGGGGAGGGCTGACCCTTTCTCAGAAACATTCACCGGACGCCGAGCCTTTGGGGGTGATTTTAAGATACCGACAACAAGGTAAACAAACAAGACCTCTTCTAATCAAGACAATTCATTTTTTTATACCTGAATACATTGCTTACTTCGTCATAGTAACATTTACTTTTGTGCGGATTTCCTCAATTTTCTTTTTCTGATGAGGTTATCGTCAATATAATTATTATTCTACAGACTACAACCAGAAATAAATATCACCAAATTATCGCTGGAAAGGCAAAAGGGCTTAAGCGAAACTTTGGTTAAAAATGAGTTAGATATGCAGTATTGAGTTATTTTTTCTGCATCGAATGCTTTGACTCTCGTTTGATTCTAAAGACTTTTGTGGCCCTTCAGTCATCTAAAATATATTTACCATTTGGTAGAAGGCTTGAATCAAGCGACACAAGTTTGGGACGTTTTTTAGCTTTTTGTCGCTTCGGGATCTCAGTGAGAGCATTGAGTTACCTGAGTTTTATTGTAAAATAAATTAAACACTTTAAAGGGCTCTGGTGTAAGCTGCCCAACATGGCGCTTCAGCCTTTTTTGCCTTTCCGGCGACGTAATTAATTATTAACCAAAACGTTATAATTTTTGGTCATCAGATGAAGAACTTCGAAAGCCACTTGAGTTGTCCGGAGTATTTTGAAGATTCACCTTTTTTGATATATTTCTAAAACTCGCTCAGTTTCTAAATTCTCATAGTTCAATATTTGGTTTAGCCTCCAGGTATCCAATCCACATAGAACACAGAAGCCATTACATGTGTAATTCAGGTTTTCAAGCGCTTAACTTAATTGTGATTATTATTCAGTATTTCTGTTTGTGTATTTATGAAACGTGATAATCGCAGAAACTTATAATAAAATCTCCGCAAAATCATATCTTTATTACGTGAGTTTAGAATCACGGGGACTTCTATCTATACCGATTTTACATATGAGATAAGCCGTTGTTATTCCAGGCCCCCGATTAACAAGTTCTTAGAAATACAAAAGCTTTGCGAACCACTACTCTGCTATCTCTAATAGAATACATGTCACGATTTCAGCCTTTTCGGGGGCAAACGTGACGGCGTTAGCTTTTGAGAGCTTTGAAAACGTAATGCTGGTTCCAGATTTCAACCTGGACTCATAAAGCTTAAATTGCCACCCACATAGACGTGTAAAGAAAATTATCGCCAAATTGCTTTCCAAGAGGACAAATAATCTCTTTTTACAAGAATTTATGAAATCTCTTTTCTAGAGATATGTCTTAAAGAGCGAGTATTTTTCAGAAAAAATACACGTTTTCTGTCATTTCTTTTTCTTTCATGATTTTTTTTATATTTTCTTTTAATGCTTTTCTTTATCAAATTAACTACCCATCAGAAACAAGAGTGCACAGTACATAATACAAACATTGCTTTCTATTTTTAGAATCGCTTTTCGTTTATATTACACCAATCTAACAACCAGCTTCATTCAGTATATCAACACAATTGTCTTCATTTTTAATAATAATTGAAACCAGCAACACGCAGTATTATTTTTATAGTTAATACCGCATAAGAGTCCCAACTGCTCCCAACCGTCAAGAACCAGTGAGAAAATGACTCAATAGCGATATGTTACGAGGCTGTAAGCAGCAGAGAAGGGAAGGAGATGGGGAAGAGAAAGGTTGGAAAGTACCTGGCTATTCAGATCTGGTCACCAAACACGGCTAAAGCTATTTCAAGCAACGTTTCGATTCTGAATGGCGGTCGTTTACCAGGGCGATACTTGGAGTATCTACTACTCTGAAACGTACCGCAAATATACTAAATGTTATTTTTTATATGAATTAAATGTGTTGACACATATTAATTAAATAAATGTATTTGCGCACGCCGGGTTTGAACCCGCGATCTCTGGATTCGTAGTCGAGCGTCTCACCATTCGACTACAGAGGCTGTCAATATGGTGACTTTTTTTGAATATTTTTAATAGTTAAATTGATATTTCATAGCACCATAACGATGCAAATTGAAAAAAAATAGTTGACCTAGTGACAGCAAAAAAGAGTTCGAATTTCGTGTTGGAATTTTTTGGTTGGTTTTGTAATAGTTTAGAGAAATTTAGAGTAAGCGCTCGATTTTTTTAAAAATTGTACTTTTTTCTATTTTATTTACATATGCATATAACGGGGTAAATTCCCATTGCCGTCTGCAATATATATATACTTTTAAGGAAGAGATCCTTATAATTAGATACTTGTAGGGATTCAATTTGTAATTTTTGTTTTTGTGAAATATGATTCTCTTTGTCTAATACAAATCCAACCTTCTTATAAAACCACACAAGAAGCGTATTTTATAAATTGCATGAAATTTAATATGCCTCTAGAAACAAAATAAACAAGATGGAAAAATATTATGAAAGATGGAAAACTCGTTGATACGTTTTGTAATGAAAAATTCGACATCTTATAGTGATTTCATGCCTCAATTACGCCCGAGTGTTTTTTTTGTGTTTTCACATCACGGTTTTAAAAATCAAAAAGCTACGATCCGTGCAGAATAACATATTTTAAAAGCATTTTAGAAAATATGTATTCATTTTATTCAGTTTGTTTTGTGCGTAGGAGGGTTTCAAATTAATAAAAATCTCGGATAAATTTCATAAAATGTGAGACCAATTCCTACTAAAATTCAAATACTCAGAACTAAATAGAACACGGGTGTGGCCCAAACTGATTGAATAATTGTGAGCAAAACTAATGCATTCGCCATTATTTAAAAAAAAAATATGAATGTAACAAAATAAGTAAAGGATTATTAGTGCATACATCCAGAGATTAGTAAAGTTCTCAAAAAATAAACTAAGAAAAATCTTCATAAGCTCCTTTCATACTTTGCGCGATGAGCATTCGAGGCAGTCCTAAACTAACAAATAAATTCATTGGCAATCAAAAGAGCAAATTAAAACCTATGAAACCGTGTGAGAATATAAAAAAATATGCGGCTCTTTTCATTAAAGTTCAACTATTGCTTGATACTTTTTTGTACTTGTCTAGCTCATACATCGCATGTCGCGCGGTTTGTGGACAGATCTACTGATGACGTGTGTTCAAGCGAAATGAATTTTTGAACGGATTTTCGCCCTTTATTAAAAAATGTAAGCTTCTATTAAAAACTTTATTTGATCAGAGGTCGCTAGTTCAAATCCTGGCGCGCACAAATAAGATTTTTTTTTTCATTAATTTGTTTTATTTCCTAATTAAATCATTCAAAATAATGTGTAGCATATTTACGGCAGTTTTCAGGGTGGAAGATACTCACAGTATCGCCCTGGTGAAAGACCATTAATCACAATCGAAACGTTGCTTGAAATGGCTTTAATCGTGTTTGATGACCAAATTCAAATAGCCGAACCAATAGTCAAATCTGAATTACCCCACCTTCCTTATTTATATTTATATATATACGAGTATATATATGTATGTACGAGTATATATATTATATATATATATATATATATATATATATATATTATATGAATATATGTATATTCCTCATGCTATAGTTTTGGATTGGCTTCAGACGGTTGGGAGCAGTTGAGACTCTTGTGCGGTATTCACATAAAAAAATATACATGGATAGGCGGATTATTTCAATAAAGAGAACGGGTACAGACCTGTGTCCATTACTTATGTTCCAGGATTTAGTTGATTCAGTACTATTTATTAATCATATTTTCGTAGAAAGCAATCACTTTGTGGTTTGACATATTTAAAGAAATGTAAAAAACAATTTATATAAGACCACGAACATTATTTTAATGTTTATGACCGACCAGTTTCCCTTAGTCTAAGCATCATTAGGGTACAAAATTAAACCTAAAAAACTACAAAGTGTGCGGTTAATATATATATATACATACAGATGGAGAACAAAAAATATAAAATAAAATAACGAAACAATGAGAAAAAAACGAATGATATTTTTTGATTAAAAACGCTTAGGCCAATCGAAACCGGTCGGTCATAAAAATTAAAATAATATTCCTTATCTCTAAGTTTTTTTTTTCATTTCTTTATTTATCATTTGTTTATATGCATAACAGAGCACATGTTTGGCTAGGGCTGTCACAAGATATATTACATACGTAAAAGCCACGCTCTTTAGGAACTTTTGCACACCATTATACATGGGATCGTTATGGTACAACTTGTGGCGGTAGGAAGGAAGACATTTGTTACAAGCTGAAAGTACGTTGCCATAACGCCACACCGATTACCGCCCTGCAGGAGCGCGAGAAGGGTGCTGGGCCGAGCGCGGATACCAAATTTAAGCTCAAACGTGAGGAAAACTTTTTTGGAAAGTTATGCCTAAGAAAAGCAACAACAAAATCATTAGCACCCAAAATGGCGCTGAACGTCACTTTGTAGCATTCTAATACAAATAATACTGCCCATAATATATCTGTAAATTCTACATAGGCAGTCAGAGAAATGTGTAAGGTTTTTTTTTAAATTTCTAAATCTAAATATTAATCTAAATTCAACGAAAAATGACAATAAAAAGTGCAGTTTGAAAACCAGCACAGCTATTTTCGAAAGTTTTACCTAAAGTTCTAGTATGAATTTCATATAAAATTTAAAATATTGTATTCACTAGAAACCATTGACATGTCCATAACTAACTATATAGAAATAATGGATAAATCTTTTGTGGTATCGGTTGTATTATAAAACCAAAAAGCGTATATTTTTGAGTGCTGACTCTTAAGTGGTAGACACTCTGATTCCAAAACGAAAATGACCAAACACGTCCATAGCCATTTCAAGCAACGTTTTAATTCTGCGTGGTGGTCTTTCACCAGGGCGATACTAAGAGTATCTACCACTCTGGAACTTGCCGCAAAAAGAGTATTTATTATTTTAAATTAACTTAATGTGTTAATATGAACTATACTAAGTGAATCAAATTTATTTGCGCACGCCAGGTTTGAACCCGCGACCTCTGGATTCGTAGTCGAGAGTCTTACCACTCGACCTCGGAGGCCGTCAAAGTTAAGAAAATTATTCAATTTAAACCAACATATCTTATATTGGTCTATTACTACCGCTACAGACCAACTAAAAGCTCCATCGACAGAACAATTAGCCACCCAAACGCTTAGCGACGTTAACGAGCAGGATAATAATATTAAATTATCCCAAAGATTTGGTCACAATGTGGCTTCAATTATTTAAATAACCTCTGAAATTAAAATAACTGACCTTACTCGACTCAAACGAATGAAAGCCTCGCACAGCAACTCTTATTACGTTACACTATTCAATAATTTATAAAACAACCTCATTTAGGGAGAAAACACTAAGCGGTCTAGACTGGAATATTAGTTATAAGGTATAACAATAGAAGTGTGAGCTTTTGAACTTGTAGAAAATTATCAAAGTTTCTTCTAACGACGCTTAGAAAGAATTTGAATTTCCAAAAGCACTAGTTATTCTCGTTACTAACAGGTTTTATTACATGTTTGTTTCTGGATGCCAAATAAAGTTTTAACATTATTTCTGAATATTTCATGAAGAAGATTAAGACTGGGGCCCCAGCATGAAACATCGATAAAGATTTTATCGACAATCTCGGTAAATTGGAAACGTTCCCGAGCTCGACTGCAGATCGTCATCAACAAACGACAACGCACGTTGACCAAACATGTCTTAATTTTTTCGATGTGAACAATCGTTTTGTTCGTTGGCGATCTGCAGTTAGGCTAGGGAATGATTCCAAATTACCGACATTGTCAATAAAATCAATTTCGATGGTTCGTGCTAGGATGCCTGGTCTTATAAAAAGCTAATAAGGGTCAGCACTCAAAAATGATACCTATCCTTACTTTCTAGCATTCTAATAAAAGCGATACTACAAATGATGCATTTGAAAATTGTCTATGGGTAGTTAGAAAAAATGCCCGAGGTTTCCACTGAATACAATTTTACAACTGTAATCCTTTAAATTCTATGAAAAACATACTAAGGTGTTAATAAAAGGTGCAGTTTTGAAACCATAAACGGCATTTTTTTAAGGTTTTGCCTAAAATTCTAGTATGTTTTTAATAAAAAAATTAAAAGATTACTATTTAATTATTGTATTCACTGGAAACCTCAGACACCTTTCTAACTACCCATATAGAATTAATAAATTAACCATTTGTACAATTGACGCTGACTCTTAAGCTGATATTACAACCAAATGGCGCTACATTTTTTTTTTATATATATTCTAATTGTGATTTATTATATATTTTATTTAATATATAACTTTTTTTTAAATGGTGGTGCACCCAAAAGGACATCATGCATTATTTCACCGCATTACTCAAAAATCAAAATACAGGCCTCACTTTCCCATAGCGCATTTAACCTATATATTGTGGTTGATAAATAGCAACACGAACTCGATTACGTGTAATGTACATTGCTTAAATGTTAAGGGTATTTAATTGATGTTACAAGTTGACACAAACATAACAAAGTTAACCGTACTCGCGCTGTGTTCCAATGAATATATTTTGAACTACTAACAACTACATTATGGTACAACTATTTATTACTTCACTTCATATGATCATCTGTCATGGCAAAATATTAAATAATATAGAAACACTAGAAATAAAGAAAGCCATTAAAATCAACAGTCATATTCTTAATAAAATCAGTTAAACTTCTCCAGTAATTCAATATTAGGTATATGTATGTTTCCTGTAAACTCATAAAATGTCTCGTTATTCTTTAATCACCTTCTCAGTTGATGTTCTGCCTCTTTCAATTGATGTTATCTGTTTCTTTTTCTCTGTTCCTTTGTTTTAATTTAAATGTTATTCTGTTGTTTTCTCACTGCTATCTAATTTTATTTTATTTTTTGTTTTATATTGTGTTCTCCTTCTGTGTGTATATATAACCGCACACTATGTATTTTATGTTAAGCTAAACTTTTTACTCTGATGATGCTTAGGCTAAGCAAAACCGGTCGGTCATAATAAAGCATAATATCTGTGGTCTTAAGTATACAAAATTGTTATTTTTTCATTTCATTAAATATGTTAAACCACAAAGTGATTGCTTTCTACGAAAACATTTGATTTCAGGTACATACTGATGTCGTTTTAAATTTAACTCTAAAAGTCCAGTGGAGAAAAGTGTGTTAAATTTAAAAATATACACGATCGTGAAAATATTTGAAAACGTCACGTTCCGGCAGATAGATACGTCATCTTCGAAAAGGTTGCTGGTGATTCACCGGAAATTACAAGATCGACTCCTGCAGTTTAAAGCCGAGGGGAAAATATTTTTTCTGACGAGTCTTTTGACGGCCTGGGTGATTTTTGATTGAAAAAGAGTGATGACTAAAAGGGCGACAAGAATAAAAATATATAAAATACAGTACCGTGGAATAGGATGACTTCGAACGGATGGGGTTTTGGACACTTTTTATGTGGATTTCCGCACGAGAGGTCAAACTAAACTGCCTGGAGCCAGTGAGACTATGACATCTCTAATTGCGGTACATCGCGAGGCTGAATAGAGTGGGGAAGAGGAAGGTTTAAAAGTACCTGGCTATTCAGATCACAATACTAAATCTATTTCAACCAACGTATCGATTCTGAAAGATAGACTTTTACCGGAGCGATATTGATATTATCTGCAACTCTTAAGGCTTAGCACACAAAAATGGTGCTTAGCGTCACTTTGTAGCATTCTAATAAAAACAACACTGCAAATGATTTATCTGTTAATTCTACATGGACAGTTAAAAAAATGTCTGAGGATTTCAATTAATACAAATTTTAAGCTGTAATCTTTTGAATTCTTTGAAAACATACTAAAATGTCAGTAAAAGGTGCAGTTTGAAAACTAGCTAAGATTAAACAAATTAAGATTACTCTTTAAGAATTGTATGCACTGGAAACCTAAGACGTTTTTCTAACTACCCGTATAGAATCAACAGATAAATTATTTGTAGTATTGCTTGTATTGGAAAGCTAAAATGGTATATTTTTGGGCTTGGGTATTTTGTGAAACAAATTTGAAATAACACATATTAATTAAATGAAATTTGCTGGCGCTTCGTAGTCGAGGATCTTAACCGGTCGACCACAGAGATCGCCCAGGTAAGTAGGTAGCTTATTATAATAATAATGATCACGAAACCATTTCGCTCAAGGTACTCATTTAAATTTTAATTACCACAAGTAAATGTTTCATGTAATCCGCTTCGCACAAACAAAGTGTTGGCTGAAATATTTAGAGCAAACTTTAATTTTATCGCGAATAATTTCGAATATTCATGAGATTCGGGTCAAATAAAGATATGAAAATGGTACCACTAATCTACCGCGCGTACGAATTAAATCCTTCCAGCCTGGGATTTCATTAAGGGGGGGTGTCGAATACAGCCGTGCAATATCTGAATCGGTGCGGTAACAAGGAAGGCTTGTGGTTTTGCTTTGATAATTTGAAGATGAGAGTAGATGTGATCAGAGATTTATCTTGCATCAGAAATAAGATTTTATTTCAAAGTTTTATTGACAAAGGGTGAGACAGCCAAAGAAATATTGTTTTGTATTGTATCGATTGCTAAATCTTAACTATTAAGCACAAATTAGTTTTTTTGACTGAAGCAAACTGAAAAAACTCTATAACGGTGAGCTCTGACATCATGACATTTTAAATATATTTCTGTGTCAAATTTCCAGGTCAGTGTAAGATTATTTACACTATTTCGATCATGAAATTCAAATGAACCACATGTGCAAAAATCGTGATTTTGATTTAAAAATGTAGAGATATTTGTGAATTTCACACTTTGTAGTGTAAAAAGACCGCATCTTTTATTTCTCCAATTTTACTGTAATCGTTAAATATGTTTAATTGCAATTATATCAATTCTTATATATTTCCAATTTAAAAACAACGTATCTAGCAGGTGGATGTACCAACCTTCAACAAAATTAAGCCACTTTTTTCGCTAGGCATCTCATATAATCATAATAATTACGAATGATTATACCCATATTGGAATCATTTGCTATTATAAAATAATTTTCTGATCATTTAAATTTGCCTATCCTAAAACTTGGAAATCTTCCTAATTTGACAGCCAAATCATTTCTTTAAAAATTAACAAATGTGAATTTGGTAATGTATTACAAAAAAAAACATTATTATTTTAAAATTGATTGTATTTTTTAGTACCAAATTACTCGGATATTTTATGTCTAATATTTTCTTCCATGTTTTCTTTAAAGAAAACAAAATATGATTAATGTGCTTATGTTATTTGTGTTTTTGTGGGTTTTTGTTCCTGTGATTTTGTGCATATTAAACGGTTCCTAAAACCAATAACTGCTAAATAAAGTTGAACAAGTACATATTATATTTCTTTTCGATGAATTTTTCTCTAAAAGGCGCTTTATTAAATTTTTAATTTTGTATATTTGCGAGCTTTTCAAAATGAACAGCTAAGGTTTCATAGAACAATTGAAAAAATAAAAGCGGAACGTGGAACATTTAGAAGATGGGTAAGACAGCTAAGAAAAACGAGAGCAAATTTAAAGAGCCCGTTTCCAAGAAATACGTTTAGGTCTGAGTTTAAAAATTGGATGAAAGCACACGAATTCAAGCTACTCAAGTTTATACAAGAAAAATATGTTAAATTTAGAAAAATATTTTTTTTAATTAATCAAATAAATATCCCCTGCAAAACCACGGTAAAAATTGACTTAAGGTTCAGCACTCAAAAATATACATTTTTTGGCTTTCTAGTACAAGCAATTACTACACATTGTTAATCTGTAAATTATATACAAGTAGTTCTATAGGTCTAACGTTTCCAGTGATTTTTTTTTCTTAAGCAGTAATCATTTAATTTTTTTATGCAATGCATACTGCAATTTTCGGTAAAACGATCAAAGATGCCTTTGTTGGTTTTCAAACTGCACATTCCACTGATATTTTGTATGTTTTTTATAGAATTGAATTATTACAGACAGATAATTGTATTTACTGGAAACCTCAAACATTATTCTAAGTACTCATTCCAAATAAAAATTTCCAGATTCTTGAGTGCTGGCCTTTAAATGAAATTAGTACATAATTAATTAACGTTGTACCTTGAAAGATCTAAGTAGGTTTCTTAAATCGAGATTAGTAGTAATTATTATGTATTCCAAAGCACGTAAAACACGTGTAAAAAAACACACCTAGATAAAAATGCATCACGATAAAGCGAATGGCGAAAGAGATGCATTTAATAAACAAATGTCAGAAGATGACAAAATAAAAACGTTTCTATTACCAAAATATTTCTTAAGATGAAGATTATTTTATTGATATTAAAATCAATACTAGTCTCAACTTCACAGTTCCTGTCAAAATTCAGTTTAAAAAGAAAATCTATGTCTGCGAGACACTTTAAAATCAGGAGAGATTTACAGTTTTTCACTTTATGTATCAAAGCCCCTCACATTCGTGCAGCAGTAAAAGCCATTAGTTCTCATATAAATTCATGCTCCCCTCGCAGTTTTGCTGCGAAAGAAGAAGATATATATATTAAAATTGGAATTAACTTTAAAGTATTAATGCTTATTTATTATTAAATATTTTAAAATAATAATCATAATCTAAAACACAAACAAGAAACATGAAAAGCCAGAAAATAAAAAGACGATGTCTCAGTTATGACCATTGTCTTTTTATTTCTGACTTTGTCTTTTTCATACTTGTGTTGTTGATTATTGATATTTTTTAAATATTCAAAATAATATCACTTTATAAAAAAATGAGGGCGTGAAATTCTTCAAAGCAATGAAAAGTGACGAAATTAAAGAAGCTCCTTTCACAATTGCTGATTATCCTTCGAGGGAAAATGCGTTGTGCTAAAGAAATAAACCCCAATGAATATATTTGGCCTATTTTCATAATATTCGGTGGCTTTATAACGATCTCAAGGCTTATATTCCCCATGATTCCATTAAAGTTTCTTATAAATAAGCACCACATCAGTGGAAAAGAAACGCAAGTCCTAAAAAAACTATTTTTGTTGGATCTTGGTTGTGTGTGTGCGCGAATTTAATTTAAATTTATGGTGACTATTCAAACGCTTTTTTTTCAAAAAATCAACCTCGTTATGTTACAGGCATAAAACTAAGTCCACATTTGAAAAGTGAGGTTTTTCTCATATATTTTTATCTGGTCTTATATTTTAATGATAAAACAACCATCTAATGAAAATGTTAAAAAAATGGTTTTCCACAGTTTTTTTTTTTTGGAAAGGTTATGTCATTTTTGTCAGAATCAGAATTAGAAGTCAACCCCTAAAAAATAATTTGATTGCGAAAATTTTCAAATTGTTTCAATTAGGAATCCAAAAATGGCCAAGGTTTGTTGTTTGTTGTTATAGTGAATACCGCACAAGAGTCCCAACTGCTCCCAACTGTCTTGAGCCAGTGAGACTATAGCATCCCCAATCGGAGTATGTTGTGTGTAGTATGTAGTAGAAGTTGAAGGTAGTATGGAGGGAAGGTAGATGAGAAAGAGGAAGGTTAGGAAGTATCTGGCTAGTCAAATCAGGTTACCAAACACGACTAAATCCATCACCAGGTCTATCACCAGGGCGATACTTAGACGATACCGAGTATCTACTACTCTAGAGCGTGCCGCAAATACCCTGTATATTTTTTTATGTGAATGAAATGTGCTATGATACACATTAATTGAATAAAAAATATTTGTGCACGCCGGGCTTAAACCCGCGTTTTCTGGATTCGTAGTCGAGCGCCCCTCAAAAGTTGTCTACCGTCGCACCTTGGCGACACTTTTTTTACACTTTAATGCCTTGTGGCCGACATAACTTGTTATGGGAATTCGGTAGACTTTAAATTGATGGTATACAGAGT
The DNA here is from genome assembly GCA_022651775.1 of Drusus annulatus. NCBI lineage: Eukaryota > Metazoa > Arthropoda > Insecta > Trichoptera > Limnephilidae > Drusus > Drusus annulatus. The sequence continues at coordinate 5,832 of JAGWCC010000356.1, read as the reverse complement.
TAGCTACATTGAGCCCAATTTTATTTGATAGTTTATGATAGCTTATGTTAGATATTTTTATTATTTATCATTATCACTTAGTATTTGTTAGATTTTCGAGTTAAATTATTTCTTAGAGCTAGGTTAGGTTTTTTTAAATATTGTGTTACTTTGGACGAGTTGTTGTTGGAGTTCTTTTCGTGTTTTAGTGTGTGTCTCTGTGTTGGTTGGTGGTGAGTTTCTTTTTGTTTGACGATATTTTGGTATCTTAGTGAATGGGGATTTTCCTATTTCTGTTGCAGTAGTTACGGGTATAGTGAGCAGTCGGTAGGATCGAGTTTAATTCTTGGAAGAAGTACCAATTATCTTCCTTTTCAACGCATGTTTTGCTTGGTAATAATGGCTGCACGTACTATGAGTTTTATGTTAATAATTGACCGGTCGGTAGCTGAGTGGACAAACGCGTCGGTTTCCCACCCGGGCGTCGTGGGTTTGATTCTCAGAGCAATAATATGCAAGAGGGAGCGCTGCTGTAGTCGGTTTTAATGAGTTTTGCCGGACTCGGCTAGACCTGGGCATAGCTTCAGACTAAGCTAGGGTATTTATACATCCATTCATAGCACATGTCGAAATAATGTTTTTGTTTATTCGTATTACCACTTTTCCACAGTATTGTTACAAAAAAAAATAGCATAAAATTTAAAAAACCGTTGAGTTATGTCTAATATCACAACGTGTGGGCGGAATCAACGGAGACGCAGGACACGAAGAAAATTCTTACAATTCTTTAAAGCGGTGTGATAATTTGGGAAATTTTGTTGTCTCTTTCTTTCTCATGGTGTACGACGTAAAAACCCAGAGAGAGTGATTTATCCTAAATTTGCATAGGTTGGGTAAAAAAGAATTAGCTCTCTCTCTCCATACATTGTCACTCCAAGGTTCGATTCCTCCGCTGTCTAAATCCCACATCATTTCGAAAACAACATTTTTTTTTCTTGCTTAGCCTCACTGATTTATCATCAAGACGCACAGTGAGCGATTTAATATTTCTCTTTAAAATAGCGAATGGCAGATTGGACGCCCCGGATCTAAGGAGCCTTATTACCTTGCGAGTACCTACCCGTGATACACGGCAGGCGGCTCTATATTATGTTTCTACGTCTACAAACAATTATTTTGATAATTCGCCCATTCAAAGGCTGCATAGACTTGGTAATAAATATGGTTCAATAGATGTTTGCCGTTACAACACTGTTTCCAAATTAAAATCTAGCTTACTTGAATGTTTTTAATAGAACTCAAAGGTTATTGTTACATATAGTTATAATTATAAAACCTACGCTATATTTATATACTTGCAGTTAAATACTAACTTTTCTCTTAATGTTATATTCTACCCATCTATTGTACTCCTTTATTTAAATAAATGTATTTATGTAAAAGCCTTAAAGGCGTTAATAAATAAAATAAAATAAAAAATAAAAACATTTCTCGCTTATTATGATGGCAGTAGGAGTTTTAAAAATATTATCAGGTTATACGTAACCCGGGAATGTTAATCTTTCTTTCACTTTTTTCGAAAAAAAATCGTACACCAAACGATTTTTTTTCAAATCCATCGCTAAAAACAGATGATTTTAGACTTATCGCATTTGCCAAATGACGATTCCAAAAGGGCCCACAAAGTCCAGGCGACTTACGCGCAATTCCAGGCCGGAATGCCGGGAGAATAATGCCAGATTGGGTGGCTGGGAGATTGGGGCAGATTGTATCAAATGACGGGATTTTCGGCTTAGTGCGAGGTACTCCACCATGCGCTGTGGACCGAGCTGGCTTCTCTTTGTCCCCTCTCTGCAGGTCTACAACTATCTCATATCTTCAGAGACCTTTAGGTTTCATTAAATTAAATTTGACTCAGGTTTTAAAATTTACCGTAAAGTCCGTATTTTTTGTTTTTTTTAAATTCAGCTCATGTTTTCGGAACTCCAGAGTTGGTTTGAACGAAAGTATCATGCTTCAAAGTAGGTCTCCGTGGTTTAGTGGTAAGACGCTTGACTACGATTTCAGAGGTCACAGACCCAAACTCGGGGTGGTCAAATAATTTTTATTTGATTAACATGTGTCAAAACACATTTAATTAATATAAAATAATATATATATATATTATGTTTTCGGCACGTTCCAGAATGATTAATACCTTAAATATTACCCTGGTCAAAAACCACTATTCAGAATTCAAATGTTGCTTGAAATGGCTTTAGTCGGGATTGGTGACCAGATCTGAATAGCCAGGTACTTCACAACCTTCCTCTTCTACATCTCCTTCTTCTCTCCACTACTTTAGCCTCATAACATACTCCAATTTGGAATGCCATTGTCTCACTGGCTTCAGACGGTTGGGACTCTTGTGCGGTAATATAAATACATATATATATATATATATATATATATATATATATATATATATATATATATATATATATATATATATATATATATATATATATATATATATATATATATATATATATATATATATATACAGTGGTGCCTCACACAACGAACTTAATTCGTTCCAGGAGCAAGTTCGTTATGCGAAAAGTTCGTTATGTGAAACGCGTTTTCCCATAACAATACATGTTAAAAAAAATAATTCGTTCTGTAGCATAAAATATGGTAAGATGACATAAAAAAAGATAAATTTTTGTTATTATTTTATTTAGATACATCTAAAAACATAATGAAAAAAAACACACATTTTTTAATTTTAAGAAATAATCGAATCTTGCACATCTTCATCCATTTTCCGCTTTTTTGGCCGATGGTGCAGTGAAAACCTGTCCAAAGTCGTTTGTTTTCTCTTTTCTTCAACATCTGCCGGAAATAACGGACAAGAGTATCGGAGTACAGGTCGTTGATCCTGTTTGCTTCAGCGGAATCCGGATAGTGGGCATTGGTAAACTCCTGAACTGCTTTCCATTTGACCAGGATGTTCTTGATGTCAGCAGTTGGAAATGGTTGATTGTTTGATTGTTGCTCCTCGTTATCAGATGACGCTTCCCTTTGAGCATTGTCCTGTTGTTGGGCCAGAAGTGTTTGGAGCTCTTCAGTTGTCAGCTCTTCTTTGTGTTCCCTCAATAAGCTCCTCTACATCCTCTTCCTCTACCTCTAATTCCAACCTTTGGGCCACTGTGATGATGTCCTTCACCACTTCTGTGTCATCAACTACTGCTTCTTCCCTGAATCCACGAAGGCACAAGCATCTTCCAAGCAGAAATGAGGGTCCTTTGTGACACTTCTTCCCAGGCCTTCTGTATAAGTCGTATTGCCAAAAAGGATATCAAATTTCTCCTTCCAAAACATTCGGATAGTCATATTGTCTCCACCAAACTCGCATTCTTCAAACACCTTATTAAAGAGGGCTCTAGTGTAGAGTTTTTAAAGTTCGCAATAACTTGCTGATCCATTGGCTGGAGAATGGATGTGGTGTTTTGGTGGCAAATACTGCACCTTGATAAAAGGATAATTTTCCTGCAATATTTCTTCTAGGTCTTTTTGGGTGAGAAGGGGCATTGTCAAATAAGTATCAGAAGGGCTTTGAGCGGCAGTTCTTTTTCCAACAAGAATTTCTTCACGGCAGGAGCAAAGGTTTCCAGAATCCATTCGTTGAAGATAACTTGGGTCACCCAGGCTTTTTGATTGGACTTCCAATGGACGGGCAATTTGGACTTAATAACGTTATTTTTCTTAAAATTCTTGGATTTTCAGAGTGATAAACCAATAGAGGTTTGATCTTGAGGTCTCCGCTGGCATTAGACGAAATCATAAGGGTAAGTCTGTCCTTCATGGCTTTGTGTCCTGGCAATTTCTTCTCTTCTTTTGTAATGAAGGTTCTGCTCGGCATTCTTTTCCAGAAAAAGACCCGTTTCATCGGCATTGAACACTTGTTGTGGGCAGTATCCTTCATCCATAATAAATTTTTTTGAAAATTAATAGAGAACTTTTCTGCTTCTTTTTTATCAGCACTGCCAGCCTCACCATGCATATTAACGCTGTGGATTCCATACCTTTTCTTAAATCTAAAAAACCACCCCCTGCTGGCTTTTTTGAAATCTTCTTTATTATCTTGATTGCTGCTACTTCCAGGGATGTTTTTCTTTTGATCTTCATAAATTATCTTGGCCTTGTGACAGATAATATCTTGGGTTGTTACGTCACCTTTCACCTGCCTGTCCTTAATCCAAATCGCTAATAGCCTCTCCATTTCCTCGTGGATTGAAGATCTATGTTTTTCATTAAATAGTTTTGATACTCCTTTGGCTACTTTGGCTGATTTTATTGCATCCTTGTTTGTCAAAATGGTGAAAATGGTGGTCTTGTTGAGGCCAAACTCTTTGACGAGGTCACACTGTTTTTACCCCACATTCACTCCTTCTAATTATTTCCTGTTTCATTTCAAGAGAAATCACCTTCCTGCTTTTTTAGAACCCATCATATAAAAAAAAAAATGTTGAGTTTATCTTTAAAAGGACGACTGCCGTGATACGTGTGCGATTTAATTCGTAATGAAGAACGATTGCTGCGATACGTGCGTAAGTTAAGCGTACTACGCAGTGACTAACGAGTCTAACGACTGCCTGCGCGGGAGGATGCAATTAATCGGCAGTGATCGTAGAAGATCGGGCGACTTCGTTGTAATGATGAACGATTGCTGCGACACGTGCGTAAGTTAAGCGTACTGCTCAGTGACTAACGACTGCCTGCGCGGAAGGATGCAATAAATCGGCAGTGATCGTGTGAAGTGGGCGACTTCGTTGTGTGAAGCGAAGTTCGTTGTGTGAAGCGGGAAGTTCGTTGTATGAATCGTGAAATGAACGAAAAGGAAGTTCGTTGTGTGCAGCGTTCGCTGTGCGAGGCGTTCGTTATGCGAGGCACCACTGTATATATATATATATATATATATATATATATATATATATATAAATACATATACAAATATATATATATATATATATATATATATATATATATATATATATATATATATATATATATATATATATATCTAAATACATACAAATATATATATATATATTAGTATAGGCATTAGGTAGTTAGGCATTTTAATTTTTTTTTTTATTTGAATTTTTTCAACACAGCACCAATTTTGAAAAAAGTTTACACTCGTACCTACGTCACATGGAAAATAATGACATTTAATTAGCTCTTCAAACAGCTTTTATAGTGATTGAAGAATTTTTATTCTCCTAAACTCATCGCGAATGATCCCTTTAAAATTTCGCAGTATGACCTTAAAACACGTAATTTAAAAAAAAAAAAAAATTTAGTACGATGTTATTTTTTTTTCAATCAAAGGGGCCTCAAAGATTATTTTTTAAAATTTGTGTTTAATTAAGTTCAAGATTTGAAAATTTCACACCTCATGGTAGAACATGTACTCACAAAAAGGGAGTATTAAACAGTTAATTTCTAAGCAACATTTAGTTAATGACACACATAATATGTACATATCGTTCACGGAATTTTACTGGATCAAATTATATTCTCAGCCGCGGTACTGTTACTCTGCGTTTGACTATTTATGACCGATAATGGTTTTCTTGGTTGATGGCTTCTTTCTTTCCGCTTTATTATCAAGTTTATGACATTTACACTTTTATGTAAATTGGACCGCTTTGTTGGCAGCTATACAATGCGCCACTCACCAAAACCCTTGACAACCAACCTTACTCATTTTTAAAAGGGTGGCAAAAAAAGAAAAAAATTAACCCTTTTTTTTTAACCGAAAATTTGCAAATTTTTTTTTTTTAATTTTTTCCCCGGCATTAAGCA